>WBMW01000889.1:512823-550323 GCA_013396635.1 Penelope pileata
CTGAGGAAAATAAAAGGCAAACACTTTGCTTGCATTTACACGCACATTTACAGTCCCAATGTGTGTGTTGTGTGTCCATACACATACATATTTTAATGAAAGATGATACTAGAAAAGCAATTCTTTTTTCACCTGCACACCAGTACCTGTGTTGTCACCACAGACAGCATTCAGCTGCTGAAAAACAGCGTTACACAGTCTGTCAGAGGAAGGAAGTCCTAAGTTATAGCAATACTGTGCAGCATTTTTATTTCCTTCAGTAATGCTGGTGGCTACAAATGGTTGGGAATCTTTCTCACTACGGATAGGAGAATGAGCTCTGTAGCTGAAGTAATTGTGATTAATAATTCAGAACAGTCTAAGGGTGGAGAGAGAGAGGATTTGCATCAACCTAAAAGAAGAATACTTTTTTGTGTCTCAATTAGCAAAGTACAACTTGATAATTGAAAGCAAATGCTTTTTTATCAAATGATTTCTACTTTTCTTTACCCAATGCTGTCCCCTGCAGGGTGTAAGAAATCAGATCACAGAAGTATTCAGAGGCTAATATATATATATATATATTTTTTTTTTCCTAAATCGAAGAGTAAAAGAGAAAGGAATAGCCAAACTAACATCATGTCCTCTATCAGAATACATTACCAAGCCAGAATGTTTTATAATGAATAATCCTTTCAGAAGCTTGACTGGGTGCTATAAGGGGCATTTCTTGAAAATATTCTCTCCTATCTTATTGCATGTATGCACGACTGCTTTCCATAGGTGTTACGAATTCCTAGTGCTCATGTTGATATTCTGTCTGTGGGCTATAAGGTGTTAGCTGTTCCTTTCATATGTCTCATCAGCTGCACTTGAACATGGAAATCAAACAGAACACATAAATTATAAAATCACTGTACATCTCAATGGACTTTCTTACCATTTTACAGAATGGGACACAAAGGGTTTGCGTGACTACGGGCTGTACAGGTAGAAGATATAAAACTGCTGCTCTGTTTAAGACAGGTGACCATCATGAATTAAATACAACTCCTCTCAAAAATGACATTAAAAAAGTAAACAAGGGGAGCGTAAAGGTGGGAGAACTGATTAGATTTCATTAATGGGATTATCTTTGTACCAAACAAAAACAAAGCATGAGGCTTAGAAAGCTCTGAAAGCATTTGTTATCACATAGAAATCATACTCGCATGATTACTGTCTCCTTTCTCAGCTGGAAAATACTGCTTTATCTGACTAAGTGCAAATACTGAGGTGTTCATTAGCTCTCTTGAAACACCTTGGCTTGTCTTTATTGAGTTGCATTTCATCCATAGCCTTTGCACCTGGAGGCACACAATAAATTTTTCTGCACAAAGGGTTTCTCAAGAGTGGTATGACTGTTCCTTTTCTCCCCAGAGTCTGGATGCATTGCATCATCTTCTATCATCCTTACAAGCCCGGGGCCTGGGATGAGGAATTGTTTAGTATCTCCAAACCAAAGCTTGCCACGTAGCAGATCAAATTGTTGTTGCTGTGCCACCGAGGTGACTCAGTACTTGCTTGTTTGATTTAAGGCACAGTTCCACTGTGAAAAGTTATTGTGAAAATGGTATTTTCTTCCTCAGCAGAGCTAGTTTCTACGTGTATGAAGAATTATATGTGCTGACTCAAGTGACAAACATAAGTATTTACTGCTGCTGCTCTCGCCAGCTCTACGGAGCAAAGAGAAAAGAGAAAAGCAGGTTGGAGTCCATTTAATCTGTACACGTTAATGCTCTTTTTCAGGCATCTTTGTGTTTACACCTGTGCAAAGTCAGGGAGAAATACAGCATCCTAGAACTGTTTGCAGGAGTATAATTTGGCCTTTTTAGTGCTCTTGAGCAGCCATGGAAACGTATTTTCTTGATCTCTAGTGCTTATGGAAACACCAGACTTTAAAAAACGAATAATAATAATAAAAGACAGTGTAATTTAAAACATAGTAAATCAATACTTTATGCTTTTCTGTATTTACCTCTTACTTGCAGTGGCTTACAGACTTTGTGGCTGCAAGAGATGATTACTTTATAGCATTCTGGATTGGTAAACCTGTGTCTTAGATTAACATCATCTCTGACTATTCAAAGGTAGTGGGAAAATGCGATGGCTTTTAGTGTTGGTTACTGCTTCTGTTAAAGCAATGCCAATGTCTTTGTACTGTTTGGGTAGCTATCGTGCTTCTGGAGCTGCCTGCTCCATGCTGCAGACTGCTGGCATGTGGCACGGCCCTGCGGTGACTGTTCCTGTGTCACTGAGCCATCCCAGGAGCTAGTGAGGGCCCCTTGCTTGTCTGCCTTGCACGATCTGTATGTGAAACTATGAAGGGAGTTCACAAGGAATTACAATCTGGATGTTGGTTTTAGCACATTCACAGCATCCAGCTTTATTGCTTTGGCTTGTTTAACCCAGAGGGAGAAGTTGTCTCTCTTCCTCAGTTTCAAGGTGACTCTGGACTTTGCATGAGAATGACTTGAGCTTACGTTGCTTTGGAAAAATGCAGTGGTTAGAGCAAGTAAAGAAGCAAGATTTGCTTGAATATTTCATCCACTTGAAAGAGAATATTTAGCCATTCTCTTAAATTCCTAATTGCTACCAGACGATCAGATAGCCAGCAGTGTCTGCTGGTTGCTTTCATCCTTTTTTGCACTGCAATAGGAACTGTCCTCTTTGCAGAGCTGTTTGTGGGGCTGTATTTTAAATCCAGTAGAACTGAGGAATATGACAGCCCACTTAATTATTCCAGTACCTTACCATGTGTCTTTGGAGCAGTAAAGATAAGTACTTCTCTATTCAATAGCACTTTTGGTTACTGAACTCCCAGAGGCTTTCCTAGCCAAGAGGCAGTGGCCATCAACAAGCCATGCTGGTGGTGCTGGAAATAAACACCAGCCCCTCTGCAGAAGCTTCCTTAGCACCAAGGAGACTAGGAGCAGTTCATAGCTTTGCAGTTTTCTGCCTAGGGTGGTCCAAAAAGTTAGCTTGTGTTGGCCTCGGGATATGCTGGAAACCCGTTCTTCACCTGGGAGCTAAGACTGGGTTTTCCTTTAGGACAGTGTGGTCTTAACCAATGGTGAAGCTGCTGGAACTGAGACCATTTGGTGTATGCAGTTCAATTCTAAAACAAACATTTATAAATAAAAGTGAAACCTCATAATTGCAGTTTACACAGTCCATTATGAACACAGCTTCTTCTGAGGAAAGCTTTAGTTTGTCCGATCAGTTTTTAGAATTGGTGTCATTTCCTCCTACTGGAGGAGAGAGGACCTCTGTCCAACCTGCAGAGAGTGGAAAAGACAAATAGGAGGTAACTGTATGTAGCTTATAGCCTAGTAAAAGATAACTTATCTCCTAGGTCCTACCACTTAGGAGATGATTAACTCTCTGTAGCATGAGCTTTAACAAAAAGCAAGGGGGGAGGCTTTGACTTCTGTCTGAAAATAGAAAGTTTCCAAGCTTCCTTCTAACAGGAGACTAAGCTACAAAATCTAAGATGATTCTTTAAACTTTCCTTTTGAATACCCCTTTAGTTATTGTAGCCTGAGCAATACATACTTTATGGATTTGGATGTAAGGATTGAGCTTAAATACGTCCACTTAATATTACTTATTCTCCTGATTTTTTGAATATATAGATGTATTTGTAAACTCTGTCTCATTTAGCCTGCTCAGCAGTTTACTGGAATACTGCTATGCATTTCCCTTAGGAGGAGGAATGCTGCCAGCAAGGTGCAGGTGACTCCCAGTGCTCACCGTTTTGTTCTCGTGTTAGCAATCAAAGATGGCTGTATCTGTAGACTGTATTTACTCCTCAAATGCGTCAATGCACAAGTCAAGGTGGGTACTGGAGTGCCAATTCACTTTCTGTTGCTTAATAGCATTTACTTCCAAAGACCCTGAAGGCCCCTAATGCCTCTGGAGTTTTGCCTTCTCCTTGGAGCCCTTTTGTTAGGAGCAGGTGAGGCTGGTAGGGATGATAGGAACTTGCAATACAGGAATTTGAAAGGTACACATTAACACTGCACAGACATAAGCTTGACAATCTTAGAAGCTGTCTAATAAATTTTTACAAAGCAGCTTGACCCCTTACTATTTTTATATTTGTATTTATCACACAGAAAACCCATCATGTTACTCTGTTGTACGAGTTACTGTATAAAAGCAGGCAGAGGCATGTAGCAGCTCAGAATAGCTTCCAGTCTCCTGCAAACACTTAGCACTTTCTTCCCTTGAGGTTTGAAGTTATTGGGAGAGCTGAAATGCTTAGGGTTTATTCTCTTACAGAAGCTCGGTCTAAAAATGATAATAAAATACTATTGCAAAGATCTAATACCCAAATATTTGCTTCTTGAACAATACAATGATAAGTTTATATTACCTCCAATATGAAAAGTTTTCTGTTCAACAGCATGTTACACCAGAAAAGAGACTTCACTGAGAGCACAGATCCCTTCAAATTATTGCAAACATGCTCAGTTAAACCAATATAAAATTATCTTCCATGTTGCTGTTGGGGATCATTCTGCTGCATTCAGTTGGATGTCAGAGTGACAGGCCATTAGCCTAAGGGTAAGCTAATTATTTAAGGAACTTCTCTTATTTCGTGCAATAAAGACGTATTCTTGAAAACACAACACAAACATAGATATGCGTCAGATGGTGATGGTCCATTCTTTTAAAATATGAAAATGTAATTTTAGCATTCAAGCAGTCAAGACAGTGGTAATTTAAAATAAAACAAGAACACCAGTCATTAAGCGGCTGTGTTCCTGGACTTAGATTGATGCTTAACACATTGATCTTCTTCAATAGAAGCTTTCCATATTCCATCTGTTAGAATCTTTGACCTTTTCTTAACACCATTAAAAGATAAAATGTTAATCTACTGAAAAAAGATGCATGACCTTTTAAAAGTGAACTGTACCACTTTACAGTCTGCCATCATTAAAGAACTTTATGCTCAGGAGCCATGCATTATGTGTATCATAGCAATATAATTGTTTAGAATAATGTAATTGTTCAACCAAGAAGATATATACCATGCATAACATAAATTAGAACTAGAACTGTGTGAACTTTGAAAACCCAATCAAAATAACATGTCAGATCAGGGCTTACTTTCAGTTTTAATCAGCCTCAACCTCAAATTTATTTTTTATTCTTATGCTGAGATGCATGCATAGAAGCAACCATTTTAACAAAGAAAAATGATGGTACTTGAGGACGAATGAAACCACATCAGTGTCAAAGGGAGATGCTTAACTTTATCACCTGCATTTATTTTCTGTTGGTGTAAGGAAATAGATATGCATCTTAAACAGTGGTGAGGAATTTCCACAGCAAGAGAATTCTTGAAAGTAGACTTACTTCTTTCTGCTAAATCTGAATTGTCTTAAATTGGACTTAACAGCAGTGGCCACAGTTCAGAGCAGCTTTGAAGCATGGTTAAATGCATTCAGTAAAGGACTTCAGAGAGCATTTAGTTTTGAGCACGGGATAATTTGATTCCACTTCGTGTTAAGCTTCTGCTCTGAATCCTGACTACAGAGTCAAACTGCACACATGCTACAAGTTCAGATAACCTAATCTTCTGGGGGGCTACGTATTGTGGATGGTGGGTTCCACATTTTAGGCAAAGTCCCATAAATGAATTTGAGAGCGTAGCTGTCTTAATAAATTGTCTACTTAATACATACATAACATGGAGTAATAGAAAGTCCAAGTATCTTCTTCATTTGAGAGTAATGTTCTACTCGTAATTTTTATTACATGAGACAAAAACCTTTTCTACAGAGGAAAGCTCAGATTTTTTGAATTTCAATAAACATTCTGCTAAAGTCCCAAACTTGACCCAGTTTGCCCTGGTTACTCCCATGACCTTAGGCCAGATGATTCTGGGTTGGAGTATCCTCTTTCTGAACTTCTCTATGTTTTCAGTGGAATTAACTCCGAAAGTAAGTGATTGCATGCAAAATAGAAATGCAGGGGTTCTGAGATGTCACAAGCCTAGCTCCTTTTATTATTTGTTCATAATAACGTAGCATTATAAGTGTCACTGTGCTGGGGACTCAGCCCTGATGCACAGAGTGCATCCAAATTAGCAATTTAGGGCACATGAGGGGTTCATAAATTTGCCTTGCACCCATACCTGAAGGCTTGCAGTGTGCACTCAAAGCTGTTTCCCACCCTGTGACACTGAGGCTGAAGTCATGTGCTGGTTTACCCCTGCAGGTGACCCCCCTGCAATGCAGATGCACAGTCTCGTAGAAGTTAGCTCTCCACCTGTGTACTGCATGCCTAGGACTGGAAAGGGGCTTGAACTTCATTATGAGAAATGACATCACGTGGCTATAAGGTCCTGGAGCCATAACAGATCACAGCAAATTGAGCCCTGGTCCTTACTTCTTCGTTGCACAGCTGGTGATACAGGCATATGCAAAGGGTCTTTAATGTGTGGGCAGTAAGGGAGAGCAGAAGAAACAAAACTATCCAGTGCAGGGATAAGCAGTCAGCATGGTTAGCTCTGGGTGTTTCAAAGAGGTAAATTTTAAGCAGGAGGGTGAAGAGAGAGCCTATGCATGTCTCGGTGTTGTCAAATCTTCTGATTTTATCAACAACTTTAAGATATATGGCCGTGTTAAGTTCCAGCTTTAGAAATCTTGTTATTATATGAGATGATACATATATATATATATAAAACGTGAAACTATTCTGATTTAAAAAAAAAGAGAGAGAGAAGTTTTTAGCCAGGAGAGAAGTTTGAAAAAAAACCAGCAAAAAGGTACTTCTAAAGAACCTGCATTCTTTTCCTTCCTGTATTGCTCTTCAAGGAAAGTTCCTCCTAATGATACAGAAAAAACAGGAGAAAGCACAGGGTTTGCTGAGAGTTTTGACAAGTAGGAAAACATTAACTTCTGTAAATGTCAGCTTTTTAACCCCAGTTAAATCTTTGCATTCTGCTTTCTGATCGTGTTGGTGGACTAGCCCTGTCTGTTTATATTTTGTTCCTGTTAAATGAGCATTGCCCCATTTTGCATGGGCAGTGCAGTTCATCTTTGAAGTTAGTTGTCACTTTTTTGTGGAGTGCTCTCATTGTTTAGACCTGCTTCCCAATTCCAGCCCCGTTTTATCACCGCAAATTTCCTCTCTTGCATATTCTTCCCTCTAGGTCATTGATAGTGAAAGCAAGCAATATGTTTCCTGGTGTTCAACCATGTGGCACTTCACTAGTCACATAATACACTAGATAAGCAGATGACAGTCTGTGCTGCTCTGAATAGCATATGTGCATGCCAGCTGAAAGCCAGGAGCCGGAGGACATAGATGCAGCCAACAGAGGGAGTCAATGGCAGCAAAGCACTGGCCATTCGTCCCGCGCTTTGGAGAAGAGAAAAATGGACAATTTTGCATTTATGGTCAAAGAGCAGAAGATTCCAGCCTGTTTTCCCATTAGGCCCTAGGCATCTCTGGCAGTCCACGTGCTCCTCTGCTTTCAAGCTGCAGGTTGCTACCTGAGAGCAGCTCAGCTCCAGCTCTGCAGGAGGCGGTGGTACCCACCAGAATGTCAGGTGTTCCAAGGCAAGTTTGCTCCTTACATTCTTTATGAGGACATGGATTGGTAGCATTTGATTTTTTGTCTGCTAAGTATAATCACAGCTACCAGGTAATGTACAGAAGCTATAACTGCTATCTAATTAACGTTGCAAAATGCAACCTACATTGTAGAGAATGCCTGCTTGCTCTTTCTTTTAGAATATATAGTAATGTTTAAAGTCTCTGGTGCATATTCGTAACTTGTTAGCAAACAGTTTGAATGATGCAGACCCCACCAAGCAAAGTGGTGTTCCCTTCAGAGGAAGGAAGCCCTAGACCTCACCGCAGGTTCTATCATAAAGGGAATGATGTATCACAAAGAGAACGACGGTCTTTTCTCTTTGACAGAAGCAAGCTGTCACGGTAACAGTGAAATGAGAAACAGAAGAAAAAAATATTTCAAAATGTTCTTAAGACACATTCAGGCAACATGTAAATAGAATAATAAATCTGGCAAGAAAGACCTGTTTATTTTTTACATGAAGGGACTAAAAAAGTTTTTTTTTTCCATTTTAAAACAAGACTTTCTTTTCCTTCCACCTGAAGGCTGCACAGTATTCCACAGAGCAGCTGTCCACAGCAAGAAATTCATCATTCCCTCTCTGATCAGCACATACAGTAAGTGACATGAAACTCTGCTTAATTCTCTTGTGTCTTCATGAAATAATTTCTTCACCAACCAAAGAAATCTGCTGTTTACCATAATCTCAATTTAACACCTACTCTCAGTGTTCAAAAGTAACTGTCTGCATTTGAATGGGGTTTGCAAAGTAGAAGCAACTGCCGGGAAAAGGAAACAAGCCTTGTCTCTCTTCCCTGAAAGTTGGAAAAGGCTTTCGTTTTTTATCTCAGTGACAGGTTACATGGTAAATAAAGTTTGAGATCTTTGCTTTGGCCATTTAAGACAAGAATTGCTTAGAAGGGAACAAAGCTGAAGGGTGCAAAACTTGAATTCAGCCCAAGCTACACACTGAGACGGCTGTTCAAAAGCAAGTGGCACATGCACGTCGAGTACAACCGTGGGGCTCCTGTACAGTGTGACAGACGGGGATGCTGCTGCTGACTTACTGAGGAAGCCTTGAAACGATTGAATTTTCAGTTAATAAGCAGTATGGAAAAGAGGCCTTGGAAAACATTCCACTTAGAAGCGAATGTATTTGGTTTGTGTTAGACAGGAAACATCTGGGAGGATCTCGGCCCCAGTGAAGCTGGTGATGGTTCCATCTTGCCTCAGATTGCCACGCATAATGCAGAATGATTTTAAAAGATTCCCTCATTTACATTGGAATTGGATATTGTAGTTTTTAATCTACAATCCAAAGTCCCTGTTGGTGTTGTTGGATTAGCTAGCTTGCTGCGGGTTTGTTCTGAAGTTAACAAAACAGCATTCAAATCAGGAGTGATACGTTCTGCAAGAGGTCTTGCAACAGCAGCTGTGCTCCACTGCAGCATGAAAAACCACTGTCAGTACTTAAGCTGGGGGCCAGGAGCTGCTCCTGAGAGAAACTTCTCCTGCACTTCTCTCCCCATAACTTGTAACACCAAGAGCTGGGGAAATTCGCAGTTAAAAATTTAGAAATATGATGCACAGCTTCTTCAGGTTGTAGCTGAACAGGGGTAAAAAGCAGCTTACAGATGGTGTATTTTGTGTTCAGTTGTTTGAGAGTTGGATTTTTTGTTGTTGTTGATTTCTGTGTGTATACTGTGTTGATTTACTGAGGGTAAATAACTGTTGATGTAAGATCCTTGTGGAATTTTTCTAAGAGCAGGATGAGTTCTCATGTCATGTGAATAGTGTTGTACCGTAAATACAAAAGGCATACGGGAATATGAAATAATTTGAAGGAATTACTACTCCACCAAAGAGACGGTAGTTGCTTCTATAAGGTATTTTAGCATTTTTGGACTTTTTTTTTTTTTCCTGAGAGACCAAAAAAATATTTCTCCTCTCCTCTCTTCCCCGCTTCTTCCATGCCGGGTTGTTTGTTGCAGACCATTGTGTTAGCCAGACAGGGCCGGAGCAGGGCCGCTGCATGAGGTCACATTGCATTTGATCTGCTGGGAGAGGGATGGAATGATCTGTGTGTTTCATTTACTGCCTGCCTTTGCTCAGGTGGAAGAATAAAGCGTTTCCCTGTGTAGCTTTCACACTGGTACCCAGGTATGTGCCACAGCTGTAAGTTTTCAGAGAAGCTCTATGTACGTAATCAGAATGATTTTGCCTAGGCACAGATTTTGCTGCTAGAAATAATGCTTTTTAAAGCATATTGACATATGCATTAAATGAAAAACACACATGGAATTGAAGCACTCAGTTTCCCTACAAGAGGAAGAGAATAAGTCTTAATTTTCCTTTGGGGCAAAGCTTTAATAGATTTGCTGCTATATTGTCATCTTCCAGTTATTGTTCAAACCCCGTAAGATATTCAGGGTTTGAGTGTTTGTACCAAGAAAAGAAAAATATGAATACATTCTTAACCTCAGATTTGGCAGCCCATGAAGTTATTCTGGCTTCTATTACTTCTTTTGCCCACCAGCATTACCTTGCTGTTGTTATTTAGCTGATGAGTTTTAGTGTCACGAGCCCCTTGTACCTCATGGAAGTTGGGAAAGAAAATTGAAGGTCACAAGGAATGTGGGAAAGGGTGGTCTGAATAATTGCAGTAGGGAAAGCATCGAAAAAGGAAATGGAACAACAGAAGCTAACAAAATGGTGCTCTGCCAATCCTGTTAGTGCTGTCATTGAGCTGTTCGTGTGACTGTCCTGGCAATTTGCTTATTTTGTTGGTTTTAAAGTTCTTGGTGAGATGGGGTGGAACTGACTGGGTGATAGCTTCTGACCATTTCTCAGGTTCTCCCTCTTCCCTGTAAGATGAACACACTTTATCTTGTTTCTGTTATCTGTCCCCAGTGTGATTCAAGGCCTATTGCATTTTCTTAGCAAATTTACCAATTTACCATGCAATAACGTGTGCTTGGCATTAGATCTCATCTCCCCACTCTCATTGTTACCAGAGACTGCATTGCAATGTGTGGCCCTCAGCAGCTGAGTTTTGAGTTCCACAGTGCCTGATACAAAGAAATTGCAATATCCCAGGACCTGATCAGAATGCCACTGTCAGGATGGCATCACCATGTCATGCAGTCATGTCAAGCATATGCCAAGTGAGGCAGGTGGGAGGAAAGCCTACAGCCATTTTATCTGCTTCCATCCCGTCTGACTGGAGATGAAAGTGGATTTTGTGATAAAATGGCACGCGTCGCTTGCGTTTGCACTGGTACTATCTACCCAAGGATTGGTATGTAATACAGGTAAATAAATAGGAGATTGCGTATGCCTTCAATTCCTCTGCTGGTGCAGACTGTTACGAGCGCAGCATGCACGCTCTTGTTCATGGCTGGCAAAAATGCAGAGCTCATGGTGGTGACTGTGCTGCGAAACAGCGTTTTGTACCTGAGAACTTGGTCTATCAAATACTGTTACTGTGCTCTCTGTATCTGCTGTAGTTTCCATGGAAATCAGTAGGAGGCATTACTTTCAGAGTGACCTACATACTGTTCCTTGAATTGTCATTGTTTAATCTATTGTATGACTAAGCCTCACGTAAATTGTGAAGATGCTTGAACTCTTTTTGCTTTCCAAATTTTGAAGATGAGGTTATGCAAATGCAGAGCTTGTGAGAAGAGCGAGGCTGACAGCAGAGATTGATCTCCTTTGTGGAGCAGTACAGGATGTTGCCTTGTTGCCTTGTCAATGTGCTTCAGGCTCAACATGGTCTCAGTAATGGGTGTCCCAGTTTGCTTCCCACATGCTCCTGTCCTCAGTCTCTGCTCTGGGATGGGCAGCCAGGGATGCATTTAGTTCTGCTGATGACCGAAGGTGGAAACCTTTCTGTATGAGGGAACAAAATCAGCAGAGCAGCTCATTTCATGTAGACTTAGGCACTTCCAGGGCCCCCTGATTCTCCTTCCACAAATACAGCTCCCTCGTTTTCAGCTTCATTGAAAAGTGCAGTGACATCAGACTTTAATCAGGGGGAAATGACACATTTTGTGCATATTTCAGCATCATAAATTAAAAGCTATTTTTTAAAGACGAAAATTAAAGGCTATTTCAGATTTCTTGTTACTGCTGACCCTCCAGGACTGTGCCGAGCTCCTGCCACCTACAAGCGCTCTCGCCAGGCAGTCTGTACAAATATTATTATTACTTAAATAGAGTCTGAATCATTACCTTGTGTTTTCACTTTGTAGTGAAGTGATTTAAATATAGTTTTCTTATGCTGGGATCCTGTGACAAACGCATAAATAGTTAGCGCATTGTTAGCAACGCTGCAAAGGAAATGGATGCCTGGCAGGAGGAAGGGCAAATAATTTTCTCATGCTTGCTGTGCTGTTTCTGTAGTGTAAATCAACTCTGCTCCTCTGAAAGTAAAAACTTATTCCAAGATGTCAACAAAAGTAAAGTAATTAGGAGAGGAAATGTAATTCCTCCCTGCCGCTCCTCCCTCACACACATTAGTAAATGAAAGCTATTTAAAGATACAACCTGAGGAAGACTAATTGGAGCAGATGAGTCATTTGGGACCTGATCCTGGAAATGCTTGCTCACATGAGTAGCCCTTTGATTGTTTGCCTGGGTCAATTCTGAGTGCGTGTACAAATGCTTCAAGACCAGGGAGAAGGGTTGGTCCCAGGGTCCCAAGCAGACCACTCCAGTGGTGAAAGCATTGGCTTGAGATCCTGAGTCGCGTGCTTGGAGTTCACTGTCTTAGGGTCAAGGCTGTTGTGGCCAGCATCTGCCCGGATGAGCCCTGAATGCTTGCCTTTAACTAGAATATAAATATTACGAGGCTACTTTGACTAATTAATCTTACAACTGAAAAAAAAAAAACCTAAACATGCCACAAAACTTCCCCGCAGTTGCTCGTGCCTCTGGTTCATCTGTCGTAAAATGAACTGCTGTAATACACTTTTCCCACTATTTACTTCTCGAATCCTTTGGTGCAAAGGAAGCCGTAAAGCTCAAAGGCATATTTTTTTCTTAGAGTTAGCAATTAATATGCCACTAGTCTTTGCATAAATAAGTTGTCTATTTTAAAGCAACTGAAATGGGCTATTTCGTTTTATATGACTGTTAATTAAGATGTTGATTAGCCCTGCTATTGAAGCATTGAAACCCTTTCTAAAAGAAATGGCCACTGTTCCAATTTTATTTTAATTAGTTGGACTTTGAGGTTATTTACTACAGCGTCAGCTATCAAAGTAAAGCCATTTAATTTGATGTTCAGTCCAAGGCAGGTAGCGCACAGATTTCCACGTTTGCCGGTAACCGCTGCCATTAACAGCAGTATGATTTAAGGTCATTTAAGAGTCATCAACCTCACAGATGGTAAAATGCAAAGTATCTAAAAGGGAAAATAACAATTGTTGTCTTGTCAAATAAAATCCGAACATTGTATTTTCTGTGAACACCCACTAGCTTCCAGCAATTTTATACAGAGTGCGTTTCCCTTTGGGCGGAGAGTGTTAGGTCTTCCCTTTTATGCATCCTTCCATTGAGACATGCTAACCCCCTCGGGAGGTGAAACCCACCCAGATATTTGTGATTTTAAAACTTCATTTGCGTCACTTGCAACAGAGATGGATCATTATTCTGGGATAAAATCACATCCTGCACAATGAAAATAACAGGCAACATTTGACCTGAAAAAGGAAAGAGGAAAAAAAAAAAGGCAACTTTAAAGTGTTAAAAGAAACAGACAGTGTTAAAGCTGCTTCAGGAAACAAATTCTCCCTGTAATGCAGTGTAATTGCGATCTTTTCTAAGCTAAGTATAGTACCCTAGAGATTACTGTAAGTAACTTATAATAGAATTTTTATTAGTGGTAGTAGTTTTTTATGATAATTAGTGTAATCTGCAGCCAATAAAATCAGAAGATATATCGTTATCTCTTTTACACCAGAAAAGTATTCTTCAGACAGCTGAAACGTTAAGAAAAGAAAAATGTGTTATTTTATGATGGCTATACACTTTTATGTTCTGATTGTTTGGGTTTTTTTTATTATTATTAGCTTCTTCCATTTAATGGTGAAAAATGTGAGGCGTACTCAAGAACCAATATAAAGGATCCGGTTTGGGGTAAGCAGCTGACATTTAATTTCCTTGGCAATCTTTATTCCATCCCCTCTGAAACCTCATCCTTTGGGGATGCTAGCAAGTTCTACTGTTTCTCCTCGATGATGGCCTGCTCTTGCATCAGCCTCGTACTCACAGCGAGGCTGCCTTTGCTTGTTGAATTGCAGTAGGGCCGTAGCTGTTGGGAAAAGATGTTTTAATAGTAATGCTATCCTAGGTTGTGACATGTAGTCTGTGAGACGTCATTGCATTGCCCCAGAAAAGTATCATGCAGCACAGTCCTTCTCAAAGCTCTTAAACTTAAAACAAGAATGCACATCCAAAAATATTCCTTAATATAGACGAGGTATCCCACATGGCAGACTGTCTGCTAATAGCAGAATAGCTGGGCCTTAACCTCTGCTTTGGAGAGGTATTTTGATTGAATGGGTCAGTGCTGCACTGCTGCTGAGCCTGTTGGTTCACTGGAAATGTGAAGGGAGAGAACAATTCCTAAATAAACCTATGGCAGGAGGAACTACAGCTCTGCTGTTAGCATTCAGGATCATACCTTAAGTCTTTACTTTGCTTCTCTACATCTCTTACTGGCGTGCAAAAGCAAAAGTGCTGCGTGAGTAAAGAAAGACATGGGTCTTAGGTTTATCAAAGCAGTTTTCCAAAATAGCAATTGAATTTAAAGCTGGACAAATTAGCATAGTCATTTTGTTTGGAGTAGAGAAAGGGCACATAATTCTTCCCAACTCAGCTAGAGAGGTTGAATTTCACTTCCTGAAGGAGAAAAGGGGAGAGAATACTCTAGGAGATACCAAATCTGTACTGATTTGAGATGGAAGGACTATTGTTTCGTATGTTATCTATGGCCTGATACACTGCTATTTTCTTTTCTCAGTTAGTGGCACAACCACCCCTAAATGACCCTCTTAATCTGTGTTATTGTAACTCACCAGCAGCTGTTGCAGGATAAAAATTATAAAATTAAAATACATGACCTAAGAGGAACCAAACAAGGTTTTCATCATCTTTCCCCAGCCTCTTGATCTCATGCCCAAAAGTCATGCCATGGAGTAAGGAGGCTGGCAAAACCAGGCTTGTGTTTCCTACATGGTAAGCAATACTAGATCTGCTTTGGAGAAGGAATCGCTCAGATCTGGTATTGAGCAACCATTAACATCATAATCCTCCCGGTTGCACAGGCGAGATGAACATCTTGTGTTGTTTGTGCACATGTTGAAGCTGCGGTCACGCCTGCCTGGAATTCCTTGGGCTTGGACCTCACTCAGGGCTTTGATGAGTGGCCACTGGCCTCCACTCAGGGAATGGTATAAGTTCTCCTGAGCTTTCTGAAAACTCTTCCCGCAGAAGGAGGTAGAGGTCTTTTGCATTTTCCTAGGCACCTCCTTAGAGGTGCTAAAATGAGATGAGCGCTCTCAGCAAATGTACAGATACTCCTGATCCAGTCCTCCTCTCTTCTGTGCCCTGACGAGCAGTGAGTCAATAATGCTGACAGCTGACATATTGTCACTAGCATGTGACTTGGCATCTGGTGATGTGCGTGAGGGAGAGCAAGCTCCTTAGGAGTCTGCCCTGCATTCTGCAAATACAGACAGACATCACTGCATGCAGATTTCTGGTTTCAGGGTTGTCCCAGTGATCCTAACTAACGCAGACATAAGGTGTATTGAGATGCCTGCTTGTGAACACAGGCATGCTCATTCGAAGACCCATGCAAGGCATTGGTTAGGTTCCTAATAGAGATACTGTAATGGTTTCCTACCTGCATTGTCCATGCCTTTTGTGTGGAGAAGTGATTAACTGGCCAACTGTTAAATAAGTAGTTGTTTCCATCAAGCCCAAGAAATCTTCACTTTGTGGTGAAAATTTCAAGTCTTGCCTTGTCTCGTTTCCTTTTCATTGTTGCTTTTTGGCAAAGGCAGCGCTGTGCACACTTTGAATCTTCAAGCCCTGTTCAGGCTGCAAGCAGTAGGGCTGTGAAAGCAGCGTCCTGACAGTGGAGCTTCCACCAGTGGGCAGAAGATCAAGGATCCGTGCTGCTTCTGCTGGATCCCCGTGTGCCAGGACTTAGGGACCGTTGGCTGTGAGGTTTCTCTGACACTCTTGTGAACCCTGCCAGGGACAGATGGGTTTGCTCTTGCATGGCTCCATTCTTTTCCCTTTGTGAATAGAAGGGGCAATTGTTAATTTGCCCTGACTGCACCGCAGGCATCTGCTTTGTCGCCCTGCCTGCTGACCATGGCCTCGAGGCCAGGAGGACTCATATTCTGAGAAAGTGTATATTTACTGTACGTGTCCAGAGTGTCTTTTGGAAGGAGGGGGATCACAGCTGAGCACAGACTGTGCACCTCCCCTTGCCATGCTTCAACCTGGGACTTAAACAGGAGGTTTCTAGTGAACTTGCCTAGTAGAAAACAGAGAAATAAAATTCTTGTTCCCTCAGCACTGAGGAAATGTATGAAAAGCCATGTAAGCAACAATGGGTTTTGCATGTCTTTGAATCTGCATATGAGCTATTACAAAATTATTTGTGGGTTTTTAAGTTGGATTACTGAAATGCAGTGTACCTAAGGCCATGTCTGAAGAATGCCTGGAAACTTTCCGTAAGAGCACAAAACCACTTCTGGCTTTCTTGCTCTCTTCAGAGCATGCTTTGCTTGCAGACTGCTCTCAGAGTTCTGAAATGGTGCACCAACTGCCCCTGCATTTCCAGGTATAAATGAAAGTGGAGTTTTCAGCCATCAACCCCAATGACACATCCTTCTTCCTTCATTCTTTGTTAGATCAGCTGCTGTTCTTTGGTTCATAACATGTTTAGTTAAAGAAGAATGTTCTTCTCCTGCCCTCAGACCCTGTATACGTTCCTCCCTCCTGCTTGCTGCTGACCTTTTAGTTACTCAGCAGGGCTGTTTTCCAGGACAAGTGTCTACAAGTTGATAGGTCTAAAGGATTTTAGGCAAATGGGGGTGTACTTTTAGGTTTATTCTGTGAATACCTTATTAGCAGACACTGAATTCTGTGATAATTTGTCTAGAGGTTAGAGCAGGTGCATAGCTCACCCCTAGATAAAAAAAAAAAGCTTAAATTGAAATTTCCACCATGGAGAGATCAATCTGTGTAATTTAGGTGAGTGAACTTGTGTAGTTGGTGTGCAAAGGAAAATTTTTTTTTCGAACAAATATGAAGTGTTAATGTAATTTGTGTTGTGAAAATTGGTCATTGAATTCAATGACATATATGAATAAGCACAGCCTTTTGAACTGTGCCCACAACATGCCCAAAGCAAAAAAATCTAAACCTTCAGATGTATGAGGAAATGTTATTTCCTACACTGAGTATTGGACTTGGGGAGTTGTTTCCCTTGCTTTGTCAGGAATTTGGTATGTGACACAATACCGCATCTGGTAAAAGTTTAACTGAAAAATTACTTATTTCTAAATTCAAAAAATTTCTCTCCAGTTAAAATGTATATCCTATGCTGTATGGTTTTCATCCTTTCTGGCGCCAGGTAGGTAACAAATCATATTGCTTGCCTCTTGAGATGAATTTTGGAGTAATTCACTGTGCTACGTACAGCGCTACCTAGAAGCCACAACACAAGTGATAAATAGTAGTTGGTTGGCAGGGGAGGGAGAGAGGGAGGTTCTTCAAAGAAAAAATATACTGTAAAGACGTAAGATAGTGACATCATCATCAAAAATGTGAATTCCATATCCCCACTGGAAATTCCTTGGAAAGTAGACCCGGTGGAGAAGACAAAATTAGCAGCCAAAAGCAAAGAGTCTGTGGTCCCAACAGAGAAACTGGGGTTACGTCTGACACCTGTTGAAATCCATGCTTGTGAATGCAGTGGTCATTAGGTTGGATTCTCAATCACCAGAAAAATGTTTTATTTCAGTGTATCATCTCAAGGGAAGGGACAGAAGAGACCTGAGGTAGAGACAAATGACTCTGCTTCAGGTAATGCCAGATATGGGAGAAGCTCCCTCTGCTCTGCGCTGGAGTCCAACAGGTAATAGCAGGTGCTTTAGCCTTGTGTAAACACCTGAAAGGACATTGCAGCTTTGGGGGCCGTAATTTCAACACGGTTTTATTTGAATTTTAGAGAATTAAATGCAAATACTCAAAATATTTTCAGATTGGGCTTCCCCTTCTTTCTCCACTGTTCCCATTGTGCACTCTTGGAGCAGGCAAAAGACAAAACGTGATTTTTCTTGTTAATACTTCTTGCTTTTCTTCAGCGTTTTTTCCTGCTCCCCTGCACACCACTGAAAATGTTAACGTAACATCTTTGTTAAGAGTCCTATATCCAGCAAAAAAATGTCACCTAGTTCTGAAAATAAGGATTCTATTACTATTTGAGACTTGGCTGATTTGGAGACTAGGATGTAGAATATGCTTATGGTTTCAACGCAATGGAGGAGTTACCAATGGAATAATGGACAGCAAACAAGGAGTCTTGCAGGTCCTTTCCAGATTTCACAGACGGAGTGATAACACTGTTTCTGTCTTGCGGGAAGAAAGACTAGATTGGGCCAACAGCCAAACTCCCTATGAAAAGAGCAAGGGAGGTTGCTCCCGTAACAGGGTGTGAAAAAGCAACCTTCTGGAATAGCAGGCTTAAGCAGCTTGTGGGTTTTGTTGAGCTGTGGGAAGGAAAGTGTAACTGTGCTGCCAGTTGTGTTGGAAGGAGCAAGTTGTGCACTTCGCTGGAGGAATGCATGGAGTGTGTTGAAAGGACAGATAGGGAAGCGTGGCCAGGAATGTGATAGAGTGGATATAAAATAAGTGAAGACAAGTGTCCTCGTGCTGGCTGCAGTGGTGACGTGCACTATCTCAGCTTGTTATCAGGAGATAGATGTTTGCATTCCCATGGGTCAGTGCAAGTTATCACAGTTTCAACTTCCAGCTTTTTCTTAGGGAAATACCATCATGGGGCGAAGAATGCACGAAAAGTACTCTGCTTGCTTGCACCTCCAAACGCGATGGTACAATCTTGAAAGCCCTCTGGAGGACTTGTTGTTGCAGTGTGAAAGTATGTCAATTGGTTTTTCAGTGGTCCTTTACTTCTATTTATAGCAACTAAGTTGATTAAGATATTTTATTCCACTCCTTTTCCTACTCATTAAATCTCTTTGCTCGTGAGACAGCATAAAATATTTTTGGGGGGAGGCAGATATCTTTTTGGAAAAGTTTCGTTAAAAAGTTATTTTTGATGGAGTTCTCAGCAGTAAGGTTTTGAGGCCCAGTGTGAACTGCTTCTCTCTCCATTGCCCTCTTGGAATGGCACGTAGAAAACCGACACCTGGCACTTTCCATCCCAACCCAACCATTTGAGGTTAGTTAATTTGGCAAGAGCATTTAGCAGGGTTTGTTATCGTTTCAGTGTGAAACAAAAACAAATAACAGAACCTCAGAAGTTTTTGCAAAATGCAGTTAAGCAGTTGTCATTGTTTCTGATCTGCTAATCAATTGCTAGCAGTAATTAAGGGATCCTTATAGATCTCAGATCCATAACAGACAACGAGAAAAGGAATGTGTGGCATGAAATCTCGATTCCTGTATTCACTGCTTGTTGTATCTGTTCCTGGGTGTGTGAATTTACCATCTGATAAGCTGAAACACCCTGTAGATACTAGTAATTACTCATAATTTCATATAGTTGTTATAGCAATTTCTCTGGTAGGTATTATGTGTCCCAGGCACCATACTTTATGAAGCCATTTTTCTGTCAAATTTGTAATTTTTAAGGAATATACAGTTAGCCCATTGAAGTATGATACATGCAACATTTCTTTTTTCTTTTTTTTTTTTTGAGCTCTGTTGTACCTGCTATTTCTGTAGGTACGAAAAGGAACAAATTCCCAAAGTTATGTATTTGTCCTAGTGAATTATTTATGTTGCAGTTTTTTGTACGGTGTTGGAAATATTCCAACGTTCCCATCTCTCTACTCTTTTTTTTAACTATATCCTTTCCCGTGTTATCCTGTAAACATAGGACAGGGAGGGTCAAACAGCACAGCCTTGAGTCAAGCACGCTGTGGGCAGGTTCTCTGCAAGATCCTTCCATGCAGCTGTGTCAGCGCCCATCCTGGTTTTTCAGTCTAAGGTAACTTTTAAGTCACAAATTGCTTATTGTGCCGATCTGCAGGTTTGTTTTGTTGTATGAGGGAGTGGGGAGTGTGTTACATTTATTTTCACAGCTGAAATGAAATAGGAACTCCAGTCTGAAAAGAGAACTGATATACCTGGGATGGTTCTGTTGCTGTTGTTTTGGTTTTTTTTCCCCCGGGTTTTAAAAAAGCCTGGTTTAGGTAGGGGAGAAAAAAAAAGCAATAAAAAAAAGAGTGGGCTTGGTTAGCAATTTTGAAAAAAACTCTAAAACAGGAGAAGCAACACAGAAATGCTGCCAGAATTAACTTCGTGCTTTTTTCTGAACATCTTAAAGTTGCAGGCTTAGATTTATCGAACTGTGAGCTACCGGTTTCCCTGCAAGAAATGATCTGACCATCATTTAATTGTGCGTAGTGATAGCATCGTATCTTTTCATGCGCTGGCAACTGGGACTTACTTTAATTTCCTTTGATAGATTTCACCTAGAGATTCCTAGATTAAATGAACATAAATGATCCAAATGGCTTTAAACTAATTCCCACATAAAACAACGTTTAGAAAAACAAAACAAAAACCGAAAAACAAAAACTTTGCAGTGAAAAGTAAGCATTTTGCTTATGTCTTTTGTTTAAAAAAATGTAATAAAACTCTTCAGCTACTGATGCTCAGGACGCCAGATGTTTGGGTGCTGCAGCACTGCAATGTGCAGGATTTGCACAGTGGCAGTGTGCAGATGTTTGACACCCATGCCAACCAGTGAAAGAGTGAACCCTGAGGAAATGTGTTTTCTGTTCCCTGTATACTCTCAGATTGCTTTTCACGTCTCGGTATTTATCGATGTGCAACGTAATTTTTCCAGTGAAAAAATTAGTATTTACCCACACTTCTCTCACTGCGATATTTGAAATAATAGAACATCGTTATTTTCTGTGCTTAGAGTAGGAAATAACTATGACAACTCCAATACCATGGCTTGATTAATATTGGATTCTTAATAACAATCTCTACACATAGATTTTGGTAGCAAGATGAGTCATTTGTGCAGACAGAGTTGATTCCGGGTGAGCCAATGACTCCATGGCAACTCAGAGAAAATCATCTGCAGAGAAATGAGCTGGTGGTGCCTCCCTACGAGCAGGTAGGGCCTTTGTGTTCTGAAGCTCTTTAGCCCGCCTCGCTGTGCTGTTTGCCCAGAGCTGGCCAGCACCGCCGTGCATTCCAAGATAAGTCCAGCATAGCCAAAGCCTTACACAAAACCTCAAAATAAGGTAAGCCAACTGATTGTGAAAGCTAAACTATGCAGAAAGTACATGGGTATAAATCAGCTGCATAAGCTGCATTACGAGGTACTTTGCTGCAACACACCTTCCCCTTTGGCCAGCGATATGAAAAAAATGTTGACTGCTAGCAGTGGAATTCCCATCGAGGGAAAGCTCCCACTGTAAGTTCAGTGGGAACTTTGCTTGAGTGAGGACTGCAGAATTTGGCCGCTATTCAGTGAAATGCTTCCACCTCTGACACTGCAGGGGAGCTCCATGCAGTATGCCTTCCTACAGGAGGCAGCTGAAGTTAGAATAACTCACATCACTCCCTCGTGCATCATGTCATGTGTGGAGACAAAGGTCTTCTTGGATTCATATTTTTCATTCTCGTGATAATGTTACAAAAATAACACAACCCCTCACATCTTAAGATTGGCTGTTGGAACTTTCCGGCCTACCTCGCACTGACAGCAGCACAACCCGCCAAGGCCGCTGGTGCACATGGCAGATATTTTTATCGTTCTTTTGAGTTACTTCTAATTCTGGGAAAGTGACAGTTCTTGCAACTAATAGTCTGCTTGACTCTCTCGTGGTTTTTAAATACAGAATGATTTTTGTAGGCAGCAGGGGAAGAAGGGACAAAACAGGATTTCATAAACTGCTATGCCAATGCCCAACAAGTCTAGCAGTTTGATTTACTGGTTACAGGAAGATCCAGGGATCTGCACTTTACTGTCTTCAAGGTCCTTTAGTCAAGATCTTAAAAACAATCATTGAAACTGTGTGTTCTGCCTAGATATGAAAAAACATGTGATGTTGTGGTTTTGGTTTGTCCCCAAGTGCCACTCCAGTGCTCAGCTGGTGTCCGTTGCTGCCCGCGTCGTGCGGTGTGTTGTGTATTCAAGGTGGGTGGAGGAGCAGCAGAAAGGAGATCACTGCACTGGCCGTTTATTTCCTTGAAAGTAGAGACAAAAAGTCAGATCCAATCTTCAGAAGCTTATCTTTATGGTTTGCATTTTATTGAACCTCATTTTACTAATTCCTTCTGATTCCACATTGGCCATTAGGCATAATGTGTTCTTTATTGGTGTAGTATTTAATAACATGTTAATTGATGGCTATCACAGTGTAGTAATCAGAGGCCAGTCTATACTTCAACTCTGGAAATCCTAAAGCAATGGTCCATCACTAACTGCAGCACGGTAGAAATATGAACATTTATGATCTATGCACATCCTCAGTTTCTGTAACGCTTAGTGCCTGGGTCCGGGACAGGCGAGCTTATGGAGAGCTGTTGTCTGAGTGATGGTGGGTGGGGAAGGTGAATGGGACAAGGTTGTACAAGGCTTGTAGCTGCTTTGAAAGCCATTTCATGACAGGTGGTGCTATGGAGGCTCACTGAGTTTGCTTGTATTTGGCACTCTAAAGCTAGCCAGCACCAGGGTAACAACATGTTCAGCTATTTGTAAACCAAGCAGGGGCCTAAAAAACATTCCACTCACAAGGAAAAAATTGATTTAAAGAGGCTTGGAGTGGAGCTTGAGTATCAATGAACACTGAAGAGCCTTCTTAAACTGACACAATAAATTAGTTCAAAACAGATGACAGCCCTACAGATTACCCACCTCTTAACAAAGGAGGGGCATTCTGGTCCCCTTCACGAAAACATAGATAAAAATTTTGTTCTTCTACTCTAATGAGGCAAGCTCAGATATAAGTCAATAGAGCAATTCATTAACAAATCTAGTGAAATCCCCTGGGTTACCAGTGAGATGACAGTGAAAGTGGATGTGCTGTGAAAACTCTCCTTTGGTAGAGATGTCCATATGCTAAGGGTCAGAGAGCTGAGTGGTTTGCTCTGTTTACTATTCACCATACACATATGGCAGTTAAGGTCACTGTTATCAGACACTTTCTCTGTACACAAAACAAAATTTCCATATGGTCCATGAAAATGGATATGCTTTGCTCCCATGCAGCTTCCCACGGCTCCCTCTTTGTGCGGCACCGGTTAGAAGTGTAAAGGAAGGGTGTGAGGGGTTACCTCGTCAGTCAATTGCGCGCTCTGCTTTGTGCATCAGTCCAATTTAGGGCAAATCTGCATCACTTTTTTCCCCCTGTCTTTCAGGCACAAATGCTCATGTCAGTCTATTAGAACGTGATAGAAGTACTGATCACTGCCTCTGCATCTAAATCCTTTTGAAACCAGGATGACCTGCTGAAGAGGATTTTGAGTGGAAGGCCCTTCACAAGACTCTTTCAAATCCACATAAATAAAGCCCTTTACTGGCTTAAAATGGCCCCTCAGATTTAGCACTACAGAGCCCCTAAAAAGCACAACACGATTGTCATGGATATTACATGATGGTAACAACAACAGGCCAAGAAGACAAGTCTCGATGCTGAACAAAACTAGGCCAGACTTTTTCATGATTTGGGATACAGATTGCTGACAGCCCTGTAAATAGGCTGTTTAACCCTTTGAAAGTGAATAGAGTGTGGAGACAAATGCTTTCTGATAGACTTTGTGTATGTAACGGGTAAAAAAGTATATGGAGCATTCTGGGTTTCTGCTGTAAGATTAATACTTAAATATCTGAGAGCAATTCTGCTCCTGCACAAACAGCCCAGCTGAATGGCTGGTCGCAGGTGGGCGTCCCCTTGCACAAAGGAACTGCAGGGAACGCTCTCACGTGTTCATATTTTAGGTCCAGTGCATGTTTCCCCCTCTCTCTGTTTTAATTTATCTCTTAAAAAAATAATAATTATAAAAAAATGTCAGGCACACGTAAGCAGCTAACGTCACCTCTCCTGCCATAGGCATATACAGCAAACAGAGGGGCATTTCATCTACCTGCTGCCCCTAGTTCACAAATACATTGTTCATCTCTCTCCTTAGGAAAGCAGCTTGATAAAAATCAAGTTTTAAAAATCAGTATTTTACCCAGGTCCTAAGATGGCAAAACTGCTGACAAAATAATCTCGTAGAAATTAAGAATTATGTATATTGCCCTCAATTTTACAAAGCTGTTTATGTTGCTACTGGAATGGCTCCCCTGTTACACACAATTTCTGAGGCTTGGCAGCCACATGATTTTCATAAATCCAGACACTGCCGCTTCTAACCCCTGACCATGTTTTAACTGTGCAGGGCCTTTTTAATTCATTTAACTCATTTTAATTGTCTTTCAGGGGAAGAGCGCTTTCTTTGGCCAGCTTAACTGGCAGGGAAGGCTGCCTGCTTGAGTACTTGCTGCCATTCAAAGAGACCTCTCATGAAAATGCATGCTTGTCCTCACAACTCCTTCAGCAACTGTAATATTTCTCCCTTACTGTTTATGTCAGAGAGTCATTACTGGAAGCTGCTGACATTTTTGACATTCAGTAGCATCAGAGCACATTAGGTGGTCCTTAGATAATTTTTAGACAAAATTTCCTTGTATCACATGCTCAGGCCATTACAAGCAACAGCAGTAATACGCTTCTGTGCAAAGGCAGATCAGTCAGCACGCTCATTTTTGTGGACCTTCCGTATTATTCTGCAGCTGAACGATTTTAACCATGCAGTGCATAATGCGTAACGTGCTGTACGCCCAGGCTGTGCGTGCATTGTTTTTGGCTTTTGCGGGAGATCAATCTCTATTAGGAAATCTATTATCATCACTTGTGTTTTACTACAATGAAATAAATAGGCAGCTGCAGTTGTTTGGCCTAATAGCTCTTAGTTTGATTGCCAGAAGTAGGAAATCAATGCAGGGTGAAGGGAAGAAACATTTTTAATAACTTACACTTCAGATATGAGATCCCCAAGTTATTACAAATTATAAGGTTAAGACCTCTTGAAAGAATCCTAGCTAGTTAAATATTTAAAACTCCTGGGTGAGAACACATGCACTAATGAGCTTCAGGCTACTAAATACCAGAATCTAGTGGGAGACATCTTGTTTTATATTAGAAAGTATTAGTGAATATCAACTGGCCGTAAGAAGTGTTTAATTAAGAATTATATTGATATGGGGAAAGTGAAGAAAGAAGCAGATTGCCAAATCTGCAGCTCATCACTGCTAAAAGCAGGATTGGTGTGCACAGGAACAAATGTAAGCAGCACTGGCCAAAGGGTGCGTGGCGTGGGACCCTGCCTCTCCCAGGGGCCCTCTCACAGCCTCCGAGGGAGGTGCCAGGAACCTCAGAATGAACGTGGATGGAGCTTCCTACTTCCTTATGTTTCCTTTTAACACAGATCAGGAAGCAAGTCGCCTTAGGCTTTTGATTGTGAGCAACAGCAGTGTTTTAGATTTTGTGATTTCAGCAATTCTGCTAATTTAATGATAGATGTTCTTGGATGAAAACCATAATGCAAACGTCAGGCTGATATGCATCACACAGTTCTCCCACCCAAAAAAAGAAAGGGAAGGATCTCACAAACCACTGAATCCCTTCCCTCATGGCCTTCTAATTCAGGCATTTAAGAACGTAAGAGACCCGTTAATTGTACCCAGACATGTTACATTCGCTATCTTAACAAGAACTGGAACGTTGACGTTCAGATGCCAAGAAGCAAAGAAGGGAGTTGAGATTGGCAGTAAAAACTGGCGTGGCACGAGTAAGTACCAGTAACACTGGGCCTTGTCCCACCGCCGCGGTAGGAGAACGTTTGCAGCGTTGTGCGTGCACATATGTATGTTATGTAAAGTAGCCTCAGCCTCTCTGCTCTCTGGAACCAGGAGTGTGAGCGGGTAAACAGCTCACAGCAACAGATGAAAGGCTGCTGAAGTTCAGACACCCAGTTCAAAGGTTCCAGCAGTGTGTGCAATGACAATCTCGGGTTATTTGTGTTTCCGAGCTGCAGTGTATTTGAGTTGTTTGCTCATCCCCATTACCTTATTCCTGGTGGTGTTTATCAGCTGAGCTGGCTGCCTGGCTGCAGACATATTTCATGCAGCACCTTTAGTACCATTTATTTCCCCTGCCTCGTAGTGCCCTGCCTCCGCCCGGGAGAAAATCCGAAATATTTTGTTTTAATTGATGATGCTAAATCACAGCAAGAGAACGCTAGCATCCTGCTCGCTCCATGCGGGTCTCCTGCTGCCCGGCCAGCATAGGTCCACAGTTCCATTTTTAAATCAAATTATGCTTGTGATAATATTGTCTTGAGCTTACAGTTGCTGACATGGATATTGACAAAGGCTTAGCCGGTATTTTAATAAGAAAACAAAATACAGGAAATACTCTAGAGTTTCCAGGTGGATCATTAACAAGACGCCTTGGAGGGCTGAGACTGCCAGCCAGCATGGGGAATGCATCACAGTTCGTCATACAACTTAAACTTCTTTTGACATCTAGTTATGTCGAAATGTGACTGATCACCTAGGGGTCCAGGCTCCTGTGAGGGAAAAGTTCACTGACAGACAGCGAACGAAGCTGATCTTAAATGAGAATCAAGAGAAAGCAGCATTCCAGTGTCTGACAGTCTGCAGCTGCTACCTGGGTCTGCCTAACGAAGACGAGCCTGCTCTGCTGAACAGTTATATTAGCATCTGTATGCTTCTGTCTCATTATCACACATCTGCCCACCTTTATTCGAATGAAGCTCCTTCTGATCTGACAGCTCAGGCATTGTCAGTGAATAGATATTATGGGATCCGGGTACAGCAGCTTAGGGTGTTAGCTTTTATTTTCTAAAGGCTGTTGTATGGTTTGACAGTATAATGCCACCGAGGTAAAGAAGATAATTAACATATTGGGCAGTTTCTAAACAAAGCTGAGACAGTTATACTGGCAAAAGTGCTGCTGCTGGAGCACGATTGTTTGCACTTGAGGAACATCAAAGGCTGTGAGCTGTGCCTTGGGAAGGAGAAGGGGAGCAGCAGGCCGTGGTCCCCCTCCGACGGGAAGGTCTGGGGGCTCGCCCGTGCCCGGTAACCGCAGCATCTCCTCCGCCTCTGTCCGAAGCGTCCGCTCCTCCTGGCAGAGTTGTGCTCAGCGTCTGAGAGGACGTGGAAGGGGGGTGGACAGGAGGAGGGTGGGGGTTTCTTTCTTGAATTTATTTTCACCCCACAGCACAAAGCTAAGCGCTTGTGCGAGCTTCACGGAGCGCCTGTTTGGATGGAGATTTAAGCCTTCTAAGTTGGAGATCACAGGTGGGATTTTCTGGAAATGCCAAAAACTTGTGACAGAGGTTTCATCATTTGGCTGCTCAGTAAAAAAGTAGAAAGGCTTTCTTAAAAGCAAACAAACAGGGAAATGGCATTTTGAGTCCGATGTAGATGGACTGAGCTTTGGTGGCTGGAGAAAGGCTGTTGGTGTTCTCTGCAGCTCTAAGACATACCGCACCGCAGTGTCTCACTTCCCAATTTACCTTCCCTCTGTGTGGTGGGCTTCAGTGGCTCCTTGGGCCAGTGCTTCATAAACAGCTCCTATATGGGGCACTGCAGCAAATAACGCCTTCGTAAGCTACCTCGCTGCTTTACGTCGTTCAGGAAGAACAGCGAGTGGGATGCGCTGCAGCAACAGCATCCCTGAACATTTCTTCTGGAGCCCTGTTTATGTTTTAAAAGTGCCTAACTGGTACCCCAAATGCCTATGAGCATGGTGGTGGCCAAAGCCCAGATCCTCACCTGGCTGAGTGTCCCCTTGTTGAAGCCAACAGTCTTCACTGCTCCCATGGCAGTGTGCAGGTTTACCCTGCTGAGAATTGAGCCCTAAATTTCTAAGTTAAGGACTTTGCTCATTTCATTCACGGCTTTCATTTCATCGTGTCTCTCCTTTGTTCTTGAGAGAGCACAGGGTTTCCAGGAGTTAATGTTGGAATTACTGCTATTTTGCAACAATGCAATCCAAGTCATTTCAGCACCCGCGCTGATAACGTGAGAATCGCTTATTCAGGTCGGCCCGGCAGCCCCGCGCTCACCACTGCAAAGTTTGAATACAAAATAAGATATTCATTTTTTAAGAAAAAAAAGAGATAGGATCCGTTGTCATTCATTCTAAAAAGGCATTACAGACTGCCGACACCGTACAGAAAAATAGGAGATGTTGACCTTTTTATTGTCGACTTTCTGTACCGCTGCCCTCCTCCCAGCCGCGCACACATGCGCGCGCACACGCGCTCTTCAGCTGTATGTTATCTCAAATAATTACCCTGCGCTTCTGGCTGTCCCCAGTGACTGCTGCTGCTAAAAAAGCTACTCATTGTCGGTGAGTGAAGAGGGATTTCAAACCTGCTTCTTGTGGCCCAGCAACAGCTCTTAATTAACCACTCAGGTATTGAGCCGCCTCCTCGCCCGGCTCCATCCATATGGCAGAACATGTCCGCGGCGATAATCACTGAAGGAAATATTGTATCAAAAAAAGGGGCTCGCCGAACAGAAAGCTCCTGCAAATTATTTTTAATGATTCTCCTCTCTGAGCTGGGTTATTTGGGGCAGGGATGCGCCTGTCCTCGCAACCGGGCCAGTGCCCGGGCAGCGGGCGAGCGGGAGCCATCGGGGCGCGCCGAGCCTTTGTCTCGCAGCACGGCTCCCTCGCCATGGCTGGGTGCTTCCTGCCCGCGCCCTACCTTAAGCAGAAACTTGCAGCCTGCACGCAGCCCCCACGTTTTTTCCTTCCCCTTTGGTTTATAGAAAAGGAAATAGCGATTTGAGTTTATAAATGTAATTAAAAATGAAGTTGCGTTTCCATTTTAAAACCTGGCGTACGCCGGCACACTGTGTCAGAAGATATTATGTATGATTTTACTTTGTGACAGAAACCATTACATTTAAAAATTCATTACAGCAAGGTTAGTTAGACACATGATGGATGCAGCTTTAATCCTGCCATATATTATTACAGTTAAAATGTAAATGATGAAAAATATTTTGTGCTTATCAGCGTTTATGTGGAAATGTGTTTTACAGTGATATATGGTGTTATATTTCTATTATTATGATGAGAAAGAATGAAATACAAAAAGACGAAGTGTTTATTAAAACATGGTAACTTGTGATAAAATATTCTTGTTGTACATGACTTTAAACATATTTACCGAGGGCATTTGTCCAAAACAACTGTGAAATGTGTTTGCTATGCAAATCATTCTTTGTAATTTTTTCTCCTCTCTGTTGTACTGACTATGGCTTTTTAATAGCCTAATGTTAAAGCCATGTAAATATATTTTTATTATTTTTCATTTCAGGCACGGGGGACTGGCTCTGTTTACACACATGCGTGTATTCGGGTAGAGAGCGGGATACGCAGAAAGACGGGTAAAATAGGAAACTGAGCCCAGCAAAAGCCCTTTCTCCTTTGTACCTCCTCTCGTTTCAGCCCCTCAAGGCCCAGCCTGGAGCAGAGGAGCTGCCCCTTGGCCTTTCAGCACGTGCTGCTCCTTCAGCCTGTGTCCCATTGACGCTGCAGCGATGCAGCACCTGGCAGCGACTCAGCACCCCACACTCCTGAACCTTCAGTCTCGCCGTGCACGGTAAGCAAGCCACTGCTCAGGCACCTTCATGGCCGGGCAACGCACCCCTGCATGGGGCACAGCCGTGGCCCAGGAACCCAACGCCTTCCCTTTCCCCATGGAAGGTGAGTTTCCAATAGTTCTTGTGCGTTAGACGAGCCCTGCCAAGGAAACCTGTGCAGCCCTCCCCTACTCTGGTTAAGGAGTCTGGAGGTCAGCTATACAGGTTGCAAGTCCCCAGGCTGGGTACATTCCTTAAGACTTTGTTCCTCCAGGAGGGGTTTCTGGCGCTGAGGCCTGCTCTCTGCAGGCAGCGCTGCCCAGAACAGTACAGAGGCCTACAGGCCGTTCAGTGCCTCGCGCTGCATCCCACGGGAAGGCTGTTGCAGCAAGGAAAATAAAACTCGAAGGCCCTGAAGCTCAGGAATTTGCCTGTGATGCATGTATTCCCACGTGTGCTCTGCCCACTGGACTTTTGTGTATTCCAGGTTTGGCCCCAGCTGACTGCTGCGTGATCCCCGTGTTCAGTCGGCCCAGCAGCAGGTACTGCCCCGTGCCCCAGTGTCACCCCGCTGGCTCTGGCTTCCACGGTATTCCCACTGTTTATCTTCTGGATGCACCTACTACATGTTTGTACTGTTTGTTTTGTTACTTTTTATGCAGCTAACGTTTAGGAAAAGAATGGTTTCACTGAATGAATAAGTGGCGTTTGCTATTATTACTGTTAATTCCTCCAGTTTACACTGCCATGTCTTCAAGAGAATTAAATTGATTTAAATTTGACATAATACAGTAATCAGGCTGAGACTGCTTCTAGTTATACAAAGTTGAGCCCATCTTTAGCAGCTCAATTCCTGAAAAAAATCCCCTAAGTAGCTCAAAATATTTGTTTGTGATCAAGAGGATTATGCCCTTCAGTCTGCAGTGCCTTTCTTTTGACGGGAACAGAAGCAGGAGACCCGGCGCTTGTAGTTCACCAAAGTGGCTATTTCCTTATAACCTTCCTCTTGTAACAATGTTTATTCAGTTATCAGGGAAGAAATATCATTTGTCCGTGCAGCTACAATTACCCAATTTGTTGTATAAATTATTACTTTTTTTCTCATCTCATGTTGATGACAGAATCATTTAATAGACTTTCAGTTGCTCAAGCTTGAAAATTGGTTCCACATTCTCCCTTTTTTAGTTTTCCTCCCTAGGGTGAGTGCAACGTGGTCTAAATGCAATTTCCAGCCTCCTCCCCCCTTCTTTTTTTTAAACATCTGCTTGTATAAGGATGTTGTTGTGTACGTTAGCACTGTACAGTTTAGCACCTTTAGGACTACCTTTGGCTCTCAGCTTCCTCGTTTCCTGGGCCAATCATAATATATCAGGAACTGTAGATATTTCCTATCTCAGCACTCTCCATAACTCTTTTGCTCAGCTGTCTGGAGCTGTTTTCTTTAGGAAGTCCAGAGTGAGGGGGCCTGGTTGGCCTGGCATCAGTCCTATTTATAAGAACAAACCCCCTTCCCCGTACACCTTTGGAGCTTTGTCATGTAGGGGTCACATCCGTTTCAATTAACAGCGATAGCGCCCGTGACGGAACACGGCCACGTAACCTTTATTGTCCCGTCCTACCCTTTTGTTTGAAGTTAGAAAACCTACTCAGCTGATTTTCTTCAAAGCTAAGGTTACAGGATCTGCAACCGTGTCTTTGCCACATAATTAATTAGGAAGGAAAAAACAGCTATTGTTGCGCGTTGTGTGCAGTGTATTTTTGCAACGTGTTTGTTTGTTTATTTAAAGCCAGCATTTGCCTTTAAATGTCTGCTCTCCTACTCCCACTGCTGAACTAACTGCCAGTCGGGCTCGTTTGCTTAGCACAGAGTTCCTGCGTGGTGGTGGGAAGCAATGATGTATGGAGCAGCCACCTCAGTTCCAGCCCACGACCCGAGGGCTGGGCTCAGAAGCAATGCCACCTCTGCTTCCGTGCCGCTGAGACGGCAGAGTTACGATCTGCCCACTCACCAGGCAGCCCGGGTGCCTAGCCAATGTACTTTTTTTTTAATTATTTACTTTTAAGTCTAAAAATATTTGCTGAAAGCGGGATTATCACTTTGTAGACCACCAGCAGCTGTTGAAAAGCAGGGCATAAAAGTTTGTTTATGTCTTTAATAACCCACTTAATGAGGGAGCAAGCACATTATTCATAATAAAATAGCCTGGCATAATCCTGCTTCAGTGTGCGGTGTGCAGGAATTAAGAAACATCTGCTGTGCCATAAAATAACAGTGTATAGACCATTTACATTAAAAACATGTGTATACACACATGTATATTATATACATATATTTAAAATGTCTCCGTGGAATTCATCTTTTTAATTACATTTAGAAAACAGTGAAATGGTTAAATGGTATTTTTACTTCTGAGTCTCAGCTTCACATAATGTTTGTGGATGTGGCTGGTTATAATGGCAAGGGACAGAACATCAGAGTACATTCGGAGACATACATGAAGGCAAATTTCCAGGCCTTGAAATTGGGGTTCAGTTTCTATTTTGAGCCTCCAAATAACTGACCTAATTTTCTGAAGTACAAAGCATGGGCTCTCGACTTCGTGAGAGTGTTGGTTGCTCAGCAACTCTGAAAATCAGGGCAGTATTTCAGCGCCTAAATGCAGATTTTATTTACAACAACGGCATCCAAACCCGCAGCTTGTATCAGTGCAGATTATGGGCATTACTCCTGCGCTTAGCACGAGACCCCACCGTGCCAGTGCTGCACACGCAAGGAAAGTGGCTGCTTCTGCTCTGACAAACTTGGGGCCAAAAGAGACAAAATGTGATGTATCCTCACTCTGGGATCAGGATCCCGAAGTCAGCAGGGCACCGCGCTTTGCCCCGGCAGTGGCTGTGCTGTGGCTCCCAACCAGCCCAGCGTGTAAACATGTCTTTAAACTGAGGCGTGTGAGATGTAAGTGAAACTACTTGCATCTTAAAATTAAATACATGTTTCACTAGATCAGGCCAGATGGTTTTACATGCTCAAAAGTGACATTTACAAGGTCACATAGGAAGTGTTTGACAGAGCCAGGAACTGAAACCAGATCTCCCAAGTGCCAACCCAGTGCCTTAGTTTTGCTTGCATCCATTTTTTCCTGATGGCATGTTTCTCCTCAGAGCAAACGAGGAAAAAATGAATCCAGTAAGGAGACAATTAAGTTGTTGTTTTAATTTAGAGGGGCTGGGAACTCGAATGCCACTGCTCGAAAGATTAGCACTTTCACTTTTTCAGCAAGGCATATATTTTTATAGACTTTTTTTTTTTTTAATTTTTGCCTCTTCTATCTTACTAGCAATCTGTTTTCATTTTCTAGGTGGCCCACTAAATAAAGAAAAGTTATAAGTTAATAAAATTTCGATGCAGATTTATGTGAACTGGATGAACTCTCCCAGTATCTGAATGTTAATCTGTTGGAAAATAGCTGCCGTGGTACTGGAACAGCTCAACGTCATACAGCAGGGCACACTCACAGCAGCACTCCATTGACATTTTCCCTACAAATGCCAAAGTAAACACGAGAAACTACTGTGGGGGAAAAAACAGTGAACTACTGGAAAGGCAACTGTGATGTGTTTAAGGCAGTTGCCTTAGATTCACCTAAATCTCTGCTCCTACTAACGTACATATTTTCCTTGGTAGAAGTATCCTTGCAAATTTTGTTGGATGCATTTCATTTAGTCTGTCTGTCTTTGGCTCTATTCTTGGCATGGACCTAGCTCTTTGCAGGCTCGCCTTCTGCCTCAATTTTTAATGAGTCTTCAGCCTCCCTGTCCTGCTCCAACTTGAATCCAGACCATGAGAAAGTACTCTGGGTAGGTGCTGGATACCCGTAGCATGAAAAGGAGGAGAATCAACAGCCTCACCTTCTCACAGGACTCTCCCACCGCACCAGCAAACTGCATAAAGGTAAAATGAGCAGGGGTAGGGGTAGGTTTTGTGTAGTGACTTCTCATCTCGTCTGGCCAGCCTCTATTTCAGCAGCTATGGCGTTTAAAGGAATTGTGTGGATGGAGTTTGTGCATCTGTGACCAGTTTACAAAACCCTCAAGAACTGCTGTAATTTAAGTACATTTTAAAATGTACTCACTGCGAGGCAAGGATGGGGCTTGGTGGCTGGGGGCACTAACCTCTGACAGTGGCAACAGCGAGCTGTCTCAGGCTCCCTCAGCTGCCTGGGCTTGGGTCAGCCCACACCACTTGTGATTGCTTTGGGGTGGAGAGTTTTTAGCTAAAGCACCGCTATTTAGTGCCCAGACAATGCCTGCCTCTCCATCTTGCTGTGAGCCTGCGCACAAACACATGTCCTTGCCTGGGTCCTGCTGAAGGTGCCCAATGCAGCTGAGGGCTTCTCAACCCCTGAGAAAATCTTATTTTCCTGGGAAGTATTTTCTTTGTCTGAGTCAGAACTTAAACATTGAGTAGACTTTTGGTCTTGATGCAGAGGTTTTTCTTGATTACTTTGTATCCAACAAAGAAATTGAAGCTTTGCATTCTTCCACAGAAACATCCTCTAGCTTGTTTGGCTGCCTCCCTCTGCAGTGCCAACCCTCTGGCTCAGCAGGAACTTGAAGGATCCTTGCAAAAAGCTCTAAGCAGCATAACACAGTTCACTTTCAAGGAGTACTTAACATCTGCTTATCACTCAGGACAGTACAGAGTCACGTGGCAGACGGGCAGGCATAAAATCTGTTAGTAAGGTATGTATCACTGTATTTTTTTATCACTGCCTTTTTTATTTAATTGAGATGGAAATGGCTGTATGGGGATCAGACCAAGTGACCTATTTAGGAAAGAGACGTTTCTTTCTCCAGCAGGAGCAGGCACTTAGGAAAGAGACCACAAAATGGCATCTGTGTACCAGTGCCCCAGAGCACAGCTGCATGGCTTTCTCTTCAGCAGCTCTCACTAACTGAGCCAGAGCTGGTGTCCTGCTTTGGTTCTTATAGCCCGTGGACATTTTTGGTATTCACAACATCCTGGGGCACCGAGTTCCACAGTTTAACTATGTGTTGTGTGAACACACATGCTAGGAGTTTTTAAATCCTTGTTCCCAAAAATTTCTTCCATCATCTTATAAACTTCCATTGCAACCAATTCTCACTCTCTGCATTTCCCTCATGCTGTAAAATCCTCCTGTGTTTAGGTGCTTCTCAGAAACAGTTCTGTGTCTTTAAAACAGACCAAATCTTAATTGAGATACTGACAAAAAATTATGTTATTTTGGGCTAAATTGGTCACACACTGCTACCTTTGCTGATGCACAATAATAGCTTGAGAAGTACCATTAAAAGCAGAAATATAAAGAGCAGAATCAACTCCAATTCCCTCTGTAAAGTAAGGGATTGGGGCCAAGATGAAGGCATCAGCATCCCCCCAGGTTCCCCAAGTGGCTGCATAAATCCAGAGTAGGGCCATGGGGGAACTCGTCCCTTTCCTTCTCTTGCAGGGACTCTGCTCTCCCCATCCAGCAGACTGGGTTGAAGACATTAAGTATTGGATGGGGGAATTCTTAGGCATAAAATCAAGATCTAAATCTTGACTTGCAAACTTTAACAATATTAATACACTTAATTTTATGTAGTCCTAGCCAGCTCCTTTATTTGGGGATTTCTTGGTTTGCACGTACTGGCACTTACTGGGAGAACTAAAAAGCAAGGACCAGCGTGCACCCGTCACAGCTTATTACGGAGGGTAAGCAGCCAGTGTTATTAGTAGATGAGCAGGAAAGGCAGATCAATATAAAGAAATACTGCTCTCATTCACTATTCCCTTTGTCACTGCCAGGCCTCAGAATTTTTCAGTTCATTGATGTCAGTAAGGATTTACTTGCCTGCCCAAGAAGCTGGTGCCAGATTATTCCCAGGCTGCAGCATGTAAGCTGGCTTGGGCAGCTGCATAAGAAAATAAAATTTAAGATCACAGCAACTTAAAATACTGCTCAAGTTTGTAACATCCACATTGGTATAAGGCAACTTGGCAACCAAAGTGGCCAGAACACATCTCTCGCTGTAATGCTCAGCAAATATATCAGGTTGGTCAGACAGAGGGCATGTAATGTTTTCATTAGCTGAATGAGCACCTAGCTCAAGCCAAGTCTGAAGGCTTCTGGAAACATTTTATTCACAGGGGGCAGCTCAGGGGTTAAACTATGTTTAGCATATTCCCTTCCCTCCTAATGTGGCATTATTTCATGTGCAGAGCTGCTTCCTCGCTAACAGCACCAGAGCCCATCCTTACGTACCCCAGTGGTCTCGTGCCTTCAGAAAGCTGCAGCTTACACCCCACGTTCCTCCTTGTTGCTGTTATCACCAATGGTTTCCTCCATGGAAATAATCATGCACATTACAACTGTTGCCAAAGCCCTCTGGCACCAGAAGCAGTCTTGGAAGGAGAGCCTGAAGGCACGCGAGGGCCTGAGCAGCGGTAGCTGCAGCGAGGTAGGTCAGCTGGGTCTGCGCCGTACTGCGTGGGAAACAAGGCAAGAGAAAAGCTGCGTGCTGCCTTGGTGGTCAGCATCAGCCAGAGTCAGGGGTCTGAGTCTGCCTGGGCCACAGAACCGAGCCCAGCTGGGTGTCTGGACCCCTGTTGGGGTGTGCTTATACCCATAGGTGCTGCTGGCTGTGTACACTGAGCTGTGTTTGTACACCTGGAGGACCTCACTCCCTGAGCGCTTTTTAGGAGCTACCTGTAGTTAATGCTGCAAGCAGAGATCGTTAAAAGATTGTGTTCCTATCAGTAACATGGCATCACCTTTCAATCCTAGCATAAGACACAGTACCTCAGGCTGAGTTATGGACAAAGTCCAGTGCAACAACACTACTGTCTGCATACCCTGCCACATACCTTGCATCCACACTGCACTGTCCCCTGTCCATGAAGCCAGGCAGAGCCATTTCTAAGGGCCCTGGCAGGCAGGCAAGAGCTCTTCCTCTTGGTGGGATTGGGGTGTTCTGCAGTGGGCACATGTGAACCTGATCCTCAGGACAGCTCCCACCTGGCAGCAGCGCAGTGCTGCCCTGGCAGGAGCCCAGCTGCACAATGTGAGCAGCAAGGGTGGTAGTTACCTCTAGAATGAAACCTGAACGTCTGCCTGTGCAGCTCTCTCTGCTCGTGGTTCCATGTCCACGTGCCCACACCAGCAGTCCCTCATGCAGTCCCACCGCTGCACGTGCCTGCCTTCATGGAGGCTGCAAAAAGGTTTTGCATGAGTTCAAATACTTCTGTGCAAAAAAAAGTCATTTTTCACACATTCTAATTTTAAATATGACAATAAATTTCCTAAGCCACTTTGTACATTGAAACGTTTTCAGTGAGTTAAAAACCAAACAAACGATATCCATTTCATTTCTGTAACTTGATTGCCTGACAAGTATCAGCAGTATGAGGTCCTTTATGGGTCACAGCCGATCTGGATTTTACGCCTAAGAATTTCCCCATTTTGGACCAGAAGTAGAAAATTCTTCTTCTGGGCAACACTCATGAACCCAAGTCTGGAAAAAAGAATGTGAGATGCAAGGCAGAGAGCCCCAAAAGAGCCTGATTGTCCCTTCAGAGGAAGCAGAAGGAAAGTAAAATCACATCCCTGTCCTTTGCACAGGGGACCACCCATCCCGTCCCATGAGCAGGGCGAAGCAGCGAGACCCTCCTCCTGGGAGCGAGGTGCTCCCAGCCCGCAGACGGCCGAGGGAACTGTCGGCGTGCCACCGCCTGCTCCCCGGGTGGTCCTGCCGAGGGAGGCATCCTGGCGGCTGCCAGGAATGAGGAGAACTGGCGTGTTTTTGTTTTGTTTCCTTTTAAATAAACTCGCCGTCCTTAATGTGGCAGGCTGGAGTCCAGGCTCGACAGGCCAATGAGTAATGAGGTGCGAGGGAAGAG
>WBMW01000889.1:555323-658921 GCA_013396635.1 Penelope pileata
TCATCCTTAAATGCACGCAGAAGAGGAATGTGAGACCGTAACTGGGTACTGCATTCCCACAGTGTCCTGGGTCAGTCCATCCCCACAACCAGTGCAGGGCCATAACGGGGTAATGCAATTCAGAAGGGTGGCCAAAGAGGATGCTTACACTTTTCCTTTTTATAGCTCCCTCAGTTTTTAAGGCTGTATTTGCAAAGAAGGACGTTTACTGGGGAAAAAACCACAAACCAACAACAAAATAAATGCACACCATCTCAACCAGGTCAGCTTAGCCAACGTGATTGACACCACAGTCACAAAACCAGAACTGAGTCGTACCGGGACTTCATGTTACTCACCCTTGCTGCTCTGAAAAGGGCTAAAAGCACAAATTGCAATACAAGCAGCAGTATCATGTTTCCGTGCGCTTTACTGTATTCCACAGTGTGATCAGGATTCAAGCTGGCCATTTGGCTTTCATGTTCTCAAACAGACCTTGTGTGAGCCGTGGTGCATAGCATGAGCAGGGGCTGAACAGCGGTGCAGGAAGGGGATCAAGCGCCCACTCACGAGCCCACACCTCTGGCCACTGAGAAGCTCAGCAGCCCCCTCCTGTGCTGCATCTGGCAGAATTTCTTCTGCTCCTCTCAGATGGGAGAAAAGCACCCAAAATGCTAACAACCGAGCAATTAGCTGCCTTTAGGTTTTGCACACCATTTTAATGAAATGAAATAATGAAATGGTTTGAACACCATTTTAATAGTGACAAGAAAGATGGCTCTCTGGTTTTGTTACTGCCCTTCCCCAGCCAATGGATCGTCATCCCCAGGCTGCAACAGGGACCTTCACCCTCACAGGACCTTCTGCCTAAGCAACTTACAAAACTCGCACTGTAAACCCAAATTGCCATTCTGCACCTAAATAACCTCACAGGCAGCTGGAAACCCACACTAACTGTGACCAGAGTGACGTTAAAACCAGGTTGGTCACAGACACTGCAGACAGCCAAAGGCATCTCAGTCTGGCCCCAGTGTACAAGAGCTTGGAGGGGTGCTCACTGGGACTGCACCGCCACTGCCCGGTGGCCTCCACCTCACGGCCTTCTCCGGCTTCCCGTGAGCTCTGGCAGAACTGTCGGCTGCCAGGGCCAGCAGCCATGAGGATATGGATACCCAGCACTGCCTGAGTCTTTTGCAGCCTTCAGCTTCAGTTTCTGAATACTGCATGGATTCTTTGCCAGATAAAATAATCCCTCTCATTGAAAAGAAGATCGTTATGTAAAAAATAGAAATAAGGCAGGCATCCTACACATGCCCTGTTATCTGCACAGAAATTAACTGGACTGCTAAGGGTTAATTTCAGTCCTGAGTGGGCCCAATCAGGTTCGTTTCTGCCATCTTATTAGGTTAAATAAATAGAAACTTCTTGCAATATCCATCCACAATGATAAGCAATTCCCACTATAATGGATGGCTAATATAGAAATTCAGCCCACATCAGTTTTGTGTCAACTAGCAAAAACAGAAACAATGGGAACTAGACAGCCATGGCTCTGCATAGGTCAACAACCAAGGTTATCTGTATTCAATTACTGGTATCTGCAAACTTGCATACTGTCAGCTGATCATAGACTAAATGAAAACTTATCATGCACAGAGGCAGCAAATACATTTATTTGAAGCAGGCATCATATTAGTTCACCGGTTTGACTGTGGTTAAGGGAAGAAAGGGGTTATCAGTCTTTTGGGAAATTCTTTCAAATATAACCTGCAGCAAATATCTGAAATTGGGGATTATCTACGTTATAAATCTTTGTTCAAAAAGTAGAAAAGGAACAGAAATTGCTCCGTAGCCCTCTAGGACGATAAATTATATTATTTAACAATAGATAAACTTAGGGCACCTTTCCTGTGGTGCAGCCCTATTGTGAATTAGGCTTTAATCTGCTTCACCTTAACATCTGTTCGGTGGAACCAAAGATCTGGCTGTATTGGACACAGACAATAATTTGTTTGTTAACCGATTCTCTGGAACAATATATCATCTCAGAAAACAAAGCCTACCAACACGACGCATTTTTATCTGTTTCCTCTATCTGTGTTCCTTTTTCCATAAGTGCAAGTTCAGGCTTTTGAACTGTTTTCCTAGCGGTAATTTGTGATGTTGTTAGATTCATAACCCTGGAAAAATAGATTTTTTTTTCAACATTTTTTTCATCTTTGACCAACAGATGTTCTGTTCAAAGCCTAAAAGTACTCATGAGGTAAGTACTAGCAAATTATAATTGTTAACTCCCCTGTGGAAGGAAAATGTCAATAAATATTTGCTATCACTGGCCTGTTTGGAAACAAAGGCATTTGCTTCACAGAAGTTCACGTGCTAGCCCTTTCTATGCATCTTTTCCAACAGTCCATTCAACTAGGCATCTAACGTTTTGTTTCTTTTCAGAAGAGGAAGCGAAAAATATCCTCACAGAAACAAAAATAAAACATAAAAGCCTGCGGGCGCCCTGTGTTCCGCTGTGAAATAGCACTTCAGCTCATTTCAGCGATATGAAGGTGGCCACAGAGCCAAGCTGCGATCCAGCTCCAGCGGTTCACCACTGCACACCGAAGCGGCAATCAAGGGGAAAAACCAAACATATGGAACCGTGATGCAGCAAAATGCCCCAACATCTGGCTGCTGCTGAGTGCTATCCATACCTATGGATAATCTCCCCTGGCCAAATGACTCTGCTAAAACCAGACTTACCTGCAAGGCTCCTCCTCTAGAGTTTGCTTGGTTCTGACTTCCCACTCGTGTCATTAAAAAGTCCAGAGTCATCTGTCTACTGGAGGGAGAGGTAAAACTTTCCCTCTAGATGACCTAAAAAAAAAGCAAATCAATGTAATTTTCAAACCTAGGATGGCGAGCTGGTGTAGGCATTCAGAACTGTCCTGCAGAAATACCATCAGAAAAACTTATCCCACCAGTGCAGTGAAGAACTCTGACCCATCATTGCATTGTGCCATTCCATTTCATACGAGATGTTGTATCTCCCTCGTTTTAACACCAAGTGTGTCTGAAGCTACAGTTCTATACTAAAGCCCAGGACTAATGTCTAACACATGCTGTGATGATTTTGGGAATCAGTCTCTGCACTGCTAAAATGAATGCCATTTTGTAGCATGCACTGCACTGCCTCTGTTTCAGACAGCACATCCCATATGGGCTGGAGCTTCCTTGCCATCCCCATAGCCTTTTGTCCTCTCGTTGACTCAAAGACCAGAGGAGTTGCAGGGTTCATCCTTTTACCTGACTACAGCGGAGCATCATTAAAATGGAGGAAAAATCAGCCATGCAAATGAGACAGAAAAATGGCTGCCACCCAAGGCAGGGGAATTTTTCCAAGTCCAAACCCCATGCAGGCAGCAACTTTCAGTAACTGTTGGTTTTGTGGATTCTTTTGAGGAGCTGATGAACTCCCAAGGTGTTTCACAAATCAAGAGAGAGTGAGGATCCGTGTTTCTGAGAAGTCATACGCAGGAGTTTGGGTCTAGGAGAAGAACTGTGACCTACTTAGAAGACTCTGACTTAAGCCCCAAATAATGCTCTTGCTCAAGCATGAATTACAAGCAGCTGAAGAAAGATGAGCTTTCGCACTTGCACACCAGCCAATTTTGCCCACATCTAATGAGGAGAAGTAGGACTCGGTGCCATTTTGTATTCCCGTGATGCGGTGCAGATGGAGGCTCGGCACACACTCCTCTGCCTCCCCTTGCAAAGCCCAGAGCTGGAAAGCATCAGGTTGGAGAGCAGAGGAATCAGTGGTGGCTGTGAGGAGCCGCCTCACCCATGGGAGCAGAGCCGGCAGCAGCTCTGGTGATGGGAGATGGGCTGAGCTGGAGGAAAATATTAAAAGGCCCATGGCCAGAAGCCTGGGAGTAAGAGCAGCAGCCACCCATGGAGGGACAGGAAAGGCTGAGCTGTCACACCTCGGCTTAAACGGCCTCGGCAAAGAGGGGCACGGAGGGTGCACATGGGGCTGGCCTCAGCCCCGAGCTGGGTGCAGGCCTCGCTGCGTGCCAGGCCCGGGCCCTGCCTGCGGCCCTTTGGAGCCGTGTGCCATGGAAGGAGCGTGAGCCCAGGCTGAGCAGCGCTGTGAGTCAGCCTTCTGGTGAGCGACGGGAATGTGATGTTGGGCTGGCAGCCATCATAGTGCTGTGGGATTATAAAGCAGAAAAAAAGAGAAAAGCCCTCGGGGAAGGGGAAGGCAGCTGATGAGACAAACAGCAAAACAGACCAGCAAGATGCATTCCCCGTGCATCTACGTTTGGAACAAAACGTGAGGGTCCCAAAGACCCCCACCACCGGGGCTGGGCAGGGCTGCCCGTGGTGCACAAAGCTCACATGAAGCTCCCTGCCCACCTCCTGCATGGAGCCTGGCCTCCGGGCTGTGGTACCGGGCATGTGACATGCACGTCTGCCATGGACGTGCCAAGCACAAAGCGTTACCCAACTTCCAGGCCTTCTGCCTGGATAAATTTGGGATTGACTAGGTGCTGCCTTTCGGGCTTTTGTTCACCTCTACATGGTTTTGTTTAGCAACAGAAGAGTTTTCTACATAAAAGGCCCCATATCCAAAGACACCATTTTAACTTGGCCACAACAGCATTGGAAATCCATACTGGGGAACAGGAAACATCCACGAGGCGGCTGTTGTCAGAAACAGTTTCTGGAAAAAATTAAAGTTCTCTTGAGGCATGTAGAAAAATTCCAGGACACTGTATTATTATTGTTGTTATTATTACCCTTGATCTTTTGGAAGGTGGAGAGGGAGCGCATGTAGTTTTAAAGAAAGAAGACAGGACATCTGCAGCCTTTAAAAAGCAGAGCACGAAGGCTGCTGGGCTCTCCTTACAATATTTTTAATTATCTTCCTTAAGTTTCCCAAATAAAAACACATCACATTGAGCCTCACCCAATAAAGCTATGTGGGTAAATACAATACCCATTGTCTAATCAATATCATATTGCTCATGGCTTTAGCTCGTTCAATATCTGAGATCACCGCCTCCCGACTCACACCTAAGGATGCCAATATCTGCTTAATGTTGGACAAACTGCAGTTGTCATTCCCTGTAACGGAGTTCTTTAATCTCATTAATAACCCACAGATACTGAAGTACAGCTTCAAGTAAGCTGGCGGGAGCATGCCAGATTTCCAGCGTGCGGTTTAAGCTCCACGGTGACGTGGGGTGGGCTAAGGAGCTGAGGCTGCAGCCCCCTGCCCCACTGCTGCTGCGCTAGGGCAACTGCAAACAAAAGAAAATTAAAATTTAAACAAATAAATAAAGCTGTCAGATGCAGAGAGATAGAGGTAGGGTTGTGAGCTCAGATAGATGCTATGGTTACAACAAAGCATAGGATTGAAGCACATTTCCCCTAAGATATTCTTTGTGGGAAGCACGTCAGGTGACTGCTCCCACAGCAGCGGGCACAGTGATGCCGTGTGCGTGCCCATCAGTTACCCTCACTGGAAACACGGGGCAAGCCAAGGGCAAGCAGCACGAGCACTGCTGTCCTGGGGACAGGACATCCGCAGGACCCACAGCCCCGGGCAGCCGTTCGGGCACGCTGCCGCCGCCGAGCCCAGCACGGCTCTGGGGAGCCCAGAATGTATCACGAAATAAAAACAGCTGCAAGGGAAACTCATATGACTAGGAGAGGTGCCATCTAGCAATTAACAGCCAGAAGTTTTGATCTGGAAAATCACATTTATTTTAATTGCTTCGCTGTTGTGTTCATAAAGAATTTGGCTCATTTTAGCATTTTCCTTATTAGATATACCATTTAACTTTGGAACAATGTAGTCATTAGTTCCATTGTTCCAGATTTTTCATCACAGGGAAATGAATGATGGAGACATGTTCTGCAAGGAGGATTGTTTGTAAATATTTATCCTAGTCTTAGCAGATATTTGTGTAATCCAGCCTCGTTTTCTAGCACAGAACTCAGCAGCCGTTGATGTAGCACACAGCGAGCAGCACATTTCCTAACCCCCGAGTTCAGCGCGCGATTTACCGCCTGCATCTCTTACCAAAAGGACGGAACGAGGAATAACGCTTTCGTTTTATGATCATTTCCTTTGCAAGACACGATTCATGTCCTTCAGTGGAAGGCTGCTCCACTGAAAGGAATCGGGGGGTGAAAAATGGAATTTGGCAGTTCTGCGCCGCTCCCCCATTTGGAGCTTGTTGTGGGACTCCAGCAAAAGGGAGCTATCACTGCGGGCATCATTTACTTGATTTTAAGGGTCTGTATGAATTCTGGCGACATACCAAGTAGCCATTAGCTATGAGGAGTGTTTCCCCATGCTCATTTGTTTTCCATGTGTGAATTTTCACTCATCCAAACTTTCTTTAGAAAAAAAAAAAATTTCTTCATCAATTCCATGTGGAAAACACAACAAAAATCCAGATAATAAATTATTCAAGAAACACAACAGATTTTTTTTTTTAAATGGAAAAATACTAGTTCTGGACTCAGACAGTCAGCTTGCTTTGATTTTTGGTATTTTAAAGTTAAGTGTTATAAAACGATACGGTTGTTCACATGCTCCAGGATAGGCTTTCTGGGCAAATTACCCTAAATGGGGTAACTCAATAGCAAAGTAGGCAGGCTCCTAATGCTGTTACTATTAGGAAAATACCACTAATACGAGACATATGCAGGACACTGTGACATCAGCAGCTGCTTTACCCAGGCAGCACGCGGGAGCGGTGCCGGGCCCAGCACACGTGTCACGTGCCTGAGTCTGAGGTCAAAATCTGTTAATGCAATTTTGAGTATAAGAAGAAGAATTCGAAATCCATGTGGTTTTAATGACACGTTCTGAGATGGGGAGGCAGGGGGCGATTTGTTGTGTTATTTTTTTTTTTTTTTGGCCTGCTCACACCGAATGTGAACTCCTTTGAAATGTGTGTGTCAGACTAGGACTAACTTGCAAAACGAGACAAACAAAAAAAATCTCAATTTCTTTGCTTGAAAAGTTTGATTTTGGTTATGTTTCAAATTATAAGGATCATTATTGGTAATTTGCATTTACTTATTGAAGCATTACATAATAAACCAAAACCATGTGTCAAAGGTACCGCTCCCAAATAAGCGCACGGCGATAAAGGGGCTTCAGCGACTGCGGGATCCCTGCAGCACCGAAGTGGGACGTCTGAAAGGGTGCCCGCCTGTACCCAGCGTTTCCTGTTCAGACAACTAACGTTTGGGTTTCTTCATTTTTGCGGTCTCGACGCACAGCTGACAGCTACGGCGCTGTGTTGGCCACGCGTACTGGGGACCGAGCTCTTGTTTGTGTCTATTTAGCAGCTACTCACAGCTGTCTCTGCTTTCAAGTATTGGGATACAATTTCATCACAAAGGCCTGCTGATGCAAAAAAAAAAAAGGGAAAATGGCAGCAGGAGGACTGTTGGAGGGCGTGGGGTGTGCTCACATGGCCAGCACCCCTTGCAGAGCCTGCTGTGGCTGGGAAGGGCCCACTCGAAATTGGCATTGGGCAGTGGCAAGGTGAGGGGTGTCCCTGGGTGCCCCTGGCCCGGGCACTGCGGGTCGGTGCTGGCTGCAGGGAGCAGTGCATCCCGAGCTGCAGTGCAGAGCACACCTGCTGCCCTCACATGTCAGCATGGAGGAGGCAAAGCTCCCATTTGTTGTTCTGCAGGCGTGACGGAGAGCACACAGCGCAGGCACACAGCACTGCACAGCACTGCACAGCACTGCACAGCACTGCAATGCACAGCACTGCACAGCACTGCACAGCACAGCAATGCACAGCAATACACAGCACTGCACAGCACTGCAATGCACAGCAATGCACAGCAATGCACAGCAGTGCACAGCACAGCACTGCACAGCACTGCACAGAGGTGCACGGCCCCCAGGGTGCCGTCCCTCACCCCGCTGCCAGCCGGGATCACACCCACACCTCAGCAGCCCCCGGTGCCCGCAGGAGACTGTTTTTAACGTGACATGCTCATGTAACAGCTCTGCTGACCGTGCTGCTTTTTCATGTGCACATTTTAAATACAACTTTAAGCTCAGGTGGAGGCCTTCCTTCGACCTCCCTGCCCAGATGTGGGAACCCACCGGCCCCAGGCTGCACGCAGAGCCTGGCACAGCCTCCTGCCGCCTGCCTCCCCTTGCTCCCTGTGCCACAGGCAGGGCTTCCCCCGCCCGCCCTGCATGCCGCTGTGTGAGCCAATGCCACGAGCTGTGCCCACGCAGTGCCGTGAGCCATGGCAGTGCTACAGCTCCAGGCACCGCCTCTTCCAGCAAGGCCCTCGCTCCAGCAGTGCTCGGCGAGCTGCTGGGGACGCTCGGCTCTGACGGCCACGGAGCACAGAGGGGACAGCTGACAGCGTGGTGTCAGGTGGGCCTCACACACCTCGCCTAACACCAGAGGCACAGGGCTCTGCATCTCCCAGACACCCAGCGGCACGCTGCCATTTCCACCCAGCACAGCCCCTTCACGTCTGCCCAGCAACACTGGAGGGGATGCAGGCGGCCATCTGACAGACTTACAGACATGTCTTTATGGAGAGATGTAACATGACGTACACACACACCTACATTTGTCTCTTTATATACACACAGAATCATAGAATCATCAAGACCTCTAAGATCATCTACTCCAACCATCCACCTAGCACCAATACTGCCTGCTAAACCACGTCCCATAGTACCACAGCTACATGTTGTAGAGCCATACACATAAGCGTGGTTATACAGGTATGGCACAGCTTAACCCAGCTCTGCTGCTGCCTTTCCCTGTGCCACATGTGCTGCTGTTCCAGCCCTGGCACTGCTGCAGCCTGGTGTGCTGCACTCTGGGAGGACAACACAGCCTTGCCTGGGGTTACCCGTGGTTTCTGGGGTTGTTTCTTTTCTTTCTTTTCCTTTTTTTTTAACTCACCTTTTTTCTGGAGATTGCCCCTTGAGCTTTGCACCTGGCAGAGGTGTTGCTGTGGGCCAGGCACTGCTTTCACAGCACCTGTGATCCGCTTTGCTGAGTGTACCTTCGGTGCTTTTAGCACAAACATCTCTCATCCCCATGGCTGTGGCTGCAGGATCTTTTTTTATAAAATTTTAATTATAACCCCAGTAATTAGGGCATGAACTTAAACCCTTACGCATTGACTTATAACCTGAACGTGTCTTAATGCCAACAGCATGGCAGACGTGCAGCACGGGGGCCGGCTCCGCTCCCCGCAGGCACAACGTTACACACAAAGAAAGTAGAACTTCTTTTTTTTTTAAAACATCTCCTTTTCACTTTCTCAGTGAACTTGTGTCTCTGTTTTATGGTGCAGCAGGCCTGGATTTGCAGTTTTATTCTTCTGGTTTGCAGTACCAGAAACATACTACTATCTGTGTGAATAAAGCATTTTCTCCAAGAACACGCCTAATGGTTCAAGTCAGTCTACCAGATGGGTTGTAAAACACTTTGAAATAACTCCTCTCGAAGGATACTATACTCCTGAAGCTGTATGTTTGGTTTATTATAAACAGAGCTTTCTAAGTAAAAAACATAGAAATGCTGTCTACTTCTGAAGCCATCTGACATGTGGAGCTGCTCTAGATCTCCGCAGAAACAGAGCTGAATTTATCGCTCCCCCTAAATATCAAAGGGGCTCGAGGAGCAGCCGTATCACTTTTGGTCTCTTTAACTGGAAGGCAGTGCGGGTGACTGACAAGCCCACATACTTCTAATTTATCGGCGCTCGGCAGCCTCCCTGCCGCGAGCTGACTCCAGGCCTTCCTGAGAGAGCTCCTGCTCCTCAGCAATGCAGCAGGACAGCATCCACAGCAAGGGGTGACAATTTGCCCCCTTTGTCCCCAGATGTGGCCCAGGGATGGTCTGTGCCCCCCACCCCACGTCCACCCCCACTGCTGGAGGCAGTGCCCGCACTCCAGGCCATCTCCTCTCCTCCCTCCCGGCTCACCCCATGCGGGCCCTCTCCCCAGTCTCTGCCTGGCCCAGGACCTGGGGACATGCTCCTGGTGGCACCTGCAGACAGGGGCCAGGCCTCAAGTGCTGGCCCAGCCACAGGGCTCCCACGTGCTCGCTGGCACCACGGCCACCCCATTTCAGACCATCTCCTATCAGTCACACCCCACTGTGAGACCCTTCAACTGTGAAATGGTCCTTGGCCATGGCGTCTCCCTAGAAGTTGGGAGAAGCTCAAGTCAGTGAGTGGGGATGCAGCTTCTGGCACGGTGGCTTTCTGCTCCTCTGGGGTTTGTTTTTATCCCACAGTCAGTGGTAACATCTCCCCCCACCATCTCACGTTTGGGCTGACTGCCAGTGTGCGCCCAGTGGGAAGGGCTCCTGCTCAGGAGACTCGGGACGGGCAGCGAAGCACCGCAGCCAAACACTTACCACTTCCAGTCACTGCTTCACTCCTTTTTCAGAACCTGAGACGCTGGGATTGTCCCTGTAAAACACAATTAGTGTCTGCATTACGATTCGTTAAACATCACCCGTAAGAGAAAAGCTAAGCGGATTTTTAATCTGAATTTGTACAGGCTTTTCTGTCGTTCTTTAAGCAGCTCCGTTATTATTTTTCCCATAATTTGTATAAAGTACTTAGCATTCAAAACAGAGCCTTTTTAACCTTTTGCCCAACTTAGCTTTTTGTACTTTAAAAAAAAAGGGTGGGTGGGGGGGGCTGGAGATGGAGAGGGAGAGAAACCCTTTAAGTGCCCTAGGCCTGGGTTCCTTCAGTGTGCAGGCTGTAAATGTTTTACTTTGATTTGAGATACATGACAATAAATTAGGGGACATTTATCAAAGCTGCTTTGTTGCATTGCTGACAAAAGCTGCTTTTTGCATAAATTACTGCATTATACAAATACACTTAGCAGGATCCTGTTTCTTTGATGTTAGTGGAGGAGATTTATGTCCAATGGAGTTTTTATTTATCTGCCCTGTTCACCTCAACAAGGGCAGGACATATTCCTCAATTAGTTCCATACCCCTAGAAATGACATATATATCTCACAACTAGAAACAGAGAAATTTAAACAAAACAACACAAAAAAGCAAGTGCACTTTTTCTGGTAAGTCTAAACTACCGTACGGCGTAAAAAGTAAATATTGGGCTGGCGCTGTATCTTTGAAATCTTTGTTCCGAGACGACTTTGAAAACTATTTAAGTAAGCTAATTTTTACAAAACAATATTCCCTTTGCAGAAAAAGCTTTTCTAGACTTCATTAAGGGACTGAGTAAATACGAGTCCATTTCAACAAATGCTTGATATCCGAATAAGTAGGTTAAAAGAATAGATTCCCTGTGCAGTAATCCTCTTTGGAACTGTATTTATGCTAAAATCTCTTTCGATGAATATCTAATAAACTAATGAAGGCCATTGTAGGTTAAACGGTGAATTAAGACGGTTAAAAAGGAACTTGTCAAAGGAATAAATTGGCTAAGCAGTCACATTTCTTAAATGAGCACAGAATCTCTTGAACACAATTTGGAGCGCTGTTCTTCTGCCACTCACCATCCCCAGCCCTCAGCTCGCACGTCATTTATTTTGTCCCCAGGTCACCGGTTCACGCAGCCCTACGTGGCAACGCGGAGTTGTTACCATACGATGGCCTGAAATAATTCTGCAGAACTCTTTTCTATCCCAGATTTAAAATGAATAAAGGAAACACAAGGCGACCTGCAAAGGCAGGGGCTCAGCAGAAGGAGCTGGGCGGGGAGGATGAGGGTGGTGGCACAGAGCTGGTCCTGGTGTAGGTGGCTGCCTTCATTCTGTAACCAAGTCACAGGGACCATTTGCTGTCCTCAGTGGGGGCTGAATCGGACCAGGGTGTTCGCAAGACCCCAGCCAAGTTTCCCACTGCCCTCCCCATCACACACACAGTGATGCCCATCAGTCATCAGTTTGTTTCTGCACCACCTTCAGCACATCCCTGAGCAAGGCTGTGCACAGGAGGGGCTCTGAGCTGGACACCAGCAGCCACCCACAGCCCGTGCTGGTGGGCTGCTGGCAGCCCCGAAGCCTCAGCGTTGGCAGCAAGGTGCTGCCCGCAGGAGCCTGGGAGCAGTGGATCCCCGCAGCCACCTCTTCCCTGGAGCCCTCCACTTGGGCTCCAAGGCCCGGGAGTGGCTCCTCTGCTACTCCACACTTCTTCACCAGCCTTGGCTGGAAGCTTTTTTGATTAGCATGTTTCCATCAGAAAGGTTTTGAGGTTCTTTTTTTTTCATTTATGTCTATGAAGGTTTTCAACTTATACTAAATATTTCTTTCTCTAACATAGTTAAAATGTCATTAGAAAACTGGTGTTTTGTTTGAAGGAAAAGATGTTAATATTTTTTCAAAAATAAACAAGCTATTTTTCAAAAATTGTGTAAGATGCTGTTTCCTTTACCCTCCATCCACCCCTAAGGAAAAGAAAAAAGAGAGAGAGAGAGGGAGATTGAGAAAGACCGTGCTCCTTTGAACATTTAATGAAGATAGGAAAACAATAAAATTACACCAAAATAGATTTTCATTATTCAGGCAGCTCTGGGGACCAGATTCCACCCAGCGCATTTCAATGATCCCAGACAATGGATTACTATCATAATTTGTTCTTAAACTCTGTTTAATTGCCTTACTTAGCCACCTATTCAGAAGAGTTACCAGGAAAACAGCAGTTTTGCTGAGTTTCTGAGTGCCAACCTTTCACCACTCCGCCTCCAACGCCTCTTCCAGCCGCTACGAAACACCAAGCAATGCCCAGCACAGATTTAGAAATAATCTCATCCTTGTCCAAAATGCACTGTAACCAACCAGGAGGGAGTTGCAAAGCTGCAACAGTAATGTGCTAATGGGGGCACTTACTCATTGTCAGCCCTGCCTGTTCCTAGGTGAACGTCAATTAATTACACACACGCATGTATAATAATGGCGTAAAAATGTGGAGAACAATACGCACATTCGAGGATGTAAACAGATACCATGCACCCCTCCAGCTTAATCGTATCAACCACTTCCCCATTAAGACAATCCAGACAAAAAAGTAGGAGGAAATTCAGCGGAGTCCTTTTAAAATGTGGGTTGCTTTGAAAAATAAAAGTGAAGGGAGTTAGGGGCACGGAGTCCCACTCAGCAGGGACAGAGCCGGGCACCCCGCGCTGCACCAGCTCGCGTCCTGCTCGCAGCAAACGGCCCCTGGCAGGGGGGCAAACACCAGCTCTGCTCACCGCTGCAGCGCGAGGGCTGCTTCATGGGAACAGACAGCAGCGTGTAACATGTAAATATTTGCTGTTTGCTAATACCGCCCCACGTTACTGCCGGAGCCAGCCGGCTTGGTTTTTGCGCACAGGGACGCCTATGTGCAACACACTCTTCGTGGGCTTCAGGAGAGAAATATTTTTAAGAAGCCATTATCTAAACTGCTGATGTAATAAGGCGCTGGTATATGAAATACACTTAATAACTCAACTTTAGTTATTTATTGTGAACGAGGGTGCATTCTCCTTGATTCCATTTCCCAGCGAAATATAAGTGGAGCTTTCATCATGAGTGCTTGAATTTATGGCAAGCAGACCAAGTGACATTAAGAAAGCCACACAATCCCTTCATTCAGGCTTTAATAAGGAAGCCAAGGAAAAATTATCCAAGCTGGTTTGCGGGTGACAGCACAAGAACTTTTTGGAGTCAGAAAGTTAGCACGGAGGCTCCCTGTCAGCCCATTAAAAAGCAAGGTTGGCATTCCCCGATATTGGAACCATGTGTGCAGAGGAATTTTTCTTCTGGTAAGACATTCCAAATATTGTCCCAGAGCCAAACACTTCGGTGTTAGACTAATTTAAGCAGTATGTTGGAATCAGCTCTCAGGACTTTGATCATATGGAGATCGTTTGTTACAAATTGAACTAACCCAGTCTCTATTTCTGGTGGATCAGAACTATGGATTTGTTGAATTAAATGCCTCATTTAATGCAGTTTGCACATGAAAAGAAAGCTGCACTCAGGAATCTGATAGTGAATTTTTCACCTAACCAACAGGTCTACTTTTTTATTACTTTTAAACCTAATCCATACTCAGTCCACACTGTTCTTAATAAGCCCGAGGCTGTTTGGAGTGAAGGTTTAAATCAGCTCGTATGTTATGGGGGGAAAGCATCACTGAATTATCAAACCGTGTAATAAGGAACACATTTGAATCCAATTCAAGAAATAATTTTATGAAGAAAAATAAATTAGTCCTCGGTTGTTATTTACCATCCAAATAGCACAGTGCTCTTTCATGACAACAGCGGAGGGAAAGCTGAAAAATGATTTTGCAGACACAGGATTTTTTTTCCCTGACTCTCATTGCTGTCCCCGTTTTTGCAGCTGAGCTATTGTGAGGGTTAAAAGTGCACAAAATAAAGCATTTCCACATATGGCTGCACTTTCTTTTCATTTCTTGAAGTTATAATGTCTTTAACTGTTGATAATGATATTATAAACTGTCATTTAGTGCATTTTGAGTGTATCAAATACATGAAACAAAGATGTGAGATTCCAGCTGGACCCCGATCAGAAACACCGAAACCTCATTCACTAGAAGGGCAGATAGTGCAGGGCTCACAGGGAGGCTGCAAACAGGTAGCTGCAATCACAAGAGAATAAAATAATAGAAGAGAAGTGGGATGAAAGACAAAAATGGATCCCCAAAGAGCGGAATAATTAACAGGAGAGCTGTGCCTGTAGTCGCCGGTGCGCTGCGACACGCTGGGCCGATACACTCGAGTGTATCATTGTCCTCCGCTTTGAGGAATTCAGGATTTACACTGTTTTCAACACATTTTCATATCGAGTCCCACACGACATAGCAGCAGGACTCTGTCGGGCCCCAGGAACCTCCCGGTCCCGCAGGCAGCCAAGAGGAGAGCCTGGGGTACCTGGGTGCCGTGCCTGGAGGCCTGCCGCACCGCCCGGCTGGCTCAGCGAAGCGATGCCGTGCCCCGCACAAACAGGCTGTGTGTGCTCAGCCCCTTGGTTCCAGGCACATCTGGCCACTGCGGCTGGGAGTGGGACAAAGCTTGGGAAAGGGATGAAAGAAAGAAAATGGTGAACTTGCCGTCCAGATGTCAGCTCAGAACAAGACCCTCCTGAATAATCAGGACCTTTGCTGGGTCTTAGAGACAGGAGGGGAAAGTTGTGACGTGGAAGCAGAACAGCCATACCCAGAGCCTGACCAGGGCATGCTCAGCCCCAGCCATTTCCACCAGGGTAACACAGGGGCCAGGCAAGCCAGCCCGAGACCATGCTGGCCTCTGTCTACGAGGCCGCCAAGAGCCAATCGCCTGATGTTGGCTCTGCCAGCACTGAGGCTGCCACAACCAATGCAGGGCACAAGGCAGATGGGGAAGTGACAGGAAAGTGCGTCCCGAGCCCAAAATCCAGACCTGGGGTGTGGGGATGGGAAGGATCTCCCTTGGGTTGTTCCTTCCCTCTCATTACACGGAGGGAGCAGAGTTCATCCTTCATAAAGAGAAGGGAAACTGTACCTTTAAATAAAAATAAAAAAAGCACAATAAAAAACAGTTATAGAGCAGATACTGATTTATACACACACACACATATACATATATATTTTATTGGCAAATAAAGAAAGATCAGATCTTTAATGAAATCAGGATGGGTTTGGGACGTGAACTTGAGCTGAACTCCCCAGATTTTCATGGAACTTCAATTAAAAGAGTTTCAGAGGAGCTGTTGAAAGCCAAGCACTTGCCATTGAAAGCTTAATTTAAAATGAGAAGCATTTTTACACCACATTTCCCAGTGAGATTCCAGCCCTGATCCTAATTATATATTTTTTTCTTGAATGATAAGGTTTCTTCTTTTTCTGATCAGCAGTGTAGCAATGTGTTTGTGTTCTATTCCCAGCACACACAGTAGTTACGCTGATAGCAGAGCCCATCGTTACACGGCAGAAAACGAACCCACCCTTTCCACTGCAGAACCAGTGGTGAAACTTCAGTCAGCTCCTGTTATCATGAGCAATAGGTAAGCATTTAGAAGTCTGATAAATGCTAAGACCAGAAAAGAAAAAAGTCTTTTTGGAGAGAGGAGTTAAATCTGATCTCAGACAACGAAACAGCACAAAATAAAGTAAAATAAAGACAGTGGTTTAATCTAAGCTGCCTGTTCTCATACAATCTTAGGAACACGAGGCTGACACAAAGCCACACTGTAGGGCCCTTGCGAACGCCAGAGCCATGCAACGCAGCCCTTGAGCACTGCTTTGAGACGTTTTGCCCTGCCTTATGGGATGTGCCATGATTCAACCCAACCATTGCTTTCTGGGTGTGGGAAGGGACAGGAGCAGTGGCTGAAACCAGACAGGGGTGCCTAGAGCATCCGCGGCCCGAAAGCACTGCGGGAAATGATCTTGCTGTAAGCAGGTACTGGGAAATAACTTACTTGGAAACCATTTAAATAAATAATACTTTACAGAACAGTGCAGCATGATGGAACAGAAGTGATTCTGACACAGTTTAAAATACTGATGGGGAGAGGCGTGCCTAAAATAACAATTCAGCACTGTGTCAGGGACGCAGCCACCATGGCAGAACCTGTGTGCTGAGGGGCTGAGCCTCTCCCTCCGCCCAGGTCACTGCCACGCAACCGAACAGTTACGTACCCACAAACTGTAATCATCTTCCTCATTTACCCCACAGGGGCCAGACCCTGCCCTGCAGAAATGTCACAGTGGGGGGGACGAGGGCAGCCCGCCGTTCCCAGAGCAGGTCTGTGTGACTCAGGATCAGGGGAGCTGCCCCCACAGCTGGTGCTGTTGGTACCAGCAGGCCTGATGCAGCGAGCCCTTGGAGAGCAACACTACTCAGGAGATTTTCAGCGGGTGCCAGAGGCCTGAGCCCTGGGACCAGCATGTCAGTGCACCATGCTGGGAGCAGTGCTAGTACCGAGCCAGGGAGCTGGTGAGGGCTGGGGAAGCAGGCTGCGAGCCACTGCCTTCCTGGGCCTGCTGCTCCCGAAATGTCCAGGATTTCACAGACAGCAAGAACCTTCCAGAAGATGTGTACAGCCTGCTGCAAGGCGGTAAGGGGAAAATCAAAGCAGACTCTGCTCTCACACTCCACTCGCACAGTTTCCTATTTTACAGAGACGGACGCTATTTAAAACTCCAGATCCATTAAATCTTTTGTTTTTGCTAAATAACAAAGAAAATGGTTGCTCGCAGTTTTATGGGAAGCCATCAATCTTCCCCAAAGCGACTTACGGTACTGAAGAAAATAAACATTGCTGTGTATGTAAAGCAGAGCAGAAAGGCTGCAGTCATGGCAAAGCACCGCTTTCTGTAGCAGTAGAAACATATTAAAGACAAATGTACTCCACTGAAAGTGACATAAATAAGTGGATTTCCCATCTGAAACATTGTTTTTAGCAAGAGAAGCTTTTAATCCCCTTAAGTTCATTTCTAATCTGTCTTGGAAGTGCTTGTCTAAAGAATATTACATTGATATAAAGGATTTAATTTATTAAAACTAAACAGCAGCCAGCACACTACTAAGGAATATCTTGTACGCAGTACTCTCCCAAATGAATAAAGCTGCTACAGGTAGAAAAAAAATTGCACAAACACTTGGCACAGCATTCATTAAAAATTCACACATTATGTTCCTGCGCTTTCCTGCTCGGTGTGCTTTTCCCAATAAAGCAAACACTTTAGAATTCATAATACCTCTTTATCCCATGTGCACAAGTGACCTCCTCTCCTTTATGCACCCAGCAAATGAGCAAGTACAAAAGGGAATAGAGTAAGCAGAAAACTAAACATGCCCTCTCCTACCCAGGAGCACAGAGGGAGGGCAAGCAGAGGTTCTCTGCAGGGTTCAGCGCAGCCCCTACCAGGATGCCAGTGTTCTCGCTACCCATCAGTTTTGGCTGGTGCACACCGTGTAGACAGCATCAATTATACAGTTCATCAGTCAATTAATTTTATGGGATCTTTCTTAAAATAGCAGTTGAGGGAAACAAAAGCTGCCTTCAAACTACATTAAAATCACTCGTTAGCCACAAGTCTGGCAGACTGTTTAATAAGCAGCAAGAAGCCAACCACCAAGTGACAAAATGGCCTTCTTGTCTTTCCTCGAGCACGTGAAAACTTCTCCATGTTTCCAGCAGCCCACCTGGAGGCATCTCCCCAGCTTCCCCGTCAGTGCTCAGAGGGTGCAGTGTCCAAACACAGCAGTTTTAAACAAGGCCCCATGGGTCTTTTAATCCTACATCCCAAATGCAGAAATTACATTACAGGATTTTTGTGAACACGAATAACCAACTGTCTTAAAGGAAGATGTCATCCACAAGGAATAATTTACACATTCAGAAATGTGCTGTTATATATACGGCATCTTTCCTGAACTGTACAGTTCAATATAGTATAGATTTTCAGGGTTTTGTTTCTGCATCTTGCCAAAAGAGATGTTATTTATGGAGAAAATTCTATCTCCCTATGGTACAGCACATGCACTGTGACTCATCTTACCTTATGCCCATTGATTTTTTCTAAAGTCACAATGGAAGGACACTGATACAAATGAGATCAGCATTTGGACATACACTGTTATCACACTGGGTCTTAAGTGAAATTATACATGACATAGTTTCCATTCCTGTAAAACGGCCAGCAGCCGCATCGCCTCCGTTTGAGCCCCACATACCTGAAGTCAGATAAGGCCCGGACTAGCCAGTGCTGGAAGGTCCCCAAGAAAAACCAGGAGGCAGGTAGAGGCATTATTCAGGGATTAAGATTTTAAACCTGCAGAGAAAAGTATTCATGAAGAGTCAAGATATTAGTAGGTGTTTTTCACAAGGCAGTGAAATATGGGTGCTGGTGCTGACTAAACATCACCCAACCAGTCCGACCAAAAAAAGAGCCAGCAAAGGATGCTGGTTCTTCCCCTGTGAGACTACACCAGAGCACAGCTACTCCTCATGCTGCCACACATACGCCATCACTGCAGCCCCAGAATTATCAGCACATGCTGAACTGAGATTTTCCTGAGCTCCCAGAGGATGATGTCCTTGAACCTGGGTCTCCTTTCAGAGAGGCACCCTTGCAATGGTACAGCACAAGGCTGTACGGCTTACGGGGCTCGTCTGTGTCCTGACCAAATTCTGCCCTCTGCAAAGGTCTGCGGCTATTTCCAAATCCTTCTACATCACCTGGGTTGGATTTCACAGGTAACAATCTTCCCATGGGTGTTATATAAGTGCACAGTTTAACAAAATAAGCAAGGGTAATGGCAAAAAAACCCTCTTCTTGTAGGAAAAAAAAAATTTCCACAGACAGTACAGGTTTCTGTCTAGTAAGAAATCCCTTTTCTTCTCTACATTCTTCCCACTATTTCAGGCAGTGCTGCAGCACAGTCAAGTGGTACCTACTGACATTTTTATTTTGGGTAAAAGCCCATGAAAATATTAAAGCATGAACAAGTCATCAAGTCAGTTTATGAATCAATATACAGATTTCCTCTATGCCCATAGCTGATTTCCATAACCATGAGCATGCTGAAATCCTGTCTAGATGCCAAATCAATTTTTCTTATATATGAACATCACAGCTACTGGAGAAAGGGAATCTGTGCCAAAAACCTCACACTCTTAACTAATTATTTCTGTGACTCCCCTCTTGCAAAGCACAATGACTGCCACATAAATACACACAGCACTTATTAGGAACAGGCACACTTCCCACAGGTTCAGATGGAGTGCAGCACCATCCTGGACAAGCTCGTCTGCCCAAACTGTGCAACCAGCCCTTGTCTCTCAAGGAATGGTTCTGCTTTTCCCAGGACTTACTTGCTCTGAAGTCCTCGAGCTCTCCTCGTCTCAGGCAGGCAAATAAGGCAGGTGTGGGCGAATTCATCGCAGTGTCCTGCTCTCACGCAGCCCGGAGCCGCTGTCAGTGGCAGTGATGTGAGAACAATGTTTTGTGTAAATAATTTCCAACTGGAGGTACTTGTCATTAATGCAGACAGTTCTGAAAGTAAAAGTAAACAGCATTTGGCACCAAGAACTATTAATGAGAGCATCATTAGGGAACTCACTTTGCAAACCACAAGGTGATTTGCAGCACGTTTCTTTGCCAGCATCTCTGAGCAGATGTTGGACAAGCATCACTGAAGCAGAGCAGGAGAAAAACAGGGTTAAAGCACTGAGCTGATGCAGGTGACAAAGGAGAGGAGGCAAGAGGCTGTCAGGATGTGGGGCCAGCTGTGGGGTGGTAATGGCAGAATGAAAGTATTTTGGTGCAACTAATCACATCTTCCCTGTCTACTTCACCTGAGAAAAAATAGGTTGTCATTTCCAGCATTAGCAGTAACAAGAAAACAAAACGTCCTACACAAATCTCTCCCAAATTACTGTGTAAGTAAGTCACAACACAAATCTCTCCCAATTACTGTGTACGTAAGCAATGAAGTAAACATATTATGCAAAAATCCAAAGAGGATGCTGGAAACCCAGGCTGCCTGGTAACACAGTGACTATCTGCAGGTCTGAGGGAAAACTGATTCCTTCATTAACAAGAGCCAGGGAGCACGGTGCAGCGTCCTCACCCAGGCATGTGACAGAGGGGATGTCACCAAGGGAAGCTGACACCAGGAGGGGCACTTGGTGCCTGAGCAGGGGCTGCAGCCCAAACCCTGCCAGCACCCCTAGTTGTGGATCAGGTACGTACGGTCCCAAGCACTGTACATCAACCTGTGGTACCTCTTGGAAGGAAATAATCGAGTAATTGTTTCCAATACAAAGGCAGTGCCTTTCTGTAACATCATCTTGCCATTAGCACATACAATTTCAGTACCTGAGCAGAAATATAAGCACAAACAGGACAAAGCACACCTATGTAACGAATCCATAGCTTTTACAGTCACTTGGCACACCAGTGCCCCAACAGCGAGCACGCTGCTTGCCCACGTGGCTGGGAGTGCACGGGACCGACCTTCTGTTAGCACTGCCACAGGCCAAGGACTAAGTCCTGATCTAGCATTTCATACTAATGATATCAACAGCTAATTCTTAATGATTTGAAACTTGGGAAGAACAATATCAACCCTACACTGTTTGTTACTGGATGTTTGGTTTTGGCCTAAGAGCTGTAAAATTACAAAGCTTACTATGGCTCAGAACTGACTGTCTTCTACCTCTGTCCCCTAGTTTATACTAAGAGCCCATAAACTCCTCTGGCACAACAAACAGCTTTGCCTCTACAGCAGCAGAGCCAGGTACAACAGGCAAAAAGTCATCAGAACTGCTACCCAAACAAGCAGGAGTGAGGGAGCTATTACAGAGTGCTTAAGCTCCCACATGTTTATTTTCAGGGATTTCCACTGTGCGTGCTGCCTCTGCTCTCCCAACGAGCCAGGACACTGTTGTGCTCTCATTAAACAATGCCCTGTCATCGAGCGGGGCCCTGGATGAAATGTGTGGTTATTAATCCCTTCCCCGTAATTACAGATCATGGGAAAAAGAGTGGAGCCTGCCCCAGCGGAACCGCCACGCTCACAAGAAGACTGAACAGATGAGAGCACCAGCAGAGGTTACAAGCATTTCTAACTCAACTAAGCTGTACTTTTTAAAATTTTTCCCAGTGGTACCCATCAGGTTTCATCAGCAATGAAGGTAGAGTATAAATACACTATTTGGTCCATAAGGTTGGAATTCTAATAAACATAGAAGGCAGTGTTTTTATTAAAAATAAAGTGAATTAGTCTTTTCTTCATTAGCAGAATCAGATTTTACTTCAGTAAAATGACAAAGGTTCAGTCCAAGCTTGGCTGACATGCTCCTAGCTCCAGTGTAGGGCTTCCATCCACGGTGTTGGAAACCCAGAGCCCTTGGTCGCCTTTCGTTAAGGCCTGCATGGGGGGGAGGCAGGCTGAGGCACGACGACCTGAGCTGACGAACAGGACAGTGATTTTCAGCTGAGGACAGAAGGAGCTGGCTTGATATTCAATTTTCTCCAACCTCTATGCAAGAGGCTGTGGTTTTTAAGGAAAGGGACTTCTCCGATTCCTCAAAGAAGCAGAACAAAGAGCTCAGGAATACTGGATCAGATGATACAACAAAAGAGAGGAAACCCGAGCAAGAAATGTTCAAGGGAAAGCAGTCCTCTAATCAGAAAAAAGAAAAAAAGAAAAAAAAAAAGAGGAGGGTGCAACACTCCAGAGTTGGACAACACTCCAGAGTGAGGAGACACCACAGGCAGAGGGAGGCGAAGTCATGGATTTCCCAAAGGAGAGCCACCAACCAACAACCCCCGGGTTCTTACGGTGTCTAGAGCAAAGAGCAGAAGGAAAATTTCCCAACATCTGTGCGATTACTGGGTGTGGACACGGAGCTACAGCACGGGAGGTGGGGTGTGGGAGCACGCAAGGGTCTGCAGCTCTGGAGGCCCCCTCCAAGGAATTGATACCAAATGGCTCGGCCGTACAAACCTGATACAGATCCCACCAAAGACATGTGACTACTTCCACCAAATTAGATACAGCACACGATGCTCAGCTTGTGCCAGCTTTGCACAGGATGTTGAAAGACACACAATGAGGATGAATAGTCTTAAAGACACAGCGGAGCAGTCAGCCACCACCTATTCGAGCAGAGATCCCTGCAGACTTAACCCATCCAAAATGGTGAGCAAGCTTAAATCTGTTACTAGGATATACTGGACCAGAGCTCTGCATGGCAGGGCCGTGATGTTTTCCCTTTGGTAGCTGGAAACTCAATGCTGGAAGAGCCAGTGCTGCACCCCAAGACAGCAGATGATGTTGGAAAGTCTGACTTTCTCATGGCATACAAAATAGTTACAAAACTCATGCTACTCTGCTTGCTTCATTTCTGGGACTCTGATTTGCAAAACACTAAAGAAAACCAAAACAAATGAAAATTAAAAAAAAGCAAACAGACCCCAAAGCCAAACCTTCTGGCTAGTCCATTCCAGGCTATTTTTCATTCCACTTATCACTGCCACCAACGTTTTGCTTAGTCTTGAAGAAAACGTTGTCATTCCACAGTCAGATGTTTTTACATTTACATCCATCATCGCCTGATATATCCTGACCTTAGTTAAATCTTGTGTTTTCTAAACTGTACTTTTATGTTGAGCAAGCCCTTAGGCTATGCTGTTAAAAGTTTACATTGAAAAATCATTTATAATTGGTTTGTTTGAGTTATGCCTGTTGCAAAGCCATCAGAAAGGGCAGTATTAATTAGCAATGGCTTACACACAGTCTAGACAATAAAAAAGTAAATCATTTTACCTTTTTAAAAAGCTTTTAGTATTTTACCAGTTGCAACAAATGATGTTGATATAAATTACATTTAAGAAAAAAAAATCATGGCATAATTTACAACAAAGCTGCCCCATTTTTATAATTTATTTTTGCTTGAGATATTTTCATGATATACACACATTGCTCAAATAAAAATATGTTTATTATGAAATTGAGACAGCCAACAAAAAATAATCTTAATTAATTCCATTTGCTGTGCTTGGTTGGAGAACTAAACAATAAATTTCAGTTTATTGCATAACCTCCTGAGTTTCACTACGAAAGATTTGTTTTCATTTCAGGTATGTAATGATGACAATAACACAGAATATTTAAATATTGCACACAACAAAAGTCCTCCCAAAAACCTAGCAAACCATCAGTTGCATGCATTGTTCTAGCAGAATTAAGGAGGCAGTTCATCTGGGTTAGATACTGAAGGATGGAGCCTTTATTTCCAAACATCCTCTCTAAATGTCTGACATAACTCTGCTAAGTCTTATTAAACGTGTATTAACGGACCATTGGAGCTGATTTTATTTATTAACAATGTCACTGCAAAGAGGCATAGGAGTTTTGGATCACGACGCTTTGCAACAGATGATGTTATTTTAGTTCGTAATTGGTGGTGACAAAGCCACAAAACAGTAATAGCATCTGGTTAATGCCAAGAAAAATATAATAGCAGTCAAAGAATTTATCTTACATCTACTTTCATTTGGAAACAGATTGCTTCGTCATCCTTGAGGAGATTGACAATAGATCACCATTTCTCTATCAGTTTGGATCATAACTTTCTTTCCAACCAGGACCACATATGTTGCAGTTTATCCTACTGTCACCTGATACCACTAAGGTCAGCTTAGCGGGGGGCAAGGAGGAAGGGCTGACAATACAAAAATGACTGCAAGCAAAAGGCATTCTTCAGGGCTGATTTTGATCTCAGAGCAACCAAAGATCAGCATGTCTTTAAACAGATAGGGTTACTTTAAATAAATGTACAGTAGCAAAAATTCCTGGAAACCCTAAGGCAAACTGGAAAAAATAATCTGCTCAGTTTCCTTGTAGTTCTTTCCTATTTTGTATTGGAAAAAAAGAAGTATTTTTTCCCCAATGCACAGAAGAGCTGCAATGAGGGCAGGAGGGAGGATGACATACCCCAGGGCTTTGCTCTGCCCGAAGACAACCATGAGCTCAGGAGAAATTCCCTTCTTTCATCTCTCCCATTTTTCACTGACAAATGCAACAAACTGTAGGCAAACAAGGACCAGAAATACAAAGGTCCATCCTTGAGCTGTTTCTTGATCCCTTTCTTATTCTCACCTACCATCTTCTGTTCTTCTTTTACAGACATATCCTTTCCTGACAGCTGCAGGCACACATTTTTGAAGTAAATGAAGCTGACTGAGATCTTGCTGATCCAGGCAAAACACAGATTCATGTTGCAGAAGCCAAAAGAACTGTATCAGTATCAAACTGGTGTGAGCAAAAGTAGAATCAGGCGCAGTGGTATAAACCTATGGAAACACATACACCCCAGCCTCCTCTTATTCACAGCAGTCGAACATTAATGAGGTGCTGATGGCTTTGGTGGAATCGTGCATGACACAGAAGCAATAGGCAATGCCAAGGGTGCATGTGTTGCTTGGCACAGCCTCTGCGCTGCCCGGGAACGCTGGGAATGCCACTCCCTGCCCACATGGTCCTGGCCCTCTCATCTGCTCCACTGCTCTTCCCCATACGCTGGGCACAAAGCTCCCACTTGGCTTCAGGACAGCACCGGGGTTCCTTCCATCCTTCGCCACTTCCATCCTTCCATCTTTCCATCCTTCCCCTTTCCATCTTTCCACCCTTCCACCCATCTTTGCATCCCTGGCTCCCGCGCCGTGCCCATGCTGGTCGCACAGCTCATGCTTTCACACTCAGCACATTTCCCTGTGAGTCACTGTCTTGATTGCTGATTTGTGCCCAGTCTTGCTGCCAGGTTAAAGAGCAATCACCACAGGCAGAGAGAAAGAAATATTTTACAGATTTGTAATTCATTACAGAACTGGACATGTTCCAATGCGAGTCTACTGGAGGGTAGGAAAGAAGGGAGACATGTTCAGACCGTGGTCTAGAGCAGCACACCTGTAGAATTTGGGAGCATTTCTACTCATTAAAACTCTGTTTTCTGGGTGTCTGGCCTGTGCCAAGAGACTCAAACCCATAAATCCATGGTAATACTCCTTCACCTACAGGATTCAGGTTTGTGTCATTTCAAGTTCTAACTGTAGATTTTAAGAGGGCCATTTCAACTATGCCCTGTTTGACAAACACTTGTGGAACAAAAAAATTCCAGCATACTACAAACAAAAAACTACCTTAGATCTTTTGGGTGTGGTTCCTTGCTGCCCTGCACTTAAGGGACTTCTATGCATGTGAAGAAAAACACTTCAAGGATCCTTCTATTCCTGTTATAGTCACACATTTACCCAGTCGGAGAAAAGAGTTCTTGACTTTTCTCTTTTAGAAAACTTGTAAAATATAATTTACAAGACTTCAGAGTCTTTGGCCAAGATCCAGAAAGCAGTACATATCTCTGTATTAAACCAAAAGTTTAAGCAGAATTCAGTGAAGTTGTGTCCTGTAAAAGAATGGTGACCATCCAGTAGGATCTGACAGCACAGCATCAGCCTTCAGCTGCTAGCCTCTCTCCTATTACTCTCCATTACATTTAACAAAAGTCTTTAGTGATATAAATACAAACTTCTTCTGCTTTTAAAATTCACAAAAAGCTTTAAATTCCCCCTCAGTTTTCAAGAGGAGGCACCATGTGCATGATACTAAATCAGCTTTTTTTAAAAAATAAACATTCAAAAAATTCTGATTCCAAATTACTGCACGTACTAATTTTCCTTCTAATACTTTATCTGCTGCTATCAAACTACCCCCTCCCCTGCTACCAGGCAGTTTCCAGTGGGATGTGCTTTTCAATTTGTACACAGTTATCCAGTGACCTGCAGGACTCATCACCAATAATTATACTCAGCAGCGAATGTGTTTTCAGAATAATCGCCAAGTTTGTATCCTGGAAGATAGAAAGGTTGAGGCTAAAGGAAGGGAAAAGAAAAAGCTTGAATTGAAAAGCAGATTCTCTTGCCTTGCACAGACTGTAGCTAAATGCACAGAGAATGGAAATAAGTCTCCCAGGAATATGTCAAACCAAGCAACACAAATGCAGTCTGAATGCACAAAGAGTCAGTGGCAGTGCCGCTAACCTCAAATAGTCACAAGTCAGAAATGATGCCCTAGAAAACCAGGAGATGTTAAAGCTCAATAAATGTAGAGGCTCGTTTCATTTGTTTGTGAAGTTTATATTTGAAATTCACGTCTATAAGCTTTTTTCTATCCCTGTCGAAGCCCAGAAACTTAGCAATAGCTAAGCTTCTCATACGACTCCAAGAGCTGGAGAGTTCAGAGAAAACATCAAACACAGAGATTGAATTAGCAAACCGGACACATCTGGGGGGCAAAACCAAACAGGACACGAGATCCGTGCCACTGCGGCCAGGAGGACCCTGCAGCCATGAAGGAACCCCAGCAGGAAGGACTGCCAGCCCCGAGCCAGCTGGTGCCCTTCTCCTCCTGCCTCACACAACCTCAGTAAGTTTCTCCCAGGTAAACATAGGCCAATAGCTACGTTCTGCTTGAAGGAGGGCACTTGTGAATAGATATGTCCCATCTGCAACTTCACCTGTGGTGAATTGTGTTGGTTGCCTTACCAACACCACCAGCCCTACAAAGAGAAAAGAAACAAGCCTTGCGCAATAAAACCTGCAGAGCAGCCAGAACATTAAGATTAGCAGCCTTGGCCTTTCTGCCTTTCATTTAAAACCAAAAGTGCTATTTCTTTTACTGCATGTCAGCCTACATATTTCCTTCGACCAAGCCTCAGGAACCAGTGCTGTTTATTACAGTTCTTTCCCCGAAGGCAACCGGGAAGCAAAAGAAGCTTGCTTCACAAAGCTGGCCTTTGCAGAGAGATGTGTTGGACACTTAAAAACAAGGAGCCACTGGGACAATTTTTTTTCTACACTGATGCAGCATCACTGATTCCACAGGAGCCATAGTACTGCCATGAGTAACCTGCTTCCAAGCTAGAAAATCACAGCAGCGGTTATTGGCCTGTAGACCTCTTCAAACCACTTCAGACAGCAGACCTTGTTTCTACTGAGTGAGAAACTGTTGGTCAGGACACCAGTGCTTTTCCCTTTCTTTCCAAAAACACGTTTGGGGATCTCCAAGTTCCAACATCGCAGTAGAACTGCACAGAAGGGAGCCCATTGGGAAAAGCAAAGACACAAACATGGAAAGGAAAGTTAACCTGGGCACCTCAATGCTCGTGGACCTATCCTCAACACAAATATTATTCTGATAGCTTAATAAGTTTGTTAGCAATTTAATGAAGAAGAGAACAAACCATTATCCTACAACACACTCCATACAACAAAGCATAAACAAACCCAAACATAAGCAAATACAGAGATAAAAGTGAAGCTTGCATATTAAAATACGTTTGCCATTCAGGAGACCCCTTTCTAAGTAGTGTTTTCCATGGGAGGGCAGGGTTTCACTCCTGTTATGGGTAGGCATCCTTTATGCTCAGCCTCAAATGAATTAAGAACTGCAGTCCTGAGTGCAGCCTCTGTCCTAGAGGCTCTCCAGTGAGATAACACTCCTAACTTCAAGCCTCTCCACGGGCAGTGCAGCCAGGACAGAGAGTTTCTCACTTTGTTTTTGGATGGCAGCTTCCTGGCTCCCTGCAGCCTCCCACTACAATGCTTTGGCATAGGAAAGCCTGGAGCATTTCATGACATCTCAGTCAATCTTCCCTGTTGCCTGATCCATAAGGTATGCCAGCAGGTCCCTTGGTAGCTCCCTTAGCAACAGACAACAGATAAATAGCCAATTAGCTATGAAGAACGTATCAAATTTTATTTTCTACTTTAGGAGCCAGTGTAAAAGGCTCACTGGCCAGTAGTTGTGCAATAACCAGCACCCTTTTAAGTTGGGAATTACACAGACCGTGTAACCACAAACATAAATGTTCCTACCATGCTAAAAATAAGCTTTGCTTTCAATTAGTCAGTTTGTAAAAGTACATTTTAAAAAAAAAAAAAAAGGCTTGAGATATTTCTTCCTTGTTTGTTTTTTTGTTTTGTTTTGAGTACATAAGAGCTCAACTTTAGGTTACAAAATAACCAGCCTGACCTTTTTCCAGAGCTTTAAACCCTTGACAACTTCCATGGCACTTCAGGATTGCTCAGGGCTTCTGAAAACTAGAACATCCCTTTCAAATGTTAGGAATCTAACTTCCAGGCTACAGTTCTGGCAATTCTGGACTAATAAGTTTTAGAAAATTGTAGTTTTCCTTAGTTAAATATGGACAATTATAGGCAAACCTTACTGGAGTTGATACATAGCCAAAAGTTTGAAATGTTTTGTGTCAGTAATACTTCAAGAAACTTTATAAGCAAGAACCACCAGCTATCAGAAAGTTTTAAAAAACACAAAATATCTGTTTTTCTATCTCTCCAAATGGAATTCTGAAATGTCATCAGTTTAAGGGTTCAGATGAGAAGATATCTTTATCCATTTAAGAAAAAAAAAATCCATTTCCCATGCATTACATTCACGTGAAACTCTAATGTTAGGGGCTATGTCCGCTCTGCTCACTGATATAAGCTGTACCCTGACAGTCCCAGTGATGGGATTGGAAGTGGGCTGAGCACCACAGCATCTCATAAGACTGTCTGGCTCCTCGGAGCTCTTCCTGCAGATAAGATGTAATTCGTGCTCCCCTCAGGCACCAAAGGCAATGTACCAGCGCAGTAATCTTCTGAGTATTCCAACATTTACAAGTAATTGTAAAGACCTGCTAATATGGTTTAGTTCAGCAACTCTTCACAGTGCTGAGTGCTGACTGAAATGATAACTAATCGGGTATTAAACAGCCTTAAGGATGTCTTGGAGGAGAAGGCTTGTGAAGCAGTTATTCTAAGGGACAAGTACTGAGAAGCATGTCGAACACTTAATGGTTGTGGCCTCTCCAGCCCTACGCTTTATTCACAGACCCGATGGGAGCCAGTGTTTGGGGTTTCGGTAAAATTCCCTAGCCAACGGTACAGGACAGAAGTGAAGTTACAGAGTAGTCATAAATGTTTGTTCACTTACATTTAAATTATGCGCTTTTAAATTGATGTTTTAGTTGAATAATGGAAGTGCCAATGAAATTGGTGTGTGTATATATATGTCTTTTTGTATTTTCTCAACAATGCTTTCTGAACACTTCTACAGATACAAACCTTACTGAATAGCTCTTCTGAAGGACGGTGTTAATAGCAGAAAAATATGTCACACTTCCACACTGTTTACCTCTGTTCTTCCCAACCTCTACTGATGACACATATTCTCCCTTGCAGCCACAAAATTAGCTGAACTCAAGAGAGAAAACAAGACAAGGTACACTTCAGACCTTTAAATGTACTTAATTGTAGGGTAGAGTAAGAACAAGGCAAAATTTTGTCAGCGCTAATGAAAACGTACTTTCCAATATACCGGCAAGCAGAGGTTCTAGAGCTCCACGCTGCTCCCCCTTCTTGCTGCCCACTGCTAACTACTGCCTCTCGGCAGTCACACGCAAAGCAGGTGGCAGTGACCTTCCACGGGCTATACAGATATTTAAAGGAGTTAAAGACTCCTATAGGAAAATTAAGGAGTTTTGATTGAGTCAGTTATCAGAGTAGCAATTATTACAGGTTAAGACTGTTTTCAGGAATTGAATGGCAGGTGATCAAGAAGCCAGAAGTGTTAAGGTTTGTAGCACGGCAGGAAACCAGAAAAAAATCTAGCTGTATTGACTCAGATAACCCCTGTGTTAATACCACTGAAATTAATGACAGGAATATAATTTTTAGTGTGAATTAAGACAATGCTTTGTCTCCTCTCCCCTCTGCCAGAGGCAGGTGTTCTGCAAGGGATTTCCACCTCTCCCACCACCGTGAGCTGCACAGCTGGAAGAAGTTACTTGGTGTCAGTTCCTGCCAGTGAAGCACTCAGGAAGGCACTGCCCCTTCCAGAGCTGGTGCCCACAGCGGCACTGGGAAGGCCTGAAAGTCCCTGCCAAGCCCCAAGAGGGATTCAACCCTCTGTGGAGCTGTGACCAGCTATGGTAATGCTCCTGAGATGTCTCAGCAGCGAAGGACATCTAAAGCTTCCTGACATTTTGCTTTTGAAGATGATTAGGAAGGGTTAGGACAATAAATAATTATTAATTTTCTATTTTACTACAGATTTCTTTCAGCTTCTTGCTGAGTCTGCCCCTGTCTATCCCATCCATACAACTGTGATACCACTAATTCCATCCTTCCCATGAGCACAGCAAGAGTAAATCTATAAAAACACTCAAACCACAGTAAGGGGACATTTAAGTCCTGAGAGAGATGGTAAGCTCCTACACTGTTTAAAAGAAACCAGAAAGAACCACGATTTTCAGGTTCTTTTCTAATTATGACTGAGCCTACATTTACTCTCCATAAAAATGTCACGTTATATCCTTGCATTAAATTTATCAGACTTTTCCATATAGTGCATATTTCTGAGAAAAATGCATGCCTGCACCAACAAATGAGTCAATGAAAAGAGAGTCACCCACATTTTATTCTTCTGGAAGTGGAAGGTCTAAGCACATAAATCAAAGTGACCCTAAAGCAGTGACCAGCATGCCCTGAGCAGATCAACAGTGGTTTCACTGACCTCCAGACTCATACAGGGTCATATTTTCACACAGATGAACTGGTCTTGAACTGCTTTGCCATTGCATTGTGCACAAAGAAACTCCAGCTGAAATGTGTCTCTGCTTTCTGTTAGGGTAACCGGGATTGCTTCCCAAAATGAAAAATCAAACCCACATTCAATTTTAAAAAGTGTTTCTCTGTTCTGCTATTTTTCTTGATCCCTTTCTTCTAGCTGCAATTTTAAAAAAGTTTTGCATGGATTTCTAGTTGATACTCACATCAAAAACAAACAAACAAAACCCACCTGAACTTGTTAATAAGTCTTATTTTCCCTGTTCTTCCAGGGCACTTTTCCATGCTTGTGAGACTCAGACGATTCACTGAGAGCACAAACTCTGGGCAGCTCACTTGAAGCCTTTAGGCTCTCTCTCTAATAGACATATACTCCTGTGTCTGTTACATTACAGAAGTATTTCACAAATATTAACATGATTAACCTTGCAGTCTTCCTGCCTGGTGGGAGGGAGCACTGAGCCACTGACTATAAAAAAGAGGTTCAGCCCTCTTGCTGAAGGACATCACAAAGCTTATATGCCATTAGAGTTTTCTAAATATGCTTGTATAATGTTCAATCAGTGTGTAAGCTGTGTTTGTCCCCCAGCATCAGATGGCATCCAAGCCTCTAGCTGGCTGTCGGCACAGGATGAATTTTGTCAAAAACAGAGCATGCTATGGCCATGCAGAACATCTGTGGCACAGGCAGGAGCAGAATCCAAAACAGCTAACTCCCAGTGTAATGCTTTAACCACAAACTCAGCCTGGAGTTACCCTGGAGCGTCCCTCCACTCACTTCTGGGTGTGCTCCCAGGGCGGATGGAGAAGCGGGATAAAGAGGCAGGAGCAGACAGAGCCAGGCTGCTGTGCAGGTTAGGCCACCTCCTGGAGATGGGTTCTAGTCCCTACCCTGAGGGTTTCCATGGGTTTTGTAAAACTATTTAATACAAACAAGATGGCAGCTTGGGTGGGGGGGGGGCAGATTTCTGTGGCAGAGTTGTAAAAATAGAGGCAAAAATTGCCTTTGTCTTTCACAGGTCCATATTTTATTTCTAATTTCAGTGCCACCATTCGTATTAATGATAAATGCACCATGTTTTTGTTGCTTTCTTTTTTTACAATGGAAGTGATTTCCCTCTGTCAAAATCAATCAGCATATCAGTTTTAATCAGATAAAGCTTTTGGCTTTTCCTATCTAAATTGCCCTTCCCACAGTGCATTACACTACCTAGGAAAAGCATCGGTGCTCCATCACAAAATAAATGTGTTGATATTTGATAGCTCATTTGAACATGATGGTATTTACATCTTAGTTGGTTAGATTTTCATTTAACACGAGTTACGGGTTCACATAGAAAACAAAAACAATACTTCTCTGTTCCTCTTGCCATTCATGTCTACTTTTGTTTCAGCCTAAAATAACACATTGCTGGAGGGTATTTTCTTAACACTGCCAAGCCTGAATGCAAGCCCTGTGGAAAATGTTTGTGTTGGGCTTGCCGTGGTCCGGGCTAATAACAACGTGATGATGTATAGGTGAATTCCTGCTCCTTAAGTCCTCTGTGACATACGGATTAGGCCTGCCCTTATCTTCTAAGACATCTGGATGAGTGTCTGGGTTTTAATTTCACAATGAAATCACTGGGGACTAGAGTTATGTTATGTGCTTATGAACAAAGTGGAATATCCCTGGTAAGGGCAAGAGTGGATTACCTTAGATAACTCTACTTAAACCAGGGAACATTTGAGAATGTTGAAGAAAGGAAAGAGGTTCCACCAATAAAAACAAACACAGGCCTAAATTTGTGTTCTGTGTACTAAACATTTTAAAGCTCCTGGAGGTTGAAATATGACCACATGTAAATGGACTGATAAAGCTAAGGCGACTCTTGAAAGACCAGATCAGGATTCCCAGAACAACTACCAGCACTAAATCCTAATGGGATGCATAAATCATTTGGAGACAGATTTATTCAGAAGATGCCACTTTAAAGTCAAAATACTCTGCTTTAATCACCAGAAATAGTATGTGCATGCTAACATTTGCAGAAAATGCTCTAGGGCAACATGAAATTAGTATCCTAAAATTCCTGAATACATGTTTTTCCTGAAATGAAGATTTTTATCTATTTATGCCCATAAAACTGTAGAAAAAAAGACCTGTGAGAGCATAAAAGGGTCAGTCCTGCCTACTGCAGCACTGCTATGGACAACATTAAAAACATCAAAGCTCATATGACATTCAGGGTCGGGGTCTGAGTGCTGCAGAGCTGAATAATCAGTTTGCCAATGCCAAATTCTGTAATTCAGGACTATTGCAGCTTCCCAGCTTTGCTGTAGCCCTAACACTATTCCCTTTTTGCAGCCTCTGTAGAAATTTCTTCCACACTGTCAGCCCATAGTCAGGTATAACCCCAAGAGTCTGATCCTGCCTTGTTTACTAAAGTGAGCAGCCGTAGGCACGTTAACGTGCGTTTGAGTCCAACCTGGAAGACAGCACAGGCTTGACAAGCTGGAGATGGGCTCTTCCACTGCCCCAATTTAGCAACGCATGGGAGAAACACGAGTGAGCCGGACAGAAAGCCTGAAGGGTCCAGGCTTGTGTTCCAGCATTAGATGCAGTGTTCCCGTTTGTTTGTGTTTGAGACAGAGAAGCGCTGAACAGTCACAGCTTGGCAAAAATGAAGACACAAATAATAGCATCACGAATAAAGCTACCAAAATCTCAGTTTTGTTTAGTATATTAGCTGCATGCCTTCTGCTCTATTAAGTTAAAAACAACCCAAACGTATCGCAAGATTCTAGTAAACCACACAGATTAATATATACTTCGGAAGATTTCAGTTAATACACTCTTTTGGTTAATAAATATGCAACCAGCTACTCCATTTTAAATAAGTAACAATATAACCCACAGAAATGATCCTTTTTCCCCTTTAAGGATCAATAAGACAGGCAATAGGCAAAACCCCAGCTTCACTGAAAAACATGGAGAAATTTGTATTGATTTTGATGAGGTCAGGATTTCACCCCATATTTTTTCATTTTTTCTTATCACCAGCACATGAAATGTCTTCTTCCTCCTTACTCTATGTACAGCTTCTCTTCCTAGATAGGAAAATATTTTAAAAATTAAGGGCCTGTACTGTTCCCATATAGACAAGTTGTTCTATTTAGGCTAATCCAGTCATGAAAAGAGCTAAATGAAGTGTCGAGTTTTCTTTTTGATGCTCGGTTTAACTAGAGTTTTAATCAGTAATAGATCCAACATAGATGTGACGCTTTGCAAGTAACGCAGGTGTATCAGTTTCTTTTCTGAGCACTTCACCTGCTTACTTTGCTTAACAAGAAATCAAAACACAGATCCTGTCTCTATTGTCTGTATGTTAGTCATAAAGGGGGAAGCTCAACGCAACCCAACTCCCACTAAATTTGTGAAACAGCAGGCTACTGACTGCAACATTTCAAGGGAAAAATGCTCATCTTGCCTTGTGGATGCTGGCCCTGGAAAAATGAAGGCAGGACACAAGGCACCATTATATTCCTTTCCTCTGTGTTATTCTTAATGGCTGTTTCTTAACACAATAGAACATCTAGCATCCCACCAAAGAGCCTCGGGGCAGCCTTGTGAGCACAGATGTCCTGCTTGGCTGGAAGGCTGGTGGAGTCCTTCAGTAGATGGATATCGCTCTGATCCATTTGAAAGACACTAGAGATGGTTGAGACATCTGACTTTTGATTTTGTGCAGTGAGGCTACAGCTCTGGATAAGACCAACAACAGCTGCCGAGGTTTGTAGTTAATCTCACACAATTTGTTGCCACCCCCAGCGCCTCCTGCAGTGGGTACATCTCTGTGCTGCGGGTGGAAGGGGATGCCCCCAGCATCCCTACTGTACAGCCCAAGGTAACAGCTGAAACCACCAGTCAACGCTGGAGCAGTCTCTCCAGTTGTGCCACGAGGGCAAACAGCTGGGTGGCAGCTGCGTCTCCAACTCAGGGATGTATCACCGGGAGCTGTTGCCAAATGGAAACTGAGTCAGAGGCCTAAGATCAGATGAGAGGTTTTAGCATGTGGATAGCAGCCAGGTCAAGGCAGCTAGTGCCTAAAGACTCCAGGCTTAACCTCACACCTTCTGGAAGACAGTGGATTGGTGAGAAGGAGCTTCCTCACCTTTGACAAGCCAACAGGTGTGCCCGGGGATAAGTCACAGCTCCAGCCTGCCAGAGGAAAGCAGGAACGTTTCCAAACCCAAGCAGGCCCACGTCTCCCATCCCCAGTGACCGCAAGCAGGCCGAGCCAACATGCTGGCAGTGCTCTGATGGGGGCACGGGCGCTGGGAACAGCGCTGGTTCCTCACCCACACATTCGGCCTCAGCTTCCCCCCACGAGCGCGTGTGGGCCCACCTCAGCGGCACGGCCCCTGCTGCGCGGTCGCCCTGCGTGTTTGGGCCTGCCAATGCATGTGCACCTGGCGGGGACAGTCCTGCAATCGTTTACTCAGACACAGGGGTTGCACATAACTAATGAGCTGCTAGCACCCTAGCATGTTAGACAATATGCTGACAATGTCATAACATTATTTCATCCTTCTTAAAAGATAAGACCAGCCTGTTCGAACCTGCTCAGGTCATTATCTTGTTACCACAAGATCCCCTGTCACTATCCAGTTTGGAGTATGTAAAGCTATAATTTGCACTAAAATGAATTATGTATTGTTTACAGCTTACCATTAAATTACGACGAATAAAACCAAGCATCTAGGATGCCTCATTCAAAGTCTTCCAGATGAGTTTAAATGTACACAGAAACAAAAGTCTTGATGCAACAGCATTGCAAGGAGGCTGGAGCTGGGTTGGCTAATTTTCACACTGACTGACTTAAAAGCAAGAAGGAAAACAGTGAAGATCTTTATATGGGCCATCAAAAAGCCTGACTGCAAGTGGTTCCAATTTGCTTTAGTAATTAAATCGAAAGGAGTTTAAGGGTTTTTCACCCAGGTCATTTACTACCTTGGAATTTTACTGCTTGCTTTGCAAAGAAAACAAACTGGAATGAGTCACTACTGAGTATAAAGAGTGGATGAACACTGCTAAACAAACCAAACAGTGAGCTCAAGTGGATATAGAAAACACCAGTCAGAATTCTAAATATGGATCTGAGAATAGTGTAAAAGGATTAGACGTCTTTGTCACATGAAGAGCGAGCCTGCATGCCAGCATGCCTTTCCAGTGCAAGCAGCAACTGATCAAAGTAACATCTACCAGTTTGTAAATATGCTAATCTTCATGTTTACACAAAAGTGTCAGCACTTGCTTTACATCACAAAGAGCCTCATACAGTTGAAGATTAATTACTTCCAACACTGAGATAGTGTGTAAATACTGGTTTCACCAGAACCCTACCTTTTGCTGTATTTGCACAGCTCAGCAGAGGTGTATGTTGCTAAGACAGATGATTCAGGGACGCTTACAAAGTGTCAACTACCTCCAGCTCTATACAGATAGACAGATTTCTGACAAGTATTTTTGGTGATTACGTGGAGCAGGGATTAGGCAGGTCTAGGTTCCATGCTCTTTTTGTATGAATTTTAGTTCTGAATAGCTGTATCTCCTCTAAATTCGATCAGTGTCTTCAGCTTTTACACTTACACATGACAACAAAATAATTAAAAGCTGCTTTTTTCACTTAGACCTCCCTGCATCATAATTGCTGAGAGTCACCTTGCTGCCTCCTGGCCTCTTCACAGCCTTCACGTCAGCTTGCTAAATGCCTCAACTGCTGCCTAGTGGGAGTAAAAACCACGTTGTGGACACACACACATTATTTTCCAATGGAGAATTTCCAGCACCTTCTACTGTGCTATAAAACAAGCAGAATAATTACAATGCACATTGAGATGGTGAGATCAGTACTTGGTGTTCCCTCTTCTGCACTGTTGCGACAATGGGAATGGCAACAAGATGAAGGCAACGTAGGGCTGGACTTCCAGGCCTCAGGTGCTTAAGTCATGTAATATCTCTTTAATAGATACTCTGCATTTTTATTTCCCTTACTGTATGCCTCCCCTCTGCCAAAAAAAGGAAAAAAGTGGTGGCAGTTCTAATGGTAAAGGAACACCCGCGATAATTTTTAAAAATTGCACTGCTTTCAAGTGGGAATTCTCAATTCTCTTCACCTCTCCTTCTCTGCTGGAGCTCAGCACGACTGCCACAAGAACATCACCACTTGCCAATAAATACTATCACATTTGTTTCCTATTCCAAGCTAAAAGAGAAAAAAAAAGTGGGATGTGGGATATTGGCAAACACAAGCATTACAAGATTGCCAGAGCAAACACGAGCGAATAGATGGGGATAATTTGGGGATTTTAAGAAAAGAGAATCAAAGGCAAATCTCAGAAAGGGGGAGAGAGATGGCTTCCATGTGAAACACCAAACTGGAGTAGAAATTCTTCCACATTAACTGCTCAAGCTCACGTTTTGGAGGAGTGCTTGCTGGCCGAGCCAGCTGAGCACACGTTCTGCTCTTTAGGGTGCACACAACGAGATGGCACTGGCACTGGGGGTGCTCCCAAAGCAACAGGGCTGCAGAAGCCTGGTGAGACAGCATCAGGGATGTATGGGCCACCCTGTCCCCACTACCTGGCCCCACAAGGACCCCAGCCCGGGGACACGGGCTGCAGGCAGCAGCAATGCACAGAGACCAAGGCTGCCGGTTAAATCAACATGCTCCATCTCACGTTTGCACAGGGCAACACGATCGTCAGATTAATTGCTAATTACAGTGGATTGCTCTTAAGGAGGGTCACAGCAATAACAGTAATAAAAGGACTAAACAGAGCGTTATTAGCATAGTTAATTATATGACCATTGGCGAGATTATTGATGAAGATAGGAAATGCTGTTAAACAAGAAAGATATGTTTGATGTTGCTTAAGAGAGGCTTTGTTATTGCTTCATATCTTTTTGGGTTTTTCTAATCATTTCATCTGTGTTCCAAAAGTGCAAAAAAACAGCAATTATCTCTGTTTGATCTTTGACTAACAATTGTTTATGGATATAATTAAACAATAGTGATTCTAAAATGTAAGGAAACCCAGTAATCTTTATCAGCATAAAAACTGCAGTCACACTGGACCGAGTTATGGGAATCTGTCATGTGATGAAAGCAGACAATGGTAATTTATTGGTTTAGTCATAATCCCTTCAGTAGTCCAGATTGCTGTTGCAAATTTGTTAAAAATCTGCTACCATTCACTGAGCAGCAGTACAGCACCTGCAGCAATAACATGGGTGGGGAATGTAAAGGAGCATCCTACATGCGTGTGTGGCATGACTTAGATAAGGCCACAGAAAAGGAGCTGAGAACCATATTGCACAAACCAGAGCAAGATGCCTGTCCTCCCACAGTGTGCATGTAGTTTCATCTCCAAATGGAGATTTGGTTTAACTTTCCAAATACTAAGAACATACTAAAAAGACCTATTCACTCGGGGGTTACTTCTTACCCTTTGTGGCATGGCCATGTGCTCTGGCAGAGGACCTGCTGCGAGGGGACACCAGCTACACAAAGCCACGCTCCCACGTGAAGTGTATGTGCACAAATATGCAGTTTCTTCTTTAATTTGTCTTTATTTTGTGCACTTGGCAACACACAGCTCACTGTTCAGTCAGCCAGTTGGCCCATGTTTAACATGGCAACTTCAAGGATAAATATTAATATTTTTTAATCATCTCATTTGGCAGAGGAGCTGAGGAGCAGCTGCTGTATGTACGGCTACCTTTAATTCACGCTCTGAAATAGTCTGGACCTGACTGCCCCCCTTTAAAAATGCCCCAGGAGGTAAACCCCTGCTGGAACCTGACTTTGGCAGCTGGTACAATCACATACCCTCATTGCAGGGGAGATGGAGTTACGACCAAGTGGTATAAATGGGTTTTCAGAGTGACATTCAGCAACCAACCAACCAACCCTCCCAGATGCTCCAGGAAACATGGCAGAGTATAAACGGCTGTGTTAGCACGCAGTTCCCCCAACGTTACATTTTGGTTATGTTCTGGTCACTTAATGCTAGTCATCACATTTTATGAACCTCACCCATGAAAACTAACATGCAAGCTGAAATTTAGGACTCCTGACCTTTAACACAAAATGGCCATAGGTGTTCCCACAGCTGTTAAATAAACCTATGTTTATGGAGTCATAAATGTAGTGCAGGTGAGGTTTTCAGTGATGTAATAACAACTTCCATCGCCGCGCAGTTTGTCATTTATACAGCAGTGTACCATCACTGGTGAATATTGTTTTACAATAACAGCACAGGTTCCTTGGATTAAATCACTCTTTCTTCATTTATGAGTCATTTGACCTTTAACCTTCCCGAGGAAGATCAAACCACTTCTGAAGGCCCCACTCTTTTAACTGAGGAGCAAAACAGTTGGTTAGATAGCTAAGGAGGTTGGTATGTGCCCCCAGGGTTTCACAAACAACTGTCCTAGATCTTTTATAAGATAATCTTAACATAATCATGTAGCCACAAATTGTCGTGTAAATTCCCAATTAAAAACACCAAATAGGTGCCATAAATCATGACACAACTGCCACCTTTTCAGGACTGAAATACAGTTTGAAAAGCAGTAGAGAAGCTCGTTTGTGCTTGTTTCAGCACTCAACAAGTCAACAGCAAAACAGCTCCCCTGATTTACAAACAAGTGACAAAGACGTGGGACAACTGAAACTGCTCAAACCTTCACCTATGCAGCAGCAAAGATCACAGCACCTACTGAACTGCTCTGTCCTCCCTTCAGGACCATGCTAGTAAAAATGAGCATTTGCACTGGCAGGCTCCCACACCCTGGGCCCAATTTACATTACATTGTAGCACACCCCTGTTGGAAGGGCTGATGGACATTTGCGGAGCAAGAGGAGATTTTATTTTTAAAAAATGGCAGCTTAATTACAGTAGAAAATGTTAGACAAATAAATAGTCATTAGAGCCTCTGACTCATGGTTGATTGGCTGCTTTCCACCAACTTTAGCAAATCTGGGACCAGATCGGAGCTGCAGATAGCATCCCAAACCTTTGCATGGGGGAACACCCCAACTGCTGCAGCACCAAGCAGCAGGCAACGTCCCGGCGGGTGCAGCGTGCTCACAGGGACACGGCTTCTCAGGTCGCTGCACCAGTCCTGGTCTGAGACATCTGCTCTTCTGCCATCACCAACAGTCTATCCCTGTTTCCTTTGCGAAGATCACTGTAGCAGTAACCTACATTATTTCGGTACCAAGTTTTGTACTGAGGCTCGGATGCCTTCATACACACACATAACACACCCTTTCCCTGTAATACTTTTCCCCACTCTGGCAGCCAGAAGCACGATCAGAATGGGTTTTATAGGTTGTGCATAAACAATCCCCACAATTAACTAAAAACTTTTAAAGCATTCTGCAAATGTCTCAACCAGTTGCTGTCAACAAACAATCAACAAATGCAGAAGTTTTTCTCCTCCTACTTCACACTTTCCATATTTCTCAATACTTGCCAGAATGCTGTGGTGACAGATGCAGACAATAGATGCTTTACTAAATGTGTCCTTGATATCATCTATAATCTCCTTTAATATATATCATTAAGTTAGGCCATTCCCATGTTATTGTTTCCCCAACATTGCTAGCACATCATGATCTGGAAGGAGCTATTTATTGCTCTGAGAATGTGACTCTCTTGCCCGACCGGTTAGGCATCAAAATTATACTTACTCGTCCATTCTGCCTTCTGTTCCCTCCAGTGTCTAATACAGAAAGGACTAAAATGAGTACTTGCAGTCATAACTATAACATTCCTCCCAAACACTTCTCCTTACTGCTAAAATCCAAGCACCTGTAAATCCAAAGTTATGCAAATGCATGGGGTTCATCTGATGAAATCCCTCCTCTAATCAACTTTTTCAAATGGAAAATACATTCATTAACGATTGAGGTACATGGGAGTTGAATCCTCTGAAGGGAATCTCAGACATTTCCGGACAGAAGAGTTTTGGAATTGTAAAGGAAACACCTTCCTCTGTGCCACCAGTAAAAATTTGCATTTGGGATGCAGGAGCAGGGAGCAGTCAGTAATAAGAGTCTTATGCGAACAAAACAGCATCTTGGAGTCATAGGCAAGGTCAGATTTTCAACCTCAGTAACATGGATCGAAGCAGAGCCCAGGCAGCCAGCTATTTCTCCTACCACAGATTTAACAAGTCAGCTCTGGGACCACAGGCCCTAAGCAAATCTCTTTGGATGGGGCAGCCTGCGGTGAGGAAATGCTTGCATGTCTATCTAGGGTCCATATCTCACAAAGGAAAAACAAATCTGGCTAAAGGCTCCCTTGCTGTGACACAGCAAGAGTTTACGGTCCATCAAAGCCAGCCTGAGTGACCTGGCTCCTGGGGCTGCCCTGATAACCTACTGCTGTGCAGCGCTCAACAGGGCACCATTGCAATGGGCACGAGGCAGTCCTGAGGCTAATCTAAAATGTTGAATTATCAGAAGTGTTCCCAAGTACAGCACTGCCAGCTCAACCACACTGCTGTGAGCCGTTTTCCTCCCAGAAGGCTGCCACAGCTACTCCTGCTTCACTCTCCCAAGCATGGAGCACAACCCACATTTGCAAAAGAGCCTTTCATTATCTCAACACATCTGTGTTCCTTCCCTTCCCCCCCCTCCCATTTTTTTTCTTTTGATTCATTTCATCCTTTTGAGGCCAGCTGTCAACTGACCAGAGGTGACATGAACAACCTCTCTCTGCCTTCTTACCATGAGCAGTAACAGAGACCCTGCAGGAGCAATGGCCACACTTCACCCTATCTAGCACGTTTGCCCAACATGGTACTATGGTCAAATCTGTCAACATTCCCAAGGTTTTTCCTGCAGAAATACCTCTACAAGTCTCTCGCCATCTTTCCTTTGGGATAAGGACTCCTCTCAAATTTGGAATCTGGCTTTAGTAGACAGGCAGATTGAGCAGGCACAGAAGAGAAGCAGCAGCACCCTCACACAGCTCTTCTTGTCCTTATCCCCAGCAGAAGTCAGGCACCAAGTACAGCCACAATTACAAGAACTGAAGGGTTCCTGAGAACGACTGCGGATCCATACTCGGTATCTGAGGTACAGCATCCAGCCTGCTGCATTCAGAAGGCACTTTTCAGATGCTAAATATTTAATCCTAACACCATGCCAACTGAGTACTATGCCTTAGGCCATGGGGAACATCTAGAATCATGCCAGGGAGAGTCAACGGCAGATGCCTGAAGTGTGAGCTCTGCTCATCTCAGCTACACAGATATTTATGCAGGCTCTCCAAGCCCTCCCCAAAACATACAGGGTTCAGTCATGTCCAAACTACAAAGACTGCTCTGGAACTGATTTCATTTTCAACTACTACTACAACCTGAGTAGGAACCTGGAAAATTTGCTCCAAGAACCTTCCAAGAACGTTAAACTTGGTACAGAATGTAGGAATGATTTGTTTTACAGAAACAGTGAGAAAGGAAGGCAGTTAGACCTGGGCCTTTTCCTCTTTTTCTTTTTTTTTCACAAATGCCATGATGACATCCTCTGCTGTTCCCCAGACAGTCCTGAGAGAAGGCAATTCATTTTGCAAGGGAAGGCCAGCACGTTCACTGACCTAACTAACAGGCATACTACAGGAGCCCTAGAACACATACAGATAGCCTTTTCAATTCCAAGTAGATGCATGTGCCCTTATTTGGGATTTCCTATCTGTTGTATTCTCCTGTCAAATTCAATGTGTTATCCTTTGCCCACCTTCAGTGGGCTTCAAGCCCTTATGTCCTACATCACTATAGCAGTCCACCGTAAAGTCTGAATATTCTTGCTGGCAACCCCTGCTAAAACCAAGACAGAATTTATACAAACATAAAATGGAGGCATACAGGAGCAATATTCTCCCTTGTCTTGTACAAAGCCACCAGCAGTTGTGATAGAAACAAAGCAAGCAGGTCCAGCTGGCCAACCAAAAAAAGGAAGGAGATGAAGTGTTATCCAATCCAGGTCCCACTGATACGTTGGTTTCTTTTTTAATCATCATCTGTTATTAAAATTTCTAGACTGGCAACATTCAGGACCTGATTTACATTTATTATGGAGATAAACACTACTGAAAACAAGCACGGCAACAGCATATTGCTCTTCAGCTTTTGTTTTTTTGATAAGCCATTGCCATTGTGAAATCTATCCAACTGCTCACGAAACTCTGGCAAACTGAAACTGGATCCTTTTGCCCGAGCCCCGTCACACAGAACCTTGTGCCAGATGACTGTATTTCTTGCATGCGTAAAATTCGCTTCAATCACTTGACAGAAGGTTTGGGGTTTTCCAAATGTTCTGAACCTGGTTGAGATTATGGAGATCCTCAACTATAGGAGTGTTGGGTTACTGTTCTTTTAAAGCATGCTTCCTCTGACAACAAAATGTAATTAAGGAGGCCATCTCTGTCGTGTTACGGTCTCTTTTTAGAAGGTTTGGAAGAATGTAAAAAGGGCATAGGAAAAGTTGTTTAACCTTCGTAGAAATAAATGTCCCTAACATTTTTACATCTTTCCTTTGGTCCACATTGGTCACAATGATGAAGCAATTCAAAGGAGAAAAGGTCACAGCAAAGCAGTGAACTTTATATGCTCTTTAGTGCAATAAAAGTTTCCTCATGTATTAGCATGGGAAAGGCATGCCTAGCAATATGAGAGAAGAGGATGGATTTCAGATTCTCAATAGACTGTTCAGAGAAGAAATGACTTGGGTATCTTTGTCAATCAAGCACACACAGACAAGAAACACTTGCAAATTCTCCCTCTTACTTATTTTTTATTTACAGAAAATTACTTTCCTTTTCCTTCAGTAAGATTCCTTTCTTATTTTTTATTTACTTTTTTTCCCTATGAATCATAAGATTCATAGAATCTGATTCTATGGTTTTCTGTAAAAGGAAGAAAATCCAGACTCAACCCTTCCATCCAATATGCAACACACACGCAGCATCATGGAAAACCTCTGCCAGCGCATGTGCTGTCAGAGGGTAGTGCTCAAAAACTGGTACGGTTAAAATTCTCTCCAATTTGTGTCAGTACCTACGGGCAAAAAAAAAAGCTAAAATGTGAGTCAGGAAGATCATTTCAAGCTTTATACTGAAAATGAAAATCAATTTACTTGCTGTTACATGCAGACAGGGTAATCAGGGAAATTCTTATTCCCAAGTTACTCAGAAAGCACTACTTGTTAGAAAGCCCACCATTTCCTCCTTGCTCTCATGTTGTCAACACAAACACAACTTCCAGTGATGCAAATGTTTAACCTTTCAAATATTTTTTTTCCTCTATTAAAGTCAAAGATTCTGCATAAAAATTATAACAAAAAGCACCTATAAATCCATGTACTTGTTAGCTTTTAAAATTATTTTTCTTTTAAACGTGGCTGGAGTTGATCATCTTCCTAAGGGAATCATTTGTGCTGCCTACTTTTAGAAACCATACTGGGGGCAAGAGTGATTTTATTTATATGATGTATTATTTCCCAGAATATGTTTTCCTCAAAATTTGCACCTAAATCCTTTTTAAAGCTTACTCTGATTTTCACCATTCTGGAAGTTCACTTCATTTTGTATTTCTGGCCAGTGGCAAAAGGATTTTTTTTTTCTCTCAACACCCAATTTTACAATAATTGGTAAAGGATATTTACATAAGATCTCACAAGTATTCACAACATCAACTGATTCCAAGAATTGCACTGATCTATTGTGCTGTGTGTCCGACCAAAATTCCTCCAAACTTTAAGTCCTGAATATAAAAAATCTCCATGGGTAAACCATAACCAAAAATAATCCATTAAAATCATTTGAAAAATGAAAACTTGAGAAATTTGTATCCATTTGTGAACAATTCATGAGCACAGAATGAGGCACGATTCACGGAATGAATTATTCTCTATGAATTATTGGCCTAGTATTATCCTCGTAACCAATAAGACACATGATTTACATTTCTTTTACAGGGAGTAGTAGCTAATTGATGTCCTGGTGTGATATGGAATGAAGCACAGTCATATAAATAAATTGTTTCCTAAATTCTTCACAAAAACACATTAATATCTTAGACACCATGCAATTGTATGCAGTGAACACTGCTAAGACAGTAATCGTGTCATCAAGAGTTAATTTATTCTCAGCAAGTCCATGTAATGCAGATATTAATCTCCTGGAGCACCCACTGTTGTTCAGGGTTAAAACATTCACAGTTTCTAAAACAAACAAGTCTCGCATACGCAGCTGTTCCCAAGTAGCCAAGCCGAGCTGCTGCTCCAGGAGAATCTGTCACTTAACAGCCTTCTTAGCACCGAGTCAAGAAATGCAGAGCACAAAGCTCTGAACGTGCTCATATGTCCATACATTTTCCTGCTACCTTACAGCTCCTGGGCTATGTGTGCATACAGATTCCTTAAAAGTGAGCAGTGCAGCTCCTGGCAGCTGGCAGGGCTACCGGGAGGCTCAGAGGAGACACTTTTAAGACAGCATGAATGTAAACGTGACTTAAACCAAACAAAGCACTTCCTAAATCCACCTTGCTTGTCTGTTACCTTGCCACCATGCAGTCAAAACCAGAAGGAGCACCCAGCGCAGGCCAAGGGCGGGGGTCCTGCTGAGCTGGGTGCTGCTGGGGCGGGCACACAAAGGGCCACAGCTCCAGTAACACCCGCGTGACCCCGGCCACATCCAGCCTGGAAAGGTGCTCAGGAACAAAAGCAGCCCCCGGACAGGCGGCCACCACAAGCCCACATGCCTCGATGCCTTCAGACAAGGCCAGGGTAGCCCCACCTGCACCACGTTCCATGCAGCTGCGCGCAGGGCAGCGGGACCCCTGCCTCCAGCCCTGCATTCTCCATGCTGGCGCCTCTGGGGAGAGCTGCCAATGAGAAGATTTGATACACTTCTTTTACATGGTTTTTTTAATGTTTTTTTTCTTTCTTTCTTTTTCACCAGTTGGCTGCCTTTAATATGGGCTCAGCACAACCGCTTTATGATATCTTCATCAGCCACTTGAAAGCTCTGGGTCACAAGCTCGGAGATTTGAAGGTAGAACTGTGCTAATTGGCTGAATGGCCCTTTTGACCACAGTCAATTTCTGCTAATTAGAAAAAAGAATAATTAGCTAATGTTGGTGGAGAACTTTGAAGATGAATAAGCTATGGGGAAAGCACTTGACATTATAAGTGGGGAAAAAAGTTTGATCCCTTTTTAAATCTGTATTTAAGTAGCTCAAAGTGATTTTGAAAAGGACCAAATGTAACAGCTAACCACCAGAAGGCTCATACAGTGCCTTCTGGGAAATTACACTTTACATTATACAATTAAGTATTACACAATCGCCTTAAGAACTCCTCCTTGGAATTTTCCATTTAATTCCGGTCAGCATGCTTTTTACATGTCACTGAACCCTTCCTCTTACCCACCTAATTTGTACCGGTAAATTATAATGACTTGAAAATAACAATGGCAATGGTTAGACAAGCAGACGTGAGCATGCACCAGAGAAGCCCCATATTATAGCACAGCCTTGTATACATGACTCAAGCACGTTGTTTTCCCTTCACCGGATGCATTGCAGAACACTGCAAACACCGTCACAGAGTGGATGCGAAGGGCCACGTCCCAAACCGGTTAGATCTAAAGTCTAAAGCATTGATTATTCCTCTTTGAAATGGTGTGAAAATGGCAAAGCAGAAGACCAAGTTCTCCCTTCCTCTCACTGAATTCTGGGGGTGTTCACTACTACAAAGACTTTAGCTGTATAAGCCCCTTTGCTCTGTAAAAAAACATGGGGCACGTTGTCCAGGACTGAAACATTGCTGGGGCCACAAATGAGAGTGCTCTGTTGGATAAAAATATTCCCTCTATTTTTCCAGCTCCTGTACAAAAAGGAACATCTTTGGTGTCACCAATAGCACGCAGCCTGCTCCCACCAGGGCCGGCTCCCCGGCCCTCCAGCTCCGGCTGCGTGACCAGAATTCCAGCGTGAGCAACACGCTGTACTTCTCCCGCAGGACTATACTTTGGCTTACCAAACCAGCCACTCCTAAGAGACACCTCTGGAGCACGAGGTACATGTCTGCACTTATTAATGCATGTTGCTTTTCTCCCCTCCCTTCTGAAACTGCCACTCAAAAATAATTTAGCCCCTGTTAGCTGGAATGATAAATGGAAGATACATTTGGCAACCTTCATACCTGGTTTCCTCCTTGGCCCCTCCTCTAGCTTGTAAAACTCAAGCTGAAATTACCAACACACTGTCATTACTATTCTACTGCCAGAAATCATCTGCATAGTTTACATATGTGCTTGAAAGAAGTAAAATAAGCTTTAAATCTCTGTGTTGATTCCTGTCCTGCTTTGTAGACACACGAGACAAAGCCCTCAGGTCTGGTAACACACCATTGTGTGCAGGAGTGAACTAAACAAGGAGTCATGACATGAAGAATCGAGCCTTAAGCATCTTTTGGCATCTTGAATTCAAGAAAAAGTAAGAGGAATGTAGCTTCTTTCTGAGATGGATGCACTGAGTTGATCTACCATGTTGTGTGGGCTCAGAAATGTGAAAGCAGAGTCCCTGTCTCCTCCATATGGACATAAAAACTATGGTTTTTTGTAAGAAAAAGAAATTGTCTGGCATATTTGGCTCCTGCGTGACCTACTCTGGACTACTGAACTGGTCTTTGAGATGCTTTCATGAAGTAGAAAAATGAATATATATTCATATATGTATGAACGTATTAGTGAACATATATATTCATACACAGTTATCTTTTTTGTTTGTTTGGGTTTTTTTAAAGGAATAAGTTGTAGGTGAGTTCAGGAACAAATATTTTCAACAAAAATCTGCCTCAAGCTTTAAACAGATGATTATAACTTTAAAGAAGGTTGACAGCCTGCCAGGCAAAGCAAGTCAACTCACAGGGGATCAGCATGAAGAACCTGTTGTTCTCACAAACCCAAAGTTTAGTTTCAAGGAACTGCAACCACGACAAATCATGAGTTTGTGGATGTCAGTACACCAGGGATGGGTCATTCTCATGCACTACTGATCCCTGGGGTATGGGAAGTCTGGAGGGAAGGTACCTGAGTGACATTTTAGCTTTCATGTCAGAAGAGAGGACAGCAAGCTGCCACGTGGAGCTGGGCTGCCTGGAGCCCTGCAATGCCTCAGCAGTTCTGCTGCCCACCCTCCCAGCTGCTGGTGTGCAGCTGGCAAGGAGCTCATCCAAAGGAGTGGGACGAGAACACTGTCATATTTGTTATTACCAAATAACCATGATTTTTTTTCCCCCCCAGACATTTATTTTTTCCCACTCTGTAGCCATAGCTAGAAATGACACGTATGCAGCTCCCTAACACAAAAACAGCAACAAAGGAGTGATACTCCAAACCAGCGTACTAGGAACAAGGCTTTTCCTCAGAAGTAGGAAAAAAGCCTACAAAACATACGAAGCATGTGAATTAACTAGTGCCAGTGCTTCCAGAACCACTGAAAGCAAAAGAAGATCCAAGAAAACACTGATATTTATATATCTGGGGTTTTCTATCAGATCTTGCAATGTGACAACAACACATGTCAGTGTCAGCACAGGTCCTGCTGGCAACACCTTGAAAACTGTGTGGAGGTATAGAAAATAAACAGCACTAGCTGTGATTTCCGTGATAAAATACGAATGTAAGGAAAGCCTCTTGGGATCCATAATCTGGAATTGTCACGGGATACAGATTGTCTGTCTTTCTGATAAAAGATGTCAGTTCCTTTCCTGGGTTTTAAACAGAAAGAAGCACTTGTGATTATTAGGCTGGCTGTATACCACGAGGTCTGTTGACAGAAGCACTACACACAGCAGATGTGTCCGCCTTACCCATCAACGTTCCTAAAATTTCTGTATCAAAAGAACACTGCAGCACAGTCTCAGCCATAGAAAACCATTTCCCCAACTCTAGAACTCCTAATTCCCCTTAGCACACACAGTGGAACAAGACTGAAATTTCCTGGAAACCACACAGATCAAAAAGCTTCCACTAGGTTATCCCACATTAAGCATTCATAGTTTTAAAAAGCAGCAGATTAATTAAGCTTGATGAAAGACGGGGCTGCTGCTGCCATTTTGCAGAACTGGAAGCTCATGCTGTGAGGTGCCTCATCGGGAACGGCTGTGCCCCCTGAGCTAGCACAGGCTCAGATCCTCTCTGGGAAGGACTGCCAGGCTCTCAGAAGGGGAGCCCAGGCTGCAGTGTGCTGCCTTTAAAACTAATTAAGAAGAAATGCATTCCACACTGAGAATTATTATACTCAAGTACCATTTAATACTCTAAAGAAGGCCAAAGACTGAAATATTGACCTTTCTGCTGCCAGCATCAGCTCTGCTGCCAGCCCAGTGAATGGAGAAGTAAATCCTACACAAAACAGGCCTGTTGCTCAACGTTAATTTTAAAGTGAAGGAATGAAAAATGTTTTTCCAAGTGCCAGTAATAAAACAGAACTCACATGAGCTTTCCGAAAATGAGTCTCTGGGCTGAATCAGCAGAGTTCTGTACACCACAGCCTGGCTGGTTGAGGGTCCTGGCGGGCACTGCAAGCACCAGGACCCGCACTTCTGCAAATCCCTGCTAATCAGATTGTGTTTGGAGATATCACTCCAAAGCTTGAAATGACTTCTCAGAGTACAGAGCTGGAAGTGAATGAATCCAAATGACAATATTCTCCTAACATCAGCTATCCTGCAAAAACAAAGCAAAGAGGGACAGCAAAAGTGCTCTTTTCTTGTATGCTGTTTGCCCAACTGCAACTGCACAGCTCTCAGCCACTCCACTCCCCAGATTTCCTAATGCCCTCAACTCAGTATAATCTGGTTTGCTCTCCAGTTCCTAACACTAAACCAGCGCACGTGCACACAGCAAAACCTAGCCTCTCACACTGGCCTGGTGAGTCACCCATCCCTGCACTAGCTTCAGGTGTCCACGGAACTGCACAGGACCATGACCGCTTTCCCTCTGCGCCAGTTCTAACCCACACTCACTCTGCTCAGATCAGTGGCACTGCACCTGGGTGTCCATGAGAAAGAGCTCAGCACTGTAACTGCAGCCTGAAAGCGTGCATCTCTGCAATAAATTCTTCCCAACACCATTTCCACCCACACTGCTGCCTGTGACTCACATGTGCTTCACTACCAGTGTGGGAGAAGTCCCCAGCCCTGCCCGTTCACGTTCGCGCTCCTCCTGTGGCTGCAACGCTGCCCGCGAGGTCACTGCGTCACCTGCAGACAGCCCTGGAGCCCCACTTGCCCTGCCACAGAGCCCCACAGACTGCCACATGGCAACATGCTCAGCTGAAAACTCTTCCTTGTTCTTAGGTCTTGAATGGCCACCCAAAAAAAGAAATAATGCCCGTTTTACAGTAATCACCTGCCTTCCACCGCAGACCACCAGGTAAGAGGGCACAGAAAAGAGAAAGGAAACTCAAACACAAATGGAGACTCGCTGACACTGAAGAAAAAGAAATCCCTACAGTTTGTGCCCACTGCATGGCCAAAAAGAAGAGCTAGAGCTTGTGAAAATATAGCTCCTGTAAAGCTGCCAACGTTCATGTTGCTGACAGCTTCAGCTGATTAGCCATGCAAATGCTGTTAACACAAATCAGAGATATGGAGGGTTTAGAAAAACATTCCTGCAATCATGGATCGATAACCATGATATTTCTTGAGCTGTGTCCTCCTCTCTCTTCCCTCCATCTCCACCCACTTCTGAACTTTCCTCTCACCCCTTCCCTAGAGCATACCATCTCAATGCCCAGCATGTAATCTATGTTGATGTGCAAGTAATTTTATTAATTAATCCAGGAAGATGGGTAGTGCAATATTTCTCAGGCAATTTCTTTCATCAGAAGCCTGGCTTTGAGTTGATTTTCTGTACGTGTGATGTCAATGGAGTACTGAGGAATATAGTGGAGGGACAAGTCAACCTCAGTGGAGAGCGGATGCTTCTTGTCCAAAGCAGACAGCTCCCAACAGCCAGATTTAAACCACTGACGTAGAAATAAATACTCTCATTGACTTCGGTGGGCTTTGGATCCAATCTGTAAGCTTTAGTAACTCTGCAACAATATAAAACTCAGTTTTGCAGAATCAGAATCACTGAACTACTTATGCCCACTCCCACTTTATTATTTCTCCAAGTTCGATAAAAAATATAATATCACATGGCTTTTCTTGTTTGTTTTTCTCTTTTTTTTTTTTTTAACATACATTTTGATTATGCCAAAAGGGCAAATGGCCAGTTTAACCGACTTGAGCCTTTGATCCTCATGAGTTACACGTCTCTTCAGCAAGGTTCTCATTTGAAGTGCTTTCAGCACCTGATTTATTAACAGTCGGGTGGAGTTGGGCTGTTTTGCAATTCCTGAGAAGCTGATAATAAATCTGATGCTCGTATCACAGGTGGTGCTGATATTTTAGCTGGATTGCAAAAAAGTTCGTAAACTGAAACAAATGTTTCTGTACTGATGCTTCCATCCTGGAGCCCAGAAAGCAGCTCATGTAGGCCGTTCTGGTGGACATTTTGCCTTTCATAGATTTCCTCTCTGATTACTCTACAATTCAATCTTTCAAACGTCTTCCCTTCATATTATACTCATAAATTTTATTTTAATAAAAATAAGTGTCTAAAAGGCATAAACAAAAAAATTACAAAAAAAAAAAAAAAACCAAAACCCACTTAATTCTTCTTTCAAACCTCTTGCACATTTTGTTTAAACCAGATGTTTCCCCAACTTGTCATTGTGATGAAAGGAAACCCAATATCCCCTCTGCTTTCCAGTGCAGAGCCGCAGAAACAAGGAATGACAGAGGAAGAGCAAGAACCATCTTAACTGGGAGGTGATTATTACAGCTAGAAGAGAAAGAGCGAGGACACATGCTGCTGGTGGGAGCTCATGTATTTGAACATTCTTATTACCTTTTTTCTCACACTCTAAAATAATTTTAAAGGCTGCATCAGTGTGATTTAATACTCCAGCTGAAACAAAGTCAAATAAACTCCACCCACCTGTTAGGCAACATTCTGCAAATCCTGTATTAATGTCACGTTCCTAATTATATTTCACTTCTCTTGTTACATTTTTGCTATGATCCTGTCTTCATTGAAAGCGGCTTTCATCTTAAACACAGTTTTTCTCTGTCATTTCCCCATCTACCCACCCCAACCACCATTCATTACGCACAGCCAGCTAATAGTTTCGACTTTCATGGATAATCTTGCTCCCAAATCATCCACAGTATAACATTAATTATTTGGGGTTTTTTCGGGCTGTTTCACCCTCCACTCTCTCATGCTATGCTTAGCTTACAAAGCCATCACAAATGGTGTGACACACTCAAACAAGAGCTGAGCGCCTCGCAAAGCTGCTGTACTGTCTGGAACAAAGCAAAAACATACTCCTACTTCTGTAACACATTGCCATGTTGTCTTCAATATGAAGCTAACAGGAGGCAAAAGAGACAATGTACATAATCAATAAATATTTCATTCCTTTATCCAGAATACGTCCCCACTCAATCACACAAAAACTGGGTCCTCCAGATATCCAACTGCCCATTCAGCAAATGATGCAAGCCTGCGCTTAACACTATGTAGTTGCTGAAAGGACCTTATATATAAACAAATCAGGCACTTATTAGAAAAAGGCTGGCAGTCCTTCAATATGCATTTCAAAAGGATCTTTTCATTTGGGGGCACTGGTGATTTCCTTCTCCAACATCACTGTCCTATTATTTTGAGAGTAAATACAGCACAAATGCAAATGCAGAATCACCATTCCTGTCCAGGAAGCAGAGTCCCTGTTTCCAACTTTTCCCACTCTTCCCTCCTGTCTTTGTCCCATACTGTGCTCAAGTAATCACGAAAAAGTTACATTTTTTTCTTTTTTTGTATAAACAGGGCTGCATGGATGTGTTTTTAATGTGAAACACAAGCTTTGTTATGAAGGCATGGGATCATTTTCTACGCACAATGCTTAAACAGAAAATAGAGCACTTGGGAAAGCCAGTCCAAATTCCCTTCCCCGGTCATAGCCTGCTGATGTAGAATTCAGACTGAATGAGGGGAGACCTTCTCCTGTACCGTGGCCATAAATCTTTTCTCAGCATTGCTGGAAAGGGCTCTGTGGCTTACATAGGTAAGACAGCTGTGAGGAAATGCAGGGGATTTGCTATGGGAGAGCTTGTCCAGTTTCCTGCCTGCAGAAAGATAAGACTTCAAGTTGATGGGCATCTTACTGCACAGATGGCAATGAAACCATTATGTGCTCCTTCCACGCTCATCTCCGCTGTGCCAGAAACACAGGAAGAGATACGATCAGCCAGTACATGCTTCTTTACATTTATTTCTCCTAAGTCGTTTTCATTTTGGTTTGGTTTTGCTTTGGTAGCTAACTCCATCTCCATGGGTAGTTAAGATACTGAAGGCATTTCCTAATGTTGAGCTCTTCTCTTCTTAGCACTAAGCCATAGCTAAACCTCTTCTTTCCACTTTGCAAAGCTGCATGTAGTTGAGGGTTTGAGAAATCTTAAATCTTATTCTCACTAATCACTAATGGGTTCCAGGCTAAGAATGTCAGTCTCACTGATTTGGCAAAAAATTTACCTTACACCAGCGATTTCCTTCCCAGCTGTCATCGTCTTGTTACCCAGAAGCTGCATTAATCTATTATAGCTGATCTCAGAAGCAGATAATTTGTGCCTCTCTATTGACGCCCATATGGCAAAACAAGGCCAAAGTGTTCCCAATGAGCAAACCCTGCTTGCATCTGCAGATCTAGGAGCAACCAGCCCTTCCAGAACAAGTCAGCACAGCCCCTGACCTGTTGTGACTGGCACCTACCTTTCATAGCTGCAAGGGACCAAGATTGTAGGCAAAAATTATTCAGATACGCATGTCCTGGCTGCAGTCCGAACACAGCTGTGGCGACGTGACATGGGCTCACAAGGGCACTTATCTCCTTCCTTAGGCTCTCCTGTGCTAGGAGAATGCCTCTGGGGACCTCCTGATCCAGCTTCAGGAAGGATTTGCGCCAACAGAACCAGAGCCAGCAATCCACCATGAAAACATCCACCTCCTCTTCAACCCGCACGCCTGTGCTCGTGTAAATGCAGGCCCTGGAATATCAAATAGGTGATTTACCACTTCCCATGCTTTGGTATCCAGCTGGGGGCAAGAAGCTAGCTTTGGCTGAAATTGCAGCTGAATTCACAAACTACAAACAGCCCTTTTTTAATAGAAGGGAGTCTTAGTTACATGATTTTCTGTTTTGTTAGCAGTTGTAAAGAGGCGGGAATGCTTGGAAGTGTTTGAGAGCTGACATGACAGAATGCAACAGCTTTTCAGTGTCTCAGTGGTCGACTGTGTAAATTAGTAGCTAGACCATTTTACAAATGTATATTATTTACCCAGCAGATGCTGTTATGGTCTCTAGTGTAAATTCATAATTAGACTATGTACTGCTTTGTGAAAATCCTTTAATAACAAAGGTGCCACTGGGTGCTGAAATAATTAAATCAGCCCATTTGAAACAACACTAGTTCACCACTTTGACTCGGGTGATATAATATTACACATTCCTGTAAAAACAGCCAGAGAAATTGAGAATGATCAGCTACAAACATCAGATACAAGGGATAATGTTACCCATTCAGTAGCTTTGGGTTTGGCATGAGTCGAGTGTCACAGTTGAAAAAGTTGCAGCCAACATACCAACAGCACAGACAAAGAACAGATGATCCATCTCCTCTGCCATCTATCATGCAGAGCATTGCCAACTCCAGGGCTTTACCAGCACTGACATTTAAAACAAAGTATGTGTCAACCATATTAAATAATATACCAAGCTGTGTGTTATTAAGTGTGGGGTAATTTGACCACAGCAATTAAACCGAGATTAAAGAATGATAAAGGCAATGTTATATGCACTGTTCAGTGGGGTTTTTGGAACATATGGAGTCCTGAATATTTCCAAGTGTGAAAGCCACATCAGATATTAAGGCGTATGTCAGTCATAATCAACATCCTCCTTTGGCACCCTCCCTCCTCCCCTTCCCCCTGTGAGATGACGCTTTCCAACGGCGATAGCTTTATAGCCTTTATTCTGCATCTACTCAACAAAGGAGATGTCTTCAGACTTGAGGCTCCAGGCTGCAGCCCAAGGGACGTGTTTGCAAAGCAATGGTTTAACACAGTAGCACACTAAAAACAAACAATTTGTCAGACTCTTTTGCAAGGCAAGCAGTGAGAGGGCAATCCATAGTCACTGTGCACACAGGCCACAGACTCACGGGCAAACGGTTAATTTTCAGACCAATGAGCCTGGTGAAACAGCTACTTCAGCCTTGTCATAGGGTTTTATGATTGGAGCCTAATGGGGATTTTGCACATAGGCATCTTTTCTGCACACATGAAAGCAACTGCATTCAGTCGGGTCCAGTCCAGTTAAATCTGTAGAAAACGAAAACCGAAAGGGCACAAGGCAGCTCATCAGCAATCTGCTCTCACATCGAGTCTGCAGGCGTTTCCCCTTCCAACAGGGCAGCCAGACAGAGAAGCAGTCAAGACCCCAGGTCTACACCAGCCAACAAAGGGGGCATTGGAAAATCAGAGCTGGAATTTCCTATCTGCAGCCATGTTCCTGGAAGTATTTTATTATTGAGAAGAAAAGACTAACTTATCATTGAAGGTGAGCTCACATTCCTGAATTACGCAGTTCCCGAGCATGCTGTGAATATGTTCTCAGATAACCAGGGAACAGACTCGCTTAGCAACTGCAGTGAGTGTGGGTCAATTATAACACACCTCGCTTTAATGTGCAGAAATAAAAATCCTAATAAAACGATCGAAGCTCATAATCCATTTCTAAACAATGTCTCTTACAATGGTCCCGATGGAGAGAGTCACCACAGTGCTCTCCATAAGAGTCACAGCCTCCCTTAATATTCCCAGCTGGCTGCCTTTGGGAGAGCTTTGAAAATTTCAGGTAAACAACGTTTCTCTAATATTTGCTCATCTCAGACCTGAACAATTCAGGTATAGTAAACAGAGCCTTTTGCATATCTGTCTGTAGTTTAAAAGCCAATTTTCCCTGACAAGGAAAAAAAAAAACTAGGTATTCAGAACGGTAAATAAAATTTTAAAAATAACCACAGCACTAAAGAAAAACAAAGCAAAACATATATGCAGAGTAACACATGCATTGAGATAACAGAACCTCCATTTAGAAATGTCTAAAGATCTTTAAAATACTCCCAGAACTCAATGAATCACATAATAATAATAGTAAATCCTCCTGTAAATTACTGATATGAAACAATCCACAATTGCTTAAAAAAAAAAAAAAAAGGAAAAGGCAACATACTCAGACCTGATAGGATATTGACATTGCTAAAATTGTAAACTGCTTACCTCTTATTTGAAGGCCTTTAAACATATGAAAAACAGGCAATTCTTGCATACCTTTCCCTACTTGCTTATCTGTAAGCACATACGTAGTTCCATTGCAATCAATGAGGCTGCTCAAATTCTTAAAGCTGAGCACATACTTCATTCAAAGGGAAAAGGAAAAAGGAGAGAAAAAAAGAAAGCTTACTGAAACATGGAAGATAGCTCCGTTGCAGTGATCCTTTGGGATCAGTCACTAAAAACTATTTCAAAAAGTTAATAAAATTCTTAAAATTATAGATTTGTATGTCATTATATCCCTTATCCAATGTACAGCACAAAATGTATGGCCTTTGCATTTCATCTCTTGTTATTTATTTTTCCTTCAGTGTCACACATATAAAATTCTTTTCCTAATGACATCCCTTTAATTTACTGAATTCAGCTTCTGTTCCCTGCCACCTTTGGATACACCCCCAGTACTACACACCACTCTCCTATCCCCGCATGAGATTTCCAGCAGCCTGTTAATCTGCTTAAAGGGAGATGATCCTGAAATGTAATGAAGCGTATTTACCTCTAGTGAAGACTCAACTTGTAATGGGAGGAGAGCACAGAGGCCAGAGCCCTGCGGTCACAGAGACTGCTGCAGTGCGAGTCCAACATCAGACAACTTCTTTCTCCTCTGAAAGTTTCCTCTGCCTTAGACCATAGCGTGACTCTACAGTGATACAATTGGTGTTACTAAGAAGGCATCAATCATGAGTTGGACCTTCTCAAAGGGAAAAACAGGCAGAGCAAAGGGTCTGAGAAGTGAACTCAACTCATCATCGAGAAGAATTTCCAAAGTCTTCCAGGGATGTCCAAGCCCTGGTGCTGGACCTCTGGCTCTGCAGCACCCAGGCCACAGCAGGGCCACAAAGGCCGAGACAACAAGGACGCATTACATGGTATCAGCTGTCTGCTCACCTGCTCCGTAATGCGCTCAAAGCTGCCCCAAAGGCAGCTCTTTCAAGATCTGGGCAGCGACTTTTATTCTGCTCTAAGCTATTTGTCCACCTTTGCCATCTGCCTCTAGCGCAGGTATGGGCACACAATTTTTCCCATTACTGTTCCTATGCCATGGACCGTGAGGATGAAGTAGAACACAGTAAAAGAAACCAGAATTTAAAATACTGCACTCAGAAAAAAAAAAATTATCCCTACTGTAATAACAAATGTCAAATCTCATAGCACCTTCTTTTTAATAACTGAGCTATAAACCCCTCAATAATGAGGCTTGTAATGGAAACGCTGAGCCTCCCTTTACTGCTGTGGCCTGAACTTGCTGCCATAATCAGCTATTTTTATCAGTAAGTTCATTACATCTCAGAAAAATGACCGCTGGCAGCACAAGTCTTGTTTCATTACAGACACTCTTAAATGCCCCAGTGTGATTCTATAGCTAAGGACCAGAAGAAAGTAAAAGAAAGTGGGAGCGAAAGAAAGAGTAAAACTGAAGGAGAGACGGAGAGAAGAGTCCACGTGCACTGGACAGTCTCCTGACTTGTCACTTCCTGCTCTCTCTAACAGTACAGGAGACTGCTAAGGTGCAGCCCGTGCCCAGCCAGGGCTGGCTCTGTCCCTGCATCCCGCTGCCACCCTGCCTGTCCCTGTGCCACCCTATTGATGCCGGGGGCTGCTGGCCTCCCATGGTGGCTGTGGTGTCCTCAGCCTGCTGAGTTCTGCTGACCAAAGTCTTCCACCACCACTACATGCATGTCATGTTTTCCTTCTTGTCCTAGAAACACGGATTCCTGCTCAATTCTCCTCATTTTCCCTGAACACATCAGCTGCTATACATCACTGACTGCATCGAGCCTGCAGGCTCCTGAAGCTTTCAGTGATCAGTGGAACACATTATATACCAGTTTAGTTTATATAAGTTCCTCTCTCCCCTGAACAAGTCATGAGTTTCTTTTACAGTTTTAACTGAGGCCGTGGCATGTTAGAAGCCTACATGACTTCCTGCCTAAACAACATCTAACTAACTTCCAGCTGTGTTCTATAGAGAAGCAGAAGAGGACACAGGAAAGAAGTCAGCAGCTGGTCTTTTCCTGAAAGACCTTTAAGAAATACAAGGTGAAATGCAAACCAGAAATAACCAATACCTCTTTTTCTCCCCCAAAACTAAGATCTCTAAGACTTTAAAAAATGCCACTAACAGTATTATCTCTGCAGCTACACACTGAGTGTCTCAAGGACACACTGGCATCCTCCCTATCCTTACCTTCATCAGTGAAAGCTGGAGCCATCTCCACAGAAACCCTGTGTTTCAAAGAGCACTTTCACTTAACACCATGGTGTTGCTCAACAGTGGGATACAATAAAGAGAACCCATAAGGCACTTACAATACGCTGTATGACTAATTATTGAAATGTGCAGACATAATCCTATGGCCTTGAAAAAAGTACAAGTAAAACATTTGTAAATACAATTATGAAGGGCACATGGTTTCAACATGATGACAAACAGTATTAAACTTGTAAAAGGAGGAAGATTCAAAGAAGGTTTTTTTCCATGTGCAGAAATTGTACATTGTTTTCCTTGCTAGCATCCCAAGCAGCATTGTCCATGTGCAGTTAATCATGCCTTTGTTTATATAAACACATTACAATTACATTTGAGTTTTCCTAACTCTCACACATTTAAATGAGAACCATAATGTTGACCGTAAGACAGAGCCAAAGCTCTCCTGTAAGGAGAGAAAACACAAATCCTGCAGAGCTTTCCTCAGCTACAAGGTAGGAGGCATTAATTACACAGCTTTATAACCTTAATCTCTCAAAAATACTTTTAAACTCTGTTCCTTCAAAAACTTCAGAATTTAGTCCACATGGCCCTCAAAATACTTAGAAATCCTAAAATCTTTCTTGATCCTTCACTGCAGGGAGCTTCCTCCCAACCTGAACAGAGCCAACACAACAGACCCAAAGCAAATTCTGTTCCTGGTCTTTGCACACTGACTGCACCACGTTTCTTCCAGTCTTCAGGGACCAGAAGTTAGCAATATCCATGCCTCTTAAGGAGGCACTCGTCTTCCTCAGTGCTTCCTCGTTCCACTTTTGTAACCCAAAGATGCTGGGAAAGCAAGAAAGAACACTAAAAGGATATGAAATAAAAATGAGATGACCATTTTATACAGGGAGTACTCTATTGTACTTCCTGCTCTAGGTCTCTAATCCCTGCAAGAAAGACCTCAAGAAATATTTCTGCCAGGAAACATGTCTTTACAAGAGGGGAATGAGCCTCTCACACACCCACACAGACTGGACATATATTTGTGTGTTTGCCCATCTGACAGAGTCCAGCAGAGTACGGATCTGGTCCAGGTTAAAAAAAAAAAAAAAAAAGTAGATTAAAAAAAAAATTAAAAGAAACAACACTTTTTTCTTGCAAAGAAATAGAGTAAATTAATCAATGAGACAAGGACTGCGCAGCCCCACTAATCCGGGTGAAAGTGAGCCACCTGCGAAGGAGAGCCATCGTCTCAGTTGCACCATGAGCATCACATCGTTGGCTACAAGACAAGCATAACACAGGTGTGTTCCAGGGCAGCAGCACCAAAGCAGGAGAGTCAAACAGCATCATCCTTAAATAAGTCTTTGTGGTTACAGAACGACTATGAGAGCTTTCATAAAACCACATCATTTTATTAAGCAGAACAAAATCTCCTCCGTGATGATGCAGAAGAGCCATTCCCACAAGTGACTGAAGTACAGAACTATCTTCTTTTTTTCCCCCTTTTTTTTTGATGGCTTTAATTTGCTTGTTCTTTATGTTCATTGGCAGCACTGCTAAAATGTATCTTTACAACCTATTGTCTTTGGTAAGATTATATCAACAGCTCCAGATGGACCACTTTTAAAAATAAATTCTGCTTTCCCTTATCACTGACAGGAATCACATTTACATATTCTCCTGGTGGAACTGATAATGCACCAGATGATTAATGTGCCTCGATGTACTGATACCTGTAGACTGTTTGATCAATGTCTCGCAAAGCAAGTGTCTTTCATTCAGCACGCTCAGAGTCCAAAAACACCCTGTGATTAATGTAGCTAAATGTTTGGGGTCAGCTGAAGCTACAGTTCCTGTTCCTGATTCAATATCAAACTAAAGATAGGTCACAAGAGAGTGGATTAGTCATGTGAAGAAAAAGTCTGAGCATGCAACTTCAAACCATCTCCTTAAGGAAAGCTACAGAAGAGTTCTAGCATTTTTCAGGCACTACTGCAGTCATCCGCACCGCTTTTCACCTCATTGTTAAACAGAACAGCCCAACACGCTAAGCCTTTTAATGCCAGGATATTTCCAGTATAAAAATAAGTGGGTCTGATTCAGTCCTGGCATTGAAGTTTGGATTTATTCAGATTTATTTGTTACAGTTAGTGAACCATGAAAATCCAAGCCTCTGAAGTTATTCCCCAAAGAAAGTACTTCTTACTGTTGGAAGATAACACTATGGCTAATGAACACTAGACCTTCTACTAGTTTTACTTGATCAGCTGAGGTAACACTATTTCTGCCTGTCCTTACAACAGCTGTTTGCTGGCTCATTAAAAATGGAAAATGTAAGAAGCATGGGGACTTGCTGAGGGACGGCTTTGCCTTCCACTGGCATCCCTCTACTCTTCTCAAATGTGTAGGAGCCACAAAAGCCATGCAGCCAACAAAGGACAAAATGTCTCCTCTTGCTGCTATGAGGGTCTTCCTGTCTTCACCTCATTCCCACCACAGCCCTGACTAGAAGGCAAGAAAGCAGGACAGGGAAAGAGACTTGGTGAATGCCATCAGCTAGCTCCCTAGGGGAACCTGGTTACCTTCTGCTGCCTCTATAGACACAGACTGTATGCCTCATCTCTCCATTCTCCTGGACAAGTTTTCTCTGGACAAGCTTTTTTCAAGTTTTTCTCTTCTACATTGTTCTGTACTAGCTCTAGAAGGCACACAGACATTTCAGTGAAGCCCCTGAAACAAAGTGAGATGAATCCAGGCCGAAGTACAGTATGCTGGGAACAGATAAAGAGATCCTGCAGGACTCAGACATGTTGGAGCTGGGAGTGCTTTAGTCCTCAGGAGAACAAAGGTGATGTGCAGCTCCCTTAGTTCTACCTGCTCCTGCATGGCACCTCTCTCTGCTCAGCTAAGTGCTGGCATTCCTTTCTGCAAATACAGCTGAGCACCATTTGTGCTGGTGCTATACCCATTTGGTGACCTGTGTCCCCAGGCTCTTAAGTGAGACCCCACACCATCAAGGGAGGACTGCTTCTTCCTGGGACTGACTCACATGTGGTTGCTGAAATGGCCAAAACCTCCCCACTATCAGACCACAAGAAAGCAAAATGCTATGGAAAAGGCTGCACATAAAAAAATAAAGCACACTGCTGTGCTAGCAAATATGCCAGGAGAAAGGGATAAGGGAGAAATCATCACATCTTTTAAGCCAAACAATAATTTATCTCTTAATTAAACAACGAGCTATGTTGATACAGAGATTTAGGGCTGAACTGCACCTACTCCCTATGCAAATGTGCTTGGGAAGAGATAACCAGAGCCCTTCCTCTCCTCCCCTGTGCTCCTGTGCGCAATGAAGAGATCGGGGTCAGCCGGCAGCATCCCCTCCACCATGCCCAGCTGTGGGCTGCAGCACTGCTCATCTCGAGACAACTCCCACCAGCCCACCCCATTTTCTGCCACGGGGACATGAGAGTGGGAGTGACAGCGTGTGTCCCTGCAGAACCTCAGAAGCTCAACAGACAAAGCACCAGAACTCTAGTGAAATGTAATCAGCTTCAGCAGAAGCATTTCCCTCTTTCTGTACGGCAAAAAACCATTTCTGGGCCATGTCTTGAGCCCCAACAAAGGTCGTTACTGCCCTCTTCTTCTGATGGTTTCCTTAAACATAGCTTCATAATTACACTGTGGACTTAAAGCACTATAACTGACGATAGCTTTCAACTTAAGGAAACTATTAGAGGCTCTAAGATGGCATTTATTATTCAGGAAATACTCAAGGCTAATAGAAGTATCCTTAATAGCGCAGCAAAAGTTAATGCACAAAAAAATAACTATTATGAAAAGTATTATCAATAATTTTAGAAATAACGTACATGCATAATGAATGAATTTTGCCCAGGGGTAATAGCTTGCATCTTGGCCTGATTTAGTACGGAGAAACTCTGCATTATAATGAAAGGCAGAATTATCACATAGTATAACTGCTAGCTTTATCACTGTTCGGTAGGATCCTAAAACTGTCATCAAAATGTTAAAATTACACTCACTTAAATGGTCTCTATAATACAAAACTACGTGCATGTGGATTTATTGCCCTCAAAATAATGTGAACAACTTTACCATCACTGGTTTGTAAAACATTAATTATTCTGCTGGAAATATACATCAGAAGAAAACTAGAAGGCACTTTAAAAGAGTGCCTAGGCCTGAGGAAGAGATGTTCCCAAACTTGCTGTCTTGATTCTGAGCATTGGATGAAATGATTTGTTGTCATTAGAAAGGTTTGGTTGTTCCTGTTGAATTTCTCCAGTATTTTTGTGAATAACACTGGCTTGGGCTACTAAAGCATACAGGATTTTTCATCTCTGAGAGCTAGATTTGGTTTGTTGGGTTTTTTTTAAATGCCACAGTAAGAAGTGAAATGTGACTTCCTTGCTCTGGGAAGTGCAACCGACCCCTGAGAAATGACTTAAGAGCATCACTCTCCTAAGAGTGATTCTGTCAGTACAAACACAAACCAAATGGAATAATAAAAGGGAGCTGCTTTGTAGATGGAATAAACATACTGAGAAAACAAGTGAATGTTATGTACACACTGCTATACTTAAGTTTAATGTAAACAATATATGTATCGAGCACAATCACATCTCTAGTGAGGTTCTGCTACTGTGTTAGAGATGTCATTCCACGTTGCCAGTAAATCTGCTTTTCATCATCAAATAGCATTTAATTGCATATAATGAGCCTCATTAATGTGTAATATAGTAATGTTTTAAATTATATGGACCCATAATGGATTACATAAAATACAAATACTGGGATGTTCATCAAAACCTTTCTCCTAATACTTCCAAGTCTCACCAACATTATTTAATAAAAACTATTTGTTAGCAAGAGTAAATCTAACCTGGTCCTAACTTCAGAGAGACTTCAGCATAGCCCTTTAAGGTCCTGATCCTGCAAGGGTCCCTCTATCCCTTCACATTTCATTTTGAAGTCTTTGGTTTTTAAGATTTTCATACTCCTAATTCAATAAACACAATCCACTACAGATATGAAGAGCAGAACAGAAATAATAGTCCATGCACTAAGTGCCTTCCTCTGTCCTATGTGTTAATAAATTTAAATCGTTTCATAATGTTCACAAGCCTGCAATGTAGTACCAAAGCACTGCTGTAACACTGTGGCACCCTCAGATACACTCAGGGGGTACCTGACCCAGAGGCCACAAAGTTTTCTAGTTTTTCCACCAACCTCAAAGGGTTGTCACCTTCCTGCCTTACTTCTGTGGCACTAGGGCTGCTGCAAATCCACGAATAGGTTGTAAACTACTCCTCAGCTCCACCCTAATCAAAGCAGGATTTATCTAATATCCTTTAACATGAGTTATTTCAGCAACAAAATGAACGTTGTACTGTTGCAATTCATTAGAAATGCGTGTAAAAAAAATAATGCTATAAAATCCAACTACATTTCTCTTAAAGTAAAAGAAAAAAAAGATAAGCATCTCTGCTGCATTCATTTCAGGCAAATTAGTTTCTTCAAGAACATGCGAGTATATTGGGAGAAACACTTGGAAATGATTGCTGAAGAGGAAGGTTGCATGGGGTACATCTTCTGAGACATTGAAGAATGGAAGCAAATGGGAGTGAATGAACAAATTAATGATTAAGGAAGATTTTTTTTATTTATTTATTCTGGAAGCTCTGTCCAGCTTGGCCTCCCAGGTTCGAGCAATCTTTCACTGTCAACATCTGCCACGAGATTGATTCAATTAAGATTAGCTGCACTAGAGAAAAAAGTGGCATGGTTTACTTTTGATTAGTATTGTCTTTCCTCCCATCTCACAGCGGCTGTGACCCCTACAACCAAGATAGTTTAAATATATTCGATGATGAAAGTAAACCATTTGTCCAGTATGTATAAGCACAACAGGAAACAAACGTAATCGCCGCTTATGTTTCAGGTGCGTTTGTATCTCCGTGAGGATCCTCCCTTCCGTTTCACATACTGAATTTAATTTACTTATGGTCAACTCATAGCTAATGAGTGGCAATGGCACAGTACTGGAAAACAGGGCAGGGTGCTGAACACAGTTTTCTGCAGGAAGTAGTGTAATTCCCAATATAATTACCTTTGAAGGTGCATTAGTTTCTATCCCTCTTGCATCTTTAGTGCTTTAAGAGTACATAAACGACACTTAGTTTCCATATCACACGTTAGCACGTAGATTACATCTGAAAATTAGCTAGACAGTGGGGGCATTTGTCTCCCTGCTGTCACGAGCATCACCTACATTTTCTGCTGGTACAAACAGGATAAACTGTTTTGAAAACAATAGAACAAGACATAGTTAACATAGACGAGAATTTGATGGAAAGCCTATTTTTTTCCTTACATCTGAATGAAAAAGGAAACCAATTCTTACATTACCTGTTCTAGAGAAAAATGTTATGGCATTTTTTCTACTTTTCACAGTCTCTCAGGACATAGGAAGATGAAATCACTTTAAACAGACAGGTATCTTAGGCTTCATGGGAACAGAGGTAATAATAGGTAAAAGAACACTATTTGCTAGTGTGGTTACATTTTTATCACTGTATAAAAAGGCCTTACTCAGTCAAAGAGAATGTACACTGCTAGAGCTATTTCTAAATTAAATAACTTGCTAACTAATAACAATTATTTTAATCTTAAACAAAATTCAGAAAGAATAAAATGTCACCCTTAACTTCTTCTAATACAAAAACTTTGTGGGCTGATATTAACAACCAGTAGCTTTTAGGAACACTGCCTTGGGCAGCAAAGGTGTGGCCAGCCCCCCAGGGCACTTTCTCCCCACTTATGCTGAGATTTCAACCATGGCACGCAGCTTTACTCAGTAAAAGGTTCTCATTTGCACTCCTGGGGTTTTATAGCAACACAGATAAATCATGAGGTTTTTTGCTGGTATACCTTGGGCAGGATCCTTGTCTGGATCCACACCGAATAATACTGGTGAAGGGTTGATGGGTAAAGGACATGAACAGAGCCTTTTATCTTTGTCCCAAATTCATATTCCCAACCAGTCTCAGCAGGGAGTGTAATGAAATCAGAAGTCTCAGTTCGGTCCCTAGTGGCATTAGTTCACATTATAAAATCATTACACATCATTTGACAATGTTGTGCACTGTTAGCATAGAGAAGAACTTGTTCTGTGTCTCGGGGGGGGGGCAGTCCCTGCAGAAAAGAGCGGGTCTGTGTGTGATGAGGAGGTGCAGCGAGGAGTGCAGCTGGCTGGTTGATAATGAGCACTTTGATGTTGAGCATTTTTAGTCCCTTAACACTCATCAAGACCAATATTTGTCAGAATAGAAAGAGGGGAAAAAAGTCAAATTGTTGTTTTCTAAAAGGGCAGCTGAGTAACATTTACCTAGTACAAGTTTAAAGGGAAATTCAGATGTGGGAAAATACATGGAATCTATTAAAACACCTTTGTCTTGTTATTCAAAACATCTTTGACTATTGCTATTCTAGAACTTCAATGTAGAAATGCGGATGGTTTCCTATTTCTTTTCTTTTTTCCCTTTTAAAGGCAGATTTACAGCACAGCATCTGATCTCATACACTCATCACCATGATCCTCTCCAAAGGCCCCGAAGACAATGGATCTTTCCAAGTCATGCAAAGGAGCGAACGTTTGCAGACTTGGGGTCTAACCATGCATCTGGGGGTGTAGGAAAACACAAATAAAACATGCCTCAGTTCAGCACATCCCCAGCAGGCAGTGGGCTGTTTGTAGCCCACTTACACAGCTTGCAACAGCATATCTTTAATTACTAAGAAGAAATCCTATTGTTTATTGTAGTAGAAGAAATAAGTCCCTATGCAGGCCACAGAGCACGTTCTTTCTCAAGTGAGATGAGCTGCAATCATAATTGGAATATAAAGAAGCAAGGACAAATCACTAAGCAGTTAATTAGCTCTGCAATTTTAGTTAAAAGCTATGTTGGCTTTTCAGTCATGGAAAAATCACCATTCCCAGGAGCATGGCTGGAACTATGTGAACAGCTCTTCGAAAAGCCAGTCCCCAGGGCCACCGAGAGCACCAAGAGTACAAAAACAAAGAGTGGTAAAACCAGGTAAAACTGGATGGAAACCATCAATTACTTATTGTAAGAGCTTCTTCTCACGTCTTGGTCCCATGACAATGACTGCAAGCCATGACCAGAGCTGTTCCACCTCAGCCACGAGCTCCTGCCCCCTGCCCTCCTGCTCTTCCAGTGAGATGAAATGGGAGAGGACGTGGTGCCAGGACAATGCTGGAGAAGAGGCCATGTCCAACCAGCAACACAACCGCTGCCTTACAAAATGACATATTGTACCATCCCGGCTCTGGCCTCGCAGGAGCATCACAGCCATTAAGTGCCACCCAGCAGGCTGCAATGCAGTAGCCTAAGTTCATTGCCAGAAAAGGGGACTTGGGTTTGGTAAGCACAAGTGTAGACCTCAAGAGCAACCATCAGCCTGGAGCCCACAAAACACATGGCTCAGGCCGTTAAACACCATTTGCTCCTGGATTTGGAGGCATTTTGTTCAAGCAAGCTGCACTTCCTTCTGTGGCATAGTTCTCAAGATCTTGTTTTATCTGGGGCTTTTGACTCATCTGTATGATTTTCCCTGAAACCAACATGCCTGTTCACCTTCATTTTGAAGGATGACGTTCACACCAGTGTCCTGGGCTTGAACCAAAGCACCACCAACACAACAGAATGACGAGGAGCAACAGGGCTGGGTATGCTTTAGGTACCAACAAGAAGGTTCACCTGCTGTTCACTTCAGTGTAAATACTTTCAAAACAAAATTAGGGAAGCAGATTAAAGAAATGATCGTCTGGAGATTCAATGCTCCTGCTTTCAGTTGGGTCTGTAGCAGCTGTATTGGTGGGGGAGGGAGGGGAGCTGGTCCTGCAGATATCTGGCTTCATTCACCATTCACTCTTAAACGGTGTAACAGTTTTATGGCCTTTCCCTAATGATCACCCATTGTGTTGTGGATTGCCAATCAAGGATCACTTAATGACAAAACAGAATAATTTAACCCCTATTCAAATGACAATGCCCAGAATTGCCCACGTAAATGTCTTGACACAACAGAGGAAGACAAAGTTTTTGAGCTGAATGAGGCAAATAACATTAACACGCTATTATCCCATATCTCTTCCTCGCGGTTACAAAAGGCTGACCTCTGAACTTTGAACTTTTCCTTTGACTGATGCCAGCCATTCCAACGTTTGTGCTAGCCATTGAAAGCTGCAGGTGTAGTCGCTAACAATACCAATAAAACGGGGAGGCACTCGGGCTCGCAGAAACCAGCCCACAGGAACTAGCACGGCCATTCCAAAGGGCTCAAATCCCAAAGGCGTCCCCACCCGAGCCCAAGTGGCTGCAGCATCCCCAGGCGTCCCCCGGCCGGGCAGGGGGCAGCTCCGCGGTGACCCGAGGGGGCCGAGTGCCATGGCCAGGGGCGGGCAGGAGGTCTGGAAGTGTGTGAGTGCTCCCAGCAGGCTGGGGAAGAAAGACGACATGTAAAGGTAAGTGCAAAAACAAGCAAAGCAACATGTAATTAATTCAGATTTCAAACTTTGTAACAGAATCACTTCTGTTATTTCACGATTCCATTTCACTGATGTTCACAGAAAGTGAATTTAGAAGGCAAATCAGAAAAACACAACCACTTATTGGAGCCGGATTTTAAATTTGCCCAGTGCTTACAAGGTTTGCCTTCTAAGAACAGGCACAAACATCCAGTGACTTATCTGGGCAGACAGAAACAAGCCACCTATGTTCCTGACCAAAGTGTCAAAATCGTGATCAATTCAATGAGCACAGTGTATTTGTCTCCTACTGAATTCCAAAAAATTGAACATGGTTGTAGATACACTGCAACTGCCAAAGAACGTTAGTCACATAAACTGTTCATTGTGAGTCATTCGTGCAGCTCTATTTTAAATAATTGAAATAATGACTTTATTAAGGTTTCAAGTTGAAAACAGTATCTAATTATGTAACATCTTCGACGAGTGTATGTAACGAGCTAACCTAAGGTAAGATAAAAATTATTTTGAATGGCTGCTGAACATCAAAGAGCTTGAATTTGAGAATTCTAAACCTGTATTGCTTTAAAAATCCTGTTATTTGCCGTTTCTTCTAATAGTGCCTCAAAAGCAGACTGCACTCTGATGCCATCGTAAAAGGTACACAGCTCTGCTCTCTTGAGCAGCTGCTGCAGCCACGTGTACAGAAGTATTACTAAAAACAGACAGATAGAAGGCTGCACCCCAAGGTGCCAGCCAGGTAAGTCCCAAAGACCTGGACATGGAAACCCAAGCCAGAACTGGGGATGGAGCTCCTGTCTTGTACAAAAATACTCTTGTAATTCCAATTAAGCCATTGAGCAGCAACATCTGAATTGTGGCCCAGGGATCCAAAACGGGGTCCCCTCCCCTTTTTATCACCACTTCAAATAAAGGGCTGGGCAGGAGTGTCCAGAGGTCTGTGAATCCTCACCACGTTGTGTGAATGAGATGGTCTGTCTTTTGGGGAGAGGTGGAGACAAAAACTCACCTTCATGAGAAACCTCTGAGAAAACATGGCTGCATCAGAGCTACCAGGGCAGCTGGGCCAGACCCCAATCCCATGCAGAACCTCTCAGCTGCAACCCAGCAAGCAAGTCTGAACCCAAATGTATTGTACTCTGATGGGGAGAAGAAAGGGCCACAACGCAATTGCAATGTTCACTGCCTCATGATCGGGCATTTCCTGCAGGTTCTACTGTAAACACAGTGATCTGCAGTAAGGAGGGGAATCCCACTGCCACATTTTCTTCCCAGTTTCATCAGCTGCTTTGTGTTTAACACAAAACACACCCAGCACAACCCACTGTAAGTCACTACGTGGTTTACAGAAGAGATTGGATACACCACTAACAGTATCCCTGATGGAATCAGCTGAGGGAGGACAGGGTTTTTTGTTGTTTTTTTTTAGTTTTGAAAGTTGTTAAAGAAATCTACATTTGTTCTATAGGTGTCAGTATTAGAATGGATGAATTGGGCAGATCAACACACAACACTGAAGTGCTTTCTTGTAGACGAAAGAAATGGGAGAGAAGTTTAGGGAAACACCAACTGTTCCAAATCACCGCACCACCCCGCTTCACCAGGCACAAGCCACCCTCCTTCCCCCAGGGCCCTCTCCCCAGCCCTGAGATCTCGCACTGGGGGTTCCCTGCCACCAGCCACGGAGCCCCACTGGGCACGAGACAGATCTGACATTACCTTATCTCAGGCCTTTTGCTGGTGACATTTGTCACCAGCTCCAAACTTATTATAGCCAACATCTCCGCTTAAATTTACAGATACGTTTTAATTAATGGGGGAAAATGCATTTATCTCCTCTGAGCATGTCCGGGTTTCAAGCATTTGTTATCTCCGGTGTGAAATCCAGGCTGACAACAATTAACGCTTCCCACACCGCAGTGGCCGGGCAGAAGCAGAGCGCAGGGCGCTGGGAGCAGGGCTCTGGGAGCAGCCGGTGCCGTCAGCTCGCTGCCTGCGCTCCCTCCTAACGAGGGCCGTGCCTAAACGAGTGTACAGAGCACAGCTGTCTGGGCTCTGGGATTTGGGTCTGTGTGACCGATTCGGCATCTGAGAGTTAAATTAATGGCCAGGAGTTTAATTGTGAGTAAACAATACCACATTAAGGAGCAGTAAACACAGCAGTAGGCACTGAAAGACAGAGTATTCAATCACAGATGTGGCTGCTTCGGTGCTTCCATTAATGGGCTCCGTCTGTACCTTCCGACTGTGCTTTTGGCACTGTTACTCATTGAGAGGGACTGTTTCCTCCTCCTGCTTCCACTGCAGTTCCCACACACAGCCCGCCCCAGGAGGCTCCACCATGCACAGCACCTTGATGCTGCTGCAGCCTCCACACCCCAAGCCCAAACCCACAGCCCTGGAGTGGGGCAAAGGTGTGAGCGGCAGCTCCAAGAGTTTGAGCAGACAGCTTCCAGAGATGTTAAGTATCTACATTTAAAAAAACCCTGTTAATTTATTTAAAATTGTGCATGTGATACCTGTACACACAACTGGGCAGCCTGGGTACAGGCAATTTGTGAATAAGGACTTGGCTGCCAAGGACTTGGACATTTTAGCACAGCCTACCCTTCAGCAAGGTGCCTGAACTTTCTGCAGCTGGGTCTGCAGGACTCAGAGCAACCACTGCTGGGTGCACTGTGCCTCACATCCTCCTCCATGACCCAGGAGGCAGTGGGCAGTAGCTGCAGGCTCTTTGGCAGTAAGGAGCACACAACAGCTGGCTGGAAGTGTATGAGGACAGATACCAAAATTCTTGTTCATCATTTTGTTTCTCTCATTTCCCTTTATTCCCATACTCATTGCTTATTGATTTTTGTTTCCAGCTGACATATGAGCGACAGCCTATGTTAAGACAGCAGCAGCTGAAGCATCAGTAAAGTCAACATCACTCCATACCGCTAAGAAAGCTGCTGTTTGATGTGCAGTCTCACCCCTCCAACAAATGCCTTAGGAAAATGCAGCCACTTCCTAAGGGGAACTGGTGCTAGCTGGGTGGGCTTCAAAAAACCACCGCTCCACATGGTGTCCAGTAGGAGAATCCCTTTCAAAAACAGTGAGATGGATGAGCTGTCATCAACCCACTCCATACCTGGCTTTGCAGGATGCATAAAATGGACAAAGGACAGTTCTGATTTGCTCAACACAAGGTAAAAATGCACAAAAAGTGATTGATGTGAAGAAATTGCAAGTGTGGTAAGCTACTTGAAACAATTCTGGAAGCACCAATCTACTTGAGTAGCTCAGTCATGTGCATCTTCTAGTTGCTGAAAGACTAACCATCACTTTAAAACAAGTGAAATCCCTATATATTGTGAGTATAAGCTTTTAATTAATTTGCCATATTACACATATCAACAGCTAGACAGAACTGGAGCTTAACAGCAATTTATCTTCAACCTGGTTTTGAAGCCAACAAGCATTTCTTCATTTCACTCTGCTTTTGACTCACTACAATACATAGAAGCAAAAGGGCCAAAATCGCTGCTGGCATTAATGTCACAAAGGTGTGACCTGGCTTAAATTGGCAGCACTGACTGCCAGCAGTGAGCCTGGTTCCCTGCCTTCACTCGTAGCACTCTGCAATTAGAACAATTTGATGTAAGAGTGAATGAACCCAAGAGACCCTCACTTCCTCGAGCCCACAGAGGAGCAGGAGCCTCAGCTTCGTGCAGACAGCCGCTCCCTGCTCTGGCATGGAGCATAGAGGAGGTGAGGGTCCACAGGGTCTCTCCTCCTCCAGGAACGCTCACGCCAACACTGCCAGCAGTGCAATGAGAGTTTTGTGTGTGCTCTTTATTTCTTATGTATGTATAAACAAAAAGAGAAGAAAAGGAACATGAGGCAATAAAGGACTTCCTTGCTTATTCTGTCCCAGCTTTTCTGTTGAGATTGTCACCAAGAATATCACTAGGGTTCTGTGCCAGTGTACAGCAGCACCACCTACTTTCACTTCATTGTTGCATCAGCATTACAAACAGAGATGAATTACAGCCCAGGCACTCTTAGTCTGGGCATGACGTGAGGGGGTAAACCAGGAATTCCCTCTTGCCATTCAGGCCCATACAAGCATTAAGAAGGCAGATCTCCAAAATCCAGACACACAAACCTGAGGAATGGTTCCAGGAGGGCAGAAAATCTTCAGAGACTTGCATGAAAAGAGGAAACCTCTCCGAGACAGGAGGTCCATATTTGTATTCTTCAGTTTACTCAGTCTTTCCTCTGATTAATTTCATTAGCTCTTCACTTTTTAATGAGTGTAATCCCACAACTCCCCGAGCATGCACACTCCACAGCCTGTCCCCAGAAATTATCTCCCCCTGCCTATTATAAAAGCTCTCACAAACAAACAGGCTGCTCCGTCCTTTACACACACATCCATGTAACTAGCACAATTTGCCAATTTGCCATAGGGCAAAACACTCTAAGCTCCCTTTATTTGCCTTGCTGCTGAGTGATCTCAGCCCCAGTGCCTAAGAGTCAAGCAGAGAGCTGTGGGGAGATGCCATGCAGCAGCTAAACTCACCTCAGCTGCAAGCAGCAGAGCTGCCATCTTGCTAATCAGCTTTAATTTAGCTGTCTCACAGCTTCATAAGTAAATAAAGACTTACTTAGTGTCAGAAATATCAGTGTTTAGCCGCGGAGTTAAAAAAGTATGGTAATTAAAAGAGTGCCACAAGTCACAGCTCGGTACAATCCTAACAGATTGTAGGGTTTGCCTTTTTGAACCTCTCAGCACGTTTAGAAACTCGAGTAAAACAACAAAAGGTGTTAATAGCTTTAAGGGGAGCACCATGCTGATAGATTACCCATTATGGTTATCCACTCACAGCGAAATGGCAAATAGGTTTGATCAATTCGATTTTAATGTAAAGTGGGACTTGAAAAAACAGCAATGAGCAGAGAGAAGACCTTTTGTTGCTAATGTGTCTGAAAAAAGCACTTAATTGAGGTCATAATAATATTAGCAGTTATCACCATCAATAATTCAGCCTTATTTATTACTACACGGTAAAGTTCTGTCAAACAGGAGGCGTTCAGGCTTTGTTATACACGTTAACATGAGGCTGGCTGTTGGATGATTGGTATGTATTTCACCAGCTGCTCAAAACTGCGGGATAGCAGGAACTAATGATACTCTTTCTTGGTCCGTGCATTACACAATAGTTAATTTGCTGTATGCAGAAATATATGTTACAAATATAATAGTCCCACATCAAGTATGCGTAATAAAAAAAGCATTATATCTGAAACAGTGACTGACTAATCTTGCCTGAGCTATCTGTCATACGGAAAACAATTTCAATTCCTGCATGATTTAGTACTCCTGCAGCTGGAGAAACATAAATTCTGCCTCTTCACACAGTTCTAGTCACCTGTGATTAGTTATCTTTAAAAAATCTAAATGAACATATAATTGTACAATTATAGATGCTAACTCCAGTGTTAAAATTTTAAATGTATTAGTCTCATAAAATGCCCCATTAATCGCTGTGCCTTAAAGGACATACTTGTCCTGTAATGAGCCAAGCGTAGGAAACGCAGGATGGTCAATGGGAGGATTTCAGTTCTAAAGTATTTCTTTAAACCTTAGAACCATTTTATTCCTACAAAGTCTGTTTATTGAACACAAAGAAGTTGTCAGTGACAAAGTCAGTTGTAGTTCTCTGGTCATTAACTATGGAAATAAGCTGTTTTGAAGAGATTAGTTTTTCCTTATACGCGATATTCATGAATTTATAACAACTATATAATTACCAACTAGAACTGCAACCGGAAAGGCTGGGCAGAATATTGATCTCTCCCCATCTGCTAATGACTGCTGCTCCTTGCTCTGATTGCAGGAAGCCTCCTATTAGGTTTTTACCACCTTCCTTGAGGAAAAGGAAAAAAAAAAATCACAGGGGCACCTGTGAAAAACAAAGCTTATCTGACTTAGAGGCTGCCAGGCTGTGGCTGCAGTTGGCAGCACCAGTTAGGAAGCCCAAAGCTGGGGTGGAGCAGGACAGCAGCTGGGAGGGCAGGAGATGCGCATGGGGCAGTGATGGATGCAATCCCTAAGCAGGAGGGGGGCAGCAGCCCCTCGGAGAGCTAATCCACTTGGCAGCAGTGAGATGGCTCCATGAAGGAGCTAAAGCAGACTGACACAATGGCCTGCGAGGTATTAAAATGTAGGAATTAAAAACTGTTAAATTGCACAGAGGGATTCTTAACCTCAGCCCTTTGGCAACACAGTGATGTTTCTCTCCTTTTCTTCTCTCTTGCTCCTTCTTGCAAGTGCCATACACAATTTATTGCTTTCCAGATGCCTCACTGATCAGACTCTAATTCTGGATGCCGGTTCCTTGCTGTACACAAACCCCATTAATGACGGCTATAAACTGTCTGAAGGACTGCCTCAAATCCCCTCCCCTCCTGCTCCATGCCAAGCCCCAGTCAATGGCCATCATAGCCACATCGCTCTAAGGCGCATCTGGATTCACAGATCAGAACCTTTTGATCCTGACAACACAGCAGCTCTGGACAAGCCTGCCTTTGCAACCGGGTCTGGACAGACTTCCTACCCAATGTGAATGAGAAAGGTGAGGCTCTGTGTTGTTTAAATGGACAAGCAAATGTTCAAAGCCATTTTAAACTGCAGACCATTATTGTTCACCCTGCAGCTCAAGCGGATGCGTTTTTTCCTTTTTCTCTCCCTGAAACACAAGTTACCCCCGTGCTCAGCACGCTGACACGACTCATGACAGTAACAGGGCATCGCTCAGCCCGGCCGCAGGGCTGCCAGAAGAGGCTCCTTCCCTGGCTGCTGGCTTGGGTTGGGTTTTGAGGCTTTTAAACAGCGTGACATTTTAAAAGTTATTAGAGCATTAATGCTGCGTTTTAATGAATAATGCTTTATAAAACTACTGATATGGAATTAACATAAGTTTACCTCTGAATGCAAGTCGCTGTTTTTTCTATTTTACTATCCATTACTTCATTAAATCAACACTGAGAAAGACTAGCCTTGCCAGATTTCTCACTGCACATTCAACTGTTTGCCCATGACAGTATTTGAATGCGCTTATTATTTCTAGTAAAGCCCTTATCATTTTCACTGTGAAATTTAAATCACCCTGATCCAACTCTTCTTAGCTAAAGTCAGCTTTATCAACCACAAGAGATGTGGGATTTTAAAAAGATCTGAGTAAATTCACATTGTTTGGATAAACTCATTCAGGGGGTTCAGCAAATGAAAGCCGAAATAGATATGTATTCCAAGGAGGCTATGGACTGCTCAAAAACAAAGAAGTTAAAGCATAATTTAAAAAGAAAGAAAAAAATGAAGTTAATGGTATCAGTGTCTTTCTAATGAGAGCATTCACAACCCACATTTTGAATTGGTATTTCTGTGCTTCCACAATAATTCAGGTGGAAAGGAAAAAAACAGAAATAAAACAAAGCTCCTTACACAAAAATAAAATTGTTCTCTACGATCTATTCTGCTATGTTGTCTGGTCAGTGTTGTGCTATCAAAAATGTTAAGGACTGCATTTATGCATTATCCCACAATTTAAGTAACTGTGTATCATGTATATTTAAAACCATCTCTCTGTAGTTTTAATTATCTCAGTCTGCAGGGACAAAATGCAGCTCCCATGCCTGAGACCGAAATGAAAGTGCTGCACGCTGACAGCTAAGATGTCTGTCCTAGCTTGTTGAGATTTCCTGTAAAATTTGCATTGAAAAGGCAGCTTTAAATATACTTAAAATAAAAAGAGCATTTGCATCTAATTTGCTACACTTGCAGTATTAAAGTTTTATCTGAATAAAGACATGTCAAATGGATTTATATAGTTAAGCTGATAGCTTTTAAAGTCAACACAGTAACATCAGCTAAATTCAACAAAGTAATGGCAGCAGCTAATGGCATTTATTAGTTTATCATCATTTACTTAAAAACCATAACGCAGATCATTTTATTTTCACATTACTGTTTGTGATTCTTTGACTCAGTTTGCATTGATTCCACAAATTATGGCAGAAACTGACATTTATCCAACAGTTTTCCAAGCTGTGAATGTTGGCTTTAGTAGGAAGCAATTGAACTCTTGCCACACAATGGTTTGAGCTATGCTAGAAACAACCATCTTCAAATAAACACGTTTGGCAACCATTTTAAAACATGATTGTTGCTTGTCTGAGGATGACAGAAGGTTTTTTTTTGTTACTGATAAGGCTCTTATTACAAAGCACTGCCTATGTAATCTGCAGCTTGATCACACCAGCACTAAGCACATTCACCCTCAACCCAGCAAAGCACTGAAGCATCAGGTTTTGTTTTAAATACATGCATAATAGCAAGGCTTTTTACAGTACTTTTCTTCAGAAGTCAGAGGACCACCCCCAAAAAGATCATTGCTGTTTACACAGGGAAACTGAGGCACAAAGGAATCCAAATCACATCCAGTGCTGCAGTGGAACTCAAAACAACGTTGCAAATCCCAGCTCAGTAGGATTTTTTTTTTTTTTAAACTTATGTTTTACTGCCACCTTATGCTCCTGCTGATTTCAAAGTGTCATCATCACTTGACCAGACTCCAGTGGAGCTACTTGCCAAAAGCACATGCTTCTGATAAAGACTGAAGGGGCTGAGATGTACAGTCAAGAGACTGCAAGCCCATGGGAAAAAAGCAGGGTTGATGAATAATCATCTCAATTCTGCTGTAGTGCCCTGTTTCTCCATCTGCTTAATAGTAATTACTCAGTACAAAAAGTTTACCAGGAAACACTAAGCAATGTTTTATTGCCACCATAAAAACTAGGCACCCACACAGTTTGATTTGTAAATATTTTGGGTGCGGATGCCTACATGTCATCACTCAGTTTTATAACTGCAGTTGAAAATGACATCAGAAGTTTCCAATCATGAGATCTACTCTCCTTCTCAGTGACATCTATGCCTGTTCTTCAGTGGAAGAAAAACACAACTGAGGTTGGAGATAGGATTGATTTTCAGAAGTATGCATGAAGGTCAAAATTCTTGCTAATGGGAGGCCCATGTCTAATTCCCCATGTCATATCCTAAACCCTTAATTTCAAAGAGATCACCAGCTTCTCTCTTTTTATTTTTTTGGTAGTAAGGCCGTATTCCCAAGAAAAAATGACAATCAAGTCACATTTGGCAAGAATATGAAGTGATCATGCTTTCTTCATGCCATTTATTACAATTCTCCCACACCAATAGGCTTTGTTCTAGCATGTCCTCACCCTGAACCCTGGCTTCTATTTCAGTACACATTAGTAATTCCCTGTTCCTGGGCAGGGGAGCACAAACCTCTGGCTCACCAGAACAGCCTGATACAGCTGGAGCAATGGATTGATTCTGAAGCACAGCCATCCTCGAATCGCCATCTCACAGCTGGCCAGCTTTCTTTTGGACAAGGAGCAAGAAGGAACTAAACATTGTATTACCTTCATCTGGAGCCCCGATCTGACCTCATTCAATTCAATAGCAATTCTGTTCTTATTTTAACAGCAGCTGGATCGAGCATAAGGTTTTATTTTATTGAATATTACTAATGCAAAGCTACTGCAAAGAGTTGAGCAAAAGTGTTCTTTCTTTTGCTGCATAAACTGTCTTCCTTTGGCTCAAGAAGCATAGTTGCAACCTACTAAAAATGCATACTAAATCTTATGGCTATTTCAGTCATGCCAAGCAATCCCAGAAGCCTCCCCACTGTGTCAGAGACCAGATGCATTCCCCCTCAGGGGAGACAGTGCCTCCAGCAAGAGGCATCCCAAGGAGATTGTTGTGGCACAAGTCACCTTAAACAAAAGCCTAGAACCAGGTAGCTACAACAGCACTGCAAACAGCATCAACATGTAAGAACTAGGGCAGCTGAAGGGAGGAGAGAAAATTATATTCAGAGAGAGAAAAAGCAACCTCTTGATTTTCATCCAAATGCAAATAGAAAACCAACGCAGCTGCTGAAGAACTGGTTCCTGCCAGCTCCACCTGAGAAACAGGACATTTTGCACAGCAGTACTCAGTGCTTCCACATGGCTTTGAGGTACAGCCTCTAAGCACTTCAGTTCGACCTGAAAACCCAAGGGCATGAGAGAATTTTCCCATCCCTGATCACACAAGGGCTGGAGGAGCCTGATCTGAGCTCTGATCCCTCTAGAGTAACACAAAGTAGAGCAACCTTCCCAGAGTTCACATCCCAGCTGCATCTCACTACATTATGGTGAGCTTGCCTTTTATTTCAATCTTCTTCAGACAGCTCATTCATAACTTGTGCTAGCAATGGCCATTCTTCACTTTCATTCTCCCTCACTGAGGCCCTTCCTTCCCCATATGGGAATGAAATAGCTGCACCCCAGCTGGCATCTATACTCTAGTAGGCATGATAATGCCAACCAGATACAGGGCCACATCTTCAACAGACAAATTATCCTAAATTCATTTATTTCAGTGGAGCTCTTGGTGTTTTCTATCAGGGAAGGATGTGGACTTCAGCATTAATTGTGCACAGAGCAAAAGCCCACCATTTCAAGCTTCATTATGAAACAAGTGCTACATTAGCATTGAGCATGGAAAATCTCACAATTTCCCTTTAATGATCTTGAAGATTATATGCAGCAAGAAAGAAGTGGAAAATCTGTCAGAAATATCACCAAATACATTTAATAGCTAAAAGCTAAGCTTTAACAATTTTATCTTAAAAAAAAAAAGTGACTATTCATTAACTAGGAAGCAGAAGAATTGGTTTGTCATTACTCCACACCTGGAAGACAGAAGACGATGGAAAGGAAGTTCTCAGGGCTGGAGACAGCATAGACTAGGAAAAAAAACAGTAGATGGGCAAGCACAACCATATTAGAATAAATTACATATAAATATGGAAGTTACTCTGAAAAATCTCAGGATATACTTATTAAATGTTGACTGTTGCAGCCTGTTCTTTGCTCATCCTTGGCAACCCTTTTAGTCACTACACATCACCTGATGGCAGCAGGAAACACCTGTGATGAGGACTCACTTCTCAGTGTCTCCAGTGACAGCTGGAGACAGCTTACAGTAGCTGAGCCTGCAGTGGGCTCCCCCCGCATCACAGTCCTATGCAGTAGGTGCACAGAACACCATAATTCTCAGAAGGCAGAGTGCTGCTGCCTGAATTGGTTGTAAGGGCTTTAACTCTACAGTGACAGAAAATGTTCCTCAGCTCATCCACAACCCTGTTTTTCCAGCCTCTGCATATGCTCATGAAGTCTGCTCCAGTACACGTGCACCTCCCAAGAATACCTGCAGTTGGCTTAGACTTGAAGACAGACCTCTAACACCACCCTGACCTCAGAGCAAGAAGCAGAATTCCATTTCTTCTCAAAACAGCTGTGGAGATAGAAGACGCTGCAACTTTGCCCACCATGTCAGCATTCTTTTCTGAGTCTAAATCAGTACTGTCAGAAAACCTGGAGAGGTGTCCATGTAATGAGACTAATGCACGACAGGAGGACATAAACAACTAGTCAAGACGGCTGTAGTTGTGATAGTGTTTCTACAAGGAGATCAGCTTACCTCCTTAGATGTGAAGATCGTCTTTCTTCCACAGGAGCTGGAAGGCCTCTATGAATTGTGTCATTTTCTAAAATGAAACAAACAAAAGTATTGTGAATACATTTCTTCTATGGCAAAAGAATTAACCCAGCATGTACTGCTGTACTTCACTGAAGTTTCTAACAAAATGAGTTCCCGGAAAGCTGCACTGGAAGGGCATTGGCAAATACTGTAGCCTTTATAAAAATAGTCAGTTCACTGGGTGATGGTTAGAGGAGTTTGGCTAAGTTTCACTACATTCCCAAATTGTGTTACCAGAAGTTCTCACTGGTGTGTGCCTCCCCGAAAAAAAAAATCTTTATCTCTGTTTCTGAGAAAATGGTACCCACCCTGTATCCTTCCCCCACAGAAATCTTTGAGCACAGGGAAAACAGCTCTTCTTTCTTCTTTCTCTTCCAGCCTATTAATGACAAGCTTGCCCTCTTTTTGCAGAGAAACTTTTGCCAAACAAAAAACACCACCAAACCACCTTTGTGAGATTTAAAGGAATGAATATGCAAACTACACAACCTCCAACCTGCTAAATAGGAAGAACAATAGAATGATAATTGAAGCCTCACGTTGACTTTATGGACTGATTGCATGCTTCCCTCTCCCTTCAAAACCAGCCTTTCATTTAGAGTTCAGGGAGCAACAGAAATCTCTTGGCCCCAGCTGCTCACCAGTAAGGCCTAAGACTTACAAATGAAGCAAGGTCTGTCCATGCACAGCTCTTGAGCTCCCACGTGTTTACTGAAGGATAGTTTCCATAGTCATTACATTGCATTTTTGAATATCAAAGATTCAGGTCTTGAGAAACTGTTTTTACTAGCTTATCACCAAATAATGGCCAAGTTTAAAAACCAAGAAAGGAGAAAAAAAAAAAAAAAAAAACTATCTTCAGTGATCTGCTAATCAGTCTTTCCTACTACAGTCTATTCTATTGTCTGTATTTGAGATAATGAATATTAAAATTGCACAATTCATCCCACAGGGTGTTTTTCAAATTATACAGAGCACAATAGAATCCCTTTTCTTGCTGCTGAAACTCTGCCTTCTTTAGGGTGGAAACACAGGAGATATGGATGAGTAGAACATAATATTGTGCAGCAAAGAGCTGAGGAGAAATGCACAAAAATATAGCAGGGCAAACCCTTAATCTTACAGAAGAATGAAAAGGCTGAAGGATCTTTCCAGCCGAATTTGATGTCATCAGCCACTGTGCACAAAATCAAACATGTCTGCACACAAACCACAGCTGGCCAACTGCAGGCAACAGAGCAGGTTGCAAAAACAGTGACAAGATCAGCACACAGGTTTACTGAGGCTTTCACTTACATTTTAATACCTGTGCAAGACAGAAAGGGGTATTTTTATACCCACATGAAGAGAACACAAGCACATGCTTGCATGTTCAGATCCAAAGGACAATCCTTCCTCTTCAGCATACAACCCCTGAGAGGCTGAAGGCAGAGTCAGCCTGGCTGGGTAGCCAGCCTGTCTGGGAATTTGGTGTTTGGATCCCAGAACTGTCTGCTCTCTGGAAGCCAGGGTGTGACCCGGGGTTTCACTGTACTTTGGTTTTATAATAAAATTATTTCCCTTTATTAAATAAATGGCAAAAATTCACAGAGACTGCAAGTTGGAACAGAACTTTTGAAAGTGCTTCAGTTCCTAAAAATGAGTGGCAAAACTGCTGGTGGGTTTGATGAGAGAAGGGGCAGGTGAGGAGGGTGGGTACGCATGCACCCTGTGCCTGCAGCCCAGCTCAGCACTCCTTCCCTCCCATCCAGAACAGCTCTATACAAAAATGCAAAATCCATCTTTTTAAAAGAAATAGGAAAATACAGCACATTGTGTCAAGTTCCCTCCTTCTCTAAGATATACTGTACAGGTCATAACTTATCCTTTTTAATAAAAAAGAAATAAATTTACCTTTTGAGTGTCATTTCTGACCACTGTTGCCCCTTTGCTAAAGCCACAGGGCTCCGCAGCAGACAGCCTGATGGAATTCCAGTTCACAGCTTAATTTTCCTCCTGATAAAAGAGACAAAAAGTTCCTTTCAGTAAAAATAAAATTTAATACGGTCCGCAAATTTGATATATTACAACCCCTGACCTCAGCTTAATTGTTCACAAAGGGCTAACGGTACCGCTGGCAAGTAAATGACTTCTACAGAGTGTTGCAACCCTGATAGCTCAAGAGAAGGGGAGCAGCCGCCTGACAGATAATCAAAATTTCTAATGCGAACCATAGTGAGAGAGGTTATTCAGAGCACACCCAGACTGTAGGAGCCTTCCACAGCTGCCACCGTAGCTCCTTAGGATGAGAAATGCTTAACCATCATCCTCACTCAACTTCGTTAAGTGATGCTGCCATTAGTTACCAACCAGTGCAGAGTCTGAAGCTTTACAGCAACGGCCTGGGATTTACAGAGACATGGTGCTTGAATTTCTTTGAGGCCAAGCCTGCCCCCAGTTCTGTGGCCTTGAAGAGCTTTTCTTAGAACTTGACAAGTAACCAAGGGCAAGAGTATGAAGACAAAAGATCTTCCCCCAGCATGGGTCCTCCACAGGCTGCAGGGGGGACATCTGCTCTTGCATGGTCCTGTCCAGATAGCTCCTTATGTTCTCCTTGTATTGGAAGTGTACAAAGCAAGTTACTTGGTGATCAGAGAGCATGATCTGTAAGATAGTTTATCTCACTGCACAAATGCAAGAAAATCACATGGCTGTCCCAGCTGTTGGTTTGGTAGCTAAAGGAGAGATGGGTCAAGGGCATATGCAAGTGCATAGTCTGAAACAAACCAGTACTGTTCTTGTCCCTCTAGGGCATCCAGATGTCATCAACAACACAAAGTATTTACTCATTGTTAGTCTGGGTGGGATTTTGGAGCTGTATAGCATAATGTAAAGAACATAATCACTAAAAATACAGTAGTAGCAAGCATGCATGTCTATGGAGAGCTTGAAGTGCCCAGCTGTGCATACATTTACACCTTAGCAAAGCACAGGTCACTAGCAGATGTAGTTATATGGAAAGTGCTGAATGCAGTTTCCTCCTTTCCCACCCATTTCAGCATGGGGCCAGTGAAAAGAAACATCTCCCCCGGAGCACTTGCAGCCCTCAGACCACTGGGGCATTTACAGCTGCATTTGTGCTGCTGCAGCCCCTCTGGCATCACCCCTGTGACTGCCACATCCGCAGGGCAGCACCACCACCCTGCATGCTAACTGCTGCACAGCACCAACCACCTCTTGGTTCGGCTTCCTGACAGCAAGTGATGGTGAAACTACACCTGTCCTAACACAGGGGGAAAGACAGCTGAGCTACCTGCATCGGCAAACCAAGAGGAAAGAACACTGCAGGATGAGAGGGCATCTGCAGATCACCACTTTCTTCCTAAATCAGTGATGCTGATGTATCCAGCAGGCACTATTTATATTGGTTGTCTCGGTGGCACCGGAAAGCAACTACCAAAGCCTTCAGAAGTTCATATTTCAATTTTAAAGCTGAGTCTATTTTAGCTAATGCCCCCAAGGCAATTGTACGGTCAAGCGTCAGAGTTTATATTGCTGAATGAAATCTCTATGTTTATGAGAACTCTGCAGTTTGGGAAGCACATCAGACTCCAGCTTGAGCTTCTCAGATTATACTCGGTTGTAGGTATCTTTTTTTTTTTTCCTGCTTGGAATACACCTCAATCTTCTCATATTCCTACAAATCATTGAAAATCTCTGTCGCGTTTGAGTATCAGTTTGATTGTTGAGGGACTTTCACCCACTAGGTCATTTATTTAAAAAATAAAGAATCTTTCCACTAATGCTGTTTCTGTATGCTTTCAGGTCCAATATCTTGCAAATTCATAATTTAGGCTTTTGTTTGTTTTTAAGCAAAACATTGCCTGGAATTTGGTCTCTTACAACTAATGCCAAGCTTCAAATTTCATTTTAACTTTTTGACCCCAAGGATTCCCCTTCCTGTTCATCCCTCTGAGCTTCTTGGGCTTTTGCTGCTATATTTTCCCCCAGCCACTGCATTACTTGCACCAGGACTTGGTTCCTTTCTCTTGGCACAAAGACCATGAGCATTACCTATTGCTGCAGATTTACTCTGACACTAGGTTACGTTTGAGCAACACATTACACTGTGCACACTAGTGACCACTGCATTTGGAGTTTTACACATCAATTCACGTGGCCTGAAGATAAACTTTAAAAAGAGCTTCTTCAAACACACTCACTCCTCTTCCACAACTTAGTCATTAAACCTTTATGGCATTCTTCCTAGCAGTGGGTTTGTACTCATGTTTACTCTCTCTTCTAGTTTGGCATGTCTGTATTTGAGCATCCAGCTCACAATACCTACAAAGTGGTGCCAAATTTCATGCACCCTTAATTTCACTAACATGCAAAGGCTTGTTATTGTGAAGAGCTCAAGATGGACACCAAAAATGTAAAAATTTGTGCTTTTTTTTTTTTTTTTTTGAAGTCTGGTCTTGATAGAAGGCTTATTTGACCAGAGGAGCTGGACTGCTGCATTATATGGAAAAACAACCCTGATGATGGTGATAGACAAATGTAAGGTGCCTGTTTCAGAGGCCTTTATTGCCAAAGCATTTAACCTATGCTTCATCTTGTTAGTGTGTGAAGTCCCTGCCTAGAGCAGGCTGTACTGAACACTTCCCTGTAGAAGTGCTAATTTAAATGATACACTTTACCTAATGAAAAGATACCTCTTTAAACACAGGAAAAAGAGCATCCAGCTGCCTGTTTCCACAAAAGACAGAAGCTAAGACCCCCTCCTCACCTCCACACTTTCAGTGTCCATGAGAGCTCCCATTACTCCTCTGACAACTGCAGTATGTGCTTGAAAGGACAAAACAAAGGGAGTATTTTAGTTGCAAGAAAGAGAGCAGTAAGGTTCACAGTGTACTTTCGCCTTCTTTAGCCAAGGTTTTACTTTTTTCAGCTTTGTTCTTCTCATATCTGCTAGATTCTCTCCATCCTTGGGAAAGCAAAAGGTACCAGATGCTGACAAGATAACACTAAGCCAACTCCAGAAGTTACATTGTCACATTATCTTTCATAAAATAAGCATCTGTAATTTTTCCACTTATTTGCCTAAGCAAGTCCCTCCATTACCTTCCAGTATTTTTTTTTTAATTATTGGCTGATACCCAAGTAGGCAAAGCATTTCAGTTCCATCTCATCTGAAGGTTCAAAGAGGAAAAAAAAAAAANTAAGGTTGATCACACACTTGTTAATAAGTCAAAGCCGGATTCAAGTGTTTGTGTGAGGTAGAATTATCTCATTCTTTTTGTCTGTGTCTTTCTGTGATCTACCAGTCAAGTATGTGATTGGATTTCAGCTCAACAAAACCTTAAATTACACACCTATTGTGCCTGAGCTAAGCCTAGTTTCACAGCACTGGAGAAGGCTCCTCACTGCTCTTTTGGCACTGTTCGATCTGGCTTCTGCTATCATCTGCAGGTTGATGAATGAGTAATAGGATTAGAAAGTCTCATCTCTGAAATGCTGTAATTGTCACATTTGGTGAATTGACAAAGGGCTCGGGTGATGGAGAGGTGCTCCGTAACGCAAAGTCAGATGGTTCAACCTGCACTCTCCAGCCAACACGAAGAGAATGGGAGGAATAAAAAGAAGCCCTCCAGCTCTCCATTTGCTCAACATGCACAGATACCCACACGCTCTAAATTAACCTTCTATGCATGAGCTTGTTTTAAGGCAGAGTGCTCTGCCTCTGAAAGGATCTTATCGCACTGCAAGGAAGATGATATACTTGTCGATTCTCTCATTGGGGCAGGAGATTAGAAAGCCTTGGAGGATTGGGAGCAGACTTTCCCGTTCACCCCTGGAATCTTAAATCCAAAAAGACCCGAGCAGAGACATCCCCAGGCCAGCAGAAGGGCTGCTCGCAGGGCACCATGCTGCCATCGAGGAAGGTCAGTGCCCGCTGGCTCAGACACGAGCACCCACATTGCTCTCCGCAGACCCAACTCTGTTAGCTAAGGCTTGCTGGAGCACCGCTGAAGTTCTCAGTGGCTCCCATCCCACATCCCATTTCAGAAGGGCAGGTTCATAAGCTCAGATCAGGCAGACACACCAGTCAGGGGCACTGGGACCTGCCTGCATAATAGCTATGCAAACGTGGAACTGAAAAGCCTGGCAGCACAAAACCAGCAGGATAGATAGCTAAAATCTTCCTATTGTTTCTTTTGTTTACTTTTTATTTGAATTTCCACTGCCTACAAGCACAGGCAACATCCCTGTTTTCAAAGAGAAGAACGGAAATAATAAAAAAAAAAAGCAGTGGGGCAGTTCTGTTCTGAAGTACCAAGGCATTGCCTTCTCCTGAGAAGCAGCTTCACGTGGTGCATACAAATCAACAGGGAACTTTATCCCTGCTCACCTTTTATTTATTCCAAAAGGCTATCAAAAGCCAACATCACTTCTGCTAAAGGAATGTGTCCCCAAATGTTCTGCAGATGCAGCATGTGAGGTCAACATTCACCACCCCCTTTCTCTGTCAGTGTGAGTTTCATTTTAATTACAAGTGCATGTTTTGCACATTGTAAAACTACCCCTGGCTCTGACCACCGTAAGAAAAGGAACATTTAGCTCAGGAAACAGTAGCTGACCCTGTCTGCTCTTTTTCTTCCTTGGCATCAGCTTAGACTATTAACACCTTATGTGTGTTGCCTGTGTGTCCCACATACGTGTGCTCTGCATCCATTTCATGCAATACCTGTCGTAAGTGCATACTAAAAGCTTCCTACTGGGAATTCTCTGCTTTGTTTGACTCCTCTTCTTGGCATCTTGCTTAGCCATTGAATTCATCTGCTTGACAGAGAAACCTTTCTCTGCGCTGGAAGCTTTGTCCTTGGAAAGCTGTGACATTAGACTTAAACACATAGAGGCCTTTTTCACCTCACAGTTCACTCCTTAATTATTCATTCCCAACAGAGGAAATCAGGAGAAACCTCAGCAGCCAATGTAAACATTTGGTAGTGGAAGGCAATTTTTTTTCCTTCCCAAGAGCACAGTATGACCATGATAGTTAAGTTCTTTTCTTAAAAATTGATGGCTTTTGTACCAAAAAAAGAGAACATTTTTCGAAGGGTGGAAGGCACAGGCTATTGCAGAGTAAAACACAGCCCATTTAACAGTGACTACTTTGCTCTGAGAGCCCTTTGACAATTGATTTCAGAGAAAAGACCCAAGTCTCCAGTTGTAAAGTTTTCAAGTTCTCCCGCCCCAGCGCAGAGCAGCCACCCTACAGGCACCCTGCAGCTGGATGAGAGCACCCAGTGCCGTTTTGCAGATTCACCAACCTGTGTGGCAGCAACCCCAAAGCTTTGCAGCAGGCCTGGTCCCACCAACGGAGCACTTTCCCCATTTCACACCCACAAGACCTGAAGTGGCTGCCTCCTGGAGCACTCAATTATCAACAGCAATAGATGCTCTGTGCAAACAATTTGCAGCAGCAGGGCTACAGCCAGCATTCTGGCAGTCTTGTTGTAACCTTCACTGAAGCACACAACATTGGCCTGCTCCCAGGAGCCATCAGTGGGAAGCGCATACACCAGGCCACCCACTCACTGTTTTCTTAGAGAAAGTTTGCCAGGAGTGATATGCAGCTTGCACCACCTTCCTGTAACATTTCCACACCCCCTGAGCCTGCACAGGGCCGTCCTCCTCAACACCTCTGGCTTTCAACCTGTGCTGCCCCACCTCCTGCTCCTGCCACGCAGCCCAGTCTTCTCCTCCTGTTGCTTCCTCTTTCTTCATCACCTTTTCCTGGCTTTGTGCCTTTTTTCATGCTGTTCCTAACGCCTGGGACAACCTCTGATTAATGTTCAGCAAACAGCCTCCCCCACAGATCAGACCGCACCCAGGCGTGTTCTGTTTTCTCTTGTTTGGCATTCTCCTGACTCGTGCCTTCCACCTTCCAGAGCAAGGGCTCTCACCCCCTTCACAGCCAGCAGCTCCTGCGAGGGGACCAGGCTGCTCGCTGTGCCACCGCAGCTTCCGTCAGCAGTCCGTGGGACAACGTAGAGATGAAATCAGCAACACCGCCCACAAACCATGTGAGAATCTTCCCAGAGCACATAACTACTCCCCAGCCCTGTTCAAAGCACAACCTTGGGGCCATCTCTGTCCCCTCACTTGTCCACATCACCTCCGTTCCCACCTGCTTTGGGCTAAGACCTGGATGCAGAAACAGAAGAAACCATAAGGTGATGCTGAACACGGGCCAGGCGTGGTGGGTACCAGGGCAGCCTGGCTGGGTGGGAGATGCCACATACATGCTGCAGCCTTTGGAAAAATCCACCTCCAGGACTCAGCCATTGGTAAACCAACACCTAAAACTGAGAACTGAAAGACAATTTTAGCCTGATTACTAACAACTACTGTATCATTTTCAGCTCTTTTAGACTATTTCATATATTTGACCTTTTCCTGGCAAAGAACGACTTCACTCCTTGAGAAAAGGCAAGCTAAAATGGAAGGCAGTTGGGTGACTTCTCACTGGATTAAATTTAGCTTTTTCAAGACCAGCAAGACTCCCAGCATTACGTTGTTTCTGTATTAAAATCTGATTCTGAAAGTTTGACAAAGCGCACATTTAACACAGGTCAGCAGTATATTGACAGGATGTTAATTTTAAATTGTGTCAGCATTTCCTGTCTGGAGTGTTAATGTCAATTAGCACCTTGCTGCATAACCTCCAAGTCCCCCCTTATTACAGGAAAGTAGCAAAGCAGGCAGCAAAAGCCCTGCTATTCAAAACACCACTCGCTATCAGCCAAACAAAGAGCTGTCATAACAAAACCAGCGAGGTGAAAGTGCCTAAGCTGCTATGGATTTGAGGTTAGAAGCCTTAGTCTTCTTCCTTATTCTTGATATTAAAAGTGTAAGCGTGTCAAGTTGGAGCGAAAGGCTAATTACTTTGAGGCTCTTTGAAAAGTATGTTACCATTCAAAATCTCTAAGCCTGACATAAAGCCCTTGGCTTTGGATTGCACAGCGTATAGCTCACTGTAGGTCATCCGTGAGTATCCGTACCGCGCTCTGAAATATGCAGTCTTGTTCTGGGAAACGTGAGCATTTCTGCACACCTTTTTTCACTATTTCACACATGCTGTGGAAAGCGCACATCCCACTGCCCTGCACAGCATCCCAGTGAGGCCCTGCTCCCAGTCTGCCAATTCACACACATTTTCCAAAAGCACTGCATAATGGCTTCACTACAAACCTCACACCGTCCTCACCTGGCTCCATGATCTGACAGCAGCTCACAATGCCCCTGTACACAAAGGTCCAGCTGCAGACATCTGGGCCAGGTACCTTTCCTTGCATGTATCTCTTGCATTCAGCAGTGTAGATACCCAGGGTAAAGTCTGACTTTCCTTAAGTCAAGCAAAAGCTCCACCACAAACTCACTCCCCGTCTTGCTTAGAATACAAATGTGTTCCCAGAATGACAGCACAAGTCTCAGGACATTTAGCCTAAATTCTGAAGAAAGCTGGCTGGTATTGCAGTCTTTTGCAAGAATGAAGTTTTTATGGAAAGGAGAAAATGCTACAGTCTTTCCAACCAGCTCTAAACCCAGGCCTTGTTGACTGTTCAGTTAAAATATTAAGATAAGGATTTTCATCAACGATCCACTGCAAAGCCCAGTGCTGGATGTCTGGGAGCTCCCAATGAAGTCCATGGGTGCACAGAATTTGAACAACAGTCACTTAGTTTTAAATCAGACTTTGACACCATTTGTGATTATTAATTAGAACTAGCTGATCCTTCCAAAGGGACATTTTGGAGAGTACATCACCACCCTTCTTCAACATATCACAGGGAAACAATTATAGTAGCGAAGCATCATACAAAGTTATACAGGCTTAAATGATTTCCATGCAAATCAAAAGCTCACCAGGGACAGCATTCACTATCTGCAGTGCACTACACCACTGCACCACAAGCTTGCCACCCCACACTGAGCTGGACGCAGCCTTCCATCACAGGAGGGCAGGGCTCCCTGGGGGTACAGTTATTGCCCACGGCCCAGATGCCTGCAGTCAGCAACAGCAGGGAACAGCACTCAAACACTAACTCACTCCCACAGCTGGAAACCAGGTCAAAGCATAAATACTGCCCTCCAAAAGCACCTTGTCACTTGGGCTCCTACCTTTGTTTCTTTTGAGCACGGACTCGAGGTGTGGCCAGGCACCATGTGGCACATCTTGAGATCTGGTGCAGAGATGACACAGGCATTATGTGCAGACATTGTGCCGGGCGCTTATGCTCTGCCAGATTCTAAACAAATTGGCCAAACAAATTAATGCCACACACCCTAAATTGGCTGAACAAATTAATGCAACACGCCCTTTGCACAAGGGTGCCTTTGAAGGCCAAGGACCGTGCATGTTGCAGCGAGATGCGTTCTCCTGAATAGGCTGTTCCAAACAAAGCTGTTCTGCGAGAACAGAAACAGCATATTATAGTTTCAAGTTGGAGCAGGGCTTTCACTCAAGAGCTTTTCAGACACCAATACTGTGTGTTGACATTTAATTACTAAACTCTTAAAACAAATTTGTATGAGCAAATGCTCCTCAATCATTTCATAATAACACAACCAGTGTTTCTTGGCAGTTAGAACAAAACCAGAAACATGTTGAAATCGCACACACAATGCCTTGTTCTGACATGGGAAGAGGTGCCAGACTGAGCAGTGTGAACCCTCCAGGCTGTGGGAGCTGATGGGATTCAGGAACTGAGTGCTGCAGTTCTGTTCCCAGGGGCTGGCAGCTACTCAGCCCCAGCAGGTTCACTGGGAGGTTGCAGTTTACCGAATTTCGTTCTCCAAACAACCCTCCCTCCTCCAGCTAAAGGTCCTTTCCTCACTGAGCTCCAAAGCTCCCAGTAGAGGATTAAGGAGGGTGCATTCCTGAGGCATTGGGTGGGAGGCAGCAGCCTGGCAGCACAGCAGGGATTGCCTGTTGCTGCTGTGTGAGTGCGGTGTACCTACATCAATGGAGCATTTCCTTCCACCTTCGGTGTGATCTATTGCAACGCTTTGCACATCTCTGCTATTTAGCTGATAAGCTCTAAGCCAGTTCTAGCCAACATGTAAAACCCACAGCTTCACTTTCTCACCTCTTCTGGTAAAAGGTCTGTCCAGCAGAACACTGCAGCCAGGAGCAGGTCTCCTTCAAGTCCTCTCCTTCAAGTACTTCTTGTTCTCATGTCTACTACATCATCATTTTCTCTTTATGCTCTTCAGGACAGTGTCTAAGACTTAATTTCTTAATTTTCATTCTTAATAAAGAATGAAAAATCTCCATGTCACATATTCAATCTGCTTACCTATATAATCCCTCCTTTTTGTTGGACTCTCATGAAAAGTGGTTAGACGAACATTAATGAAACAAATCACTTTCTGACAAGACAAAAAACCTGCAGTACAATAGTTTTGCAAGAACAAATTACAACATCAGCTTGCTGGGTTTCTCCAGGACCAGTTCTCATGGATATCTTACTGTACAGCTTGCCAGCTGGAAGAGTTCTTCCTCCTGAAGGTAACATGAAATAATTTGAGTTGTGACACTGGGATCCACTGGAGCTGCTCCTTGCACTTCCACTCACCTACTCAGGGTACTTTCATTCTTCCCTTTACTCACTGTTACAATCTCCTTACAAATTTCTCTCCCTTCACACAGCAACCCAGCCACTCTCCAAGCATCTTTCACATGCTCATGCCCACTGATACCCCCAGTTCATCACCACAGTGCGTCCTTTCCTCCTGTTTCTGCCCCTCTGTTCCATCTCTCAAGTAAAGTTAGGGAGTTAAGGGGACACTGGAGAGTGAAAAGCCACATACACAGGCAGTTGCTGGAAGCACAGTGGCTTCAGTGGTGCAGGACCAGGACTGAGTTCGATATGCAAGCTCTCCTTACAAAGGTTAAAGAGGAGAGTGCTTTTTTTGGGGAAACTTCAACTAAAATGCCTTCCTGGCCACCCAGGCTTTAATCATAGCCCAAGCTTGCATCTCAAACTTGCTGTGTCTTCAGTGAGTGGACCTCAGAAATGCTAAGACTGTCCCAGCACATCACCCTCCTCTCTAATTAGGAGCCACCTATTGTGTTCCATTTTTCTCTCTAAAAATTGCCACTGCAACCTCGCTATCAGCTCAGTATCTCACTATTAGCAAGGAGGGCAAACGTGTGGTGTCCTTGACACGTCAGCTAGAAACGCCTGGCCCCCTTCCTCTCCGGGGAGCAAGCCTATAAGCTCTGTAATGCATTTAACCTCTATCACCTCAGGGACTAAGAGTCTCCACAAGCAGTTTGCTGCTGCCCCACCCCTGAGCTAACTCATTTACCTTATTTTTTCTTACAGTGTTCAATAAATCACACTCCACCCTTTAAAAATTATGGTTAATACACGACTTGCTAAAGAGATGCAATTCTCATAACTACGTTATAGCTTTAATCTCATAACACAGAACATTAATAAACGTGGCAAGGCTCTCTGAATTAATAGCCCGACTTGTATTTACGTATTTAGACATGCTTGTATTTGTATACTTCTCCTACCAGTAATTACATACAGGCCAGATTCTGATCTCCGCGTCAAGGAAAAAAAATATCCCAAAAAACAGAGAACTGACATTGCAAAGCGTCCAAATAAATTATAATGCTTTGCTGAAATTACTAATTTCTATTGGAAGACAATGAACAGCTGGCCTTCTACAAACAAGAATTTGATTCGAGTTTGTTCAGCTTTCATTTGAAAAGCCTGATTTTTAAAGACAAGTGTATTCTTTTTGTACTCCTCAAAGATTTATTACATTTGATAAAGGCCATATCCCTTGGTTCTTGATGGCTGGTTCGATAATGAATCCAGCTGCTCAAATGCAAATGTTTAAAGTAAGACCAATTGTTTGGCAAAAGCTGAAGATGTACAAGAGCCAGTGCTGGACAAACACTTGGAAATTCCTCGTAAATAAAATGATGAGAATTAATGTTACTTCCTTTTCACCTCTTTTGTGTTTGCTTTACCAAATATTCAAAGAACAAACACTCACCCTAGCACGAAAAATGATGAGGACCCATAGAAAGCACATTCCAAGTTTGCAAACCCAAATATTCTCACCAGAAAATGGTATTACTAACAGAGAACTTCTACATAACAAACCAGAAAAATATGGAGCATCATGAGACTTTCCTTAATTGAGTTATACCCGAGAGAAACTACAGTTGCTGTTTGGAAATCCACAGGCTTGAAAATGAATGTGTCTAAAATCTCAACAAAACACAAGATTAAAAAGCCAGCCCAATAACCTTGAAGTTCTCTGAATTATTCACAGCATCAAATAATTTTCATAATTACAATAAGGAACGTAAAAGCCCGTGATTCTTGACAATGGAAGCCACAGTCCTACCACAACTCAGGATTGTGGTACATCTCCTTTATTAAACCCAACCCTGAGACCAAACAACTGTGTGTTGGTGGCAGTGCCCATGCTAGAACTCCTTTGCAGCATCAAATCTACATTTCAAATGCTTGGTGCCAACTTCTTACTGTTGAGTGCTCCACACATTTCTCAGAAGCATCACCAGCTAGGGTGCTAACTTGGGTCATGGCAAAAAAGAACATTTTGCTAGTCTACCTATGCAAAGGTATAATTTTTAGGAAAAAAAGTAGCAATAGTTCATGCTTTTTCCTGCATCTTTCTGGATTTTGTTGGTTTAACTTTGTTAAAGCTGCAAACCTCGTAGCCAGGTGAGCTTACCTGAGAACCTCAATTAACATTTAAACAAAGGAGGTTTCTGTCAGGGCTCACAGTAGTGTTATAAAAGCCTAAAACATGAAAGCTCAGAGTCAAAAGGCATAAAAGTGTTTCTCACCTATAATCTTTGGGAAACTTATAACCAAATTTCTTGATATTTATGTATGCATAGGAAGAGTGTCCTGAGTTTTGTATGCCATCACTGGTAAAACTCAATGTAAACTTTTAACTAAACCCTGTGCTACCTATTAAATCAGCTCCACCCAATTTACACAGTATTGTATATTAACTGCTGCTTGACTTGGAAACATCAGCAAATTAAGAAACTAGATTTGAGAGGAAAAAAAGGTAATGTGCTCTGAAGACATTACTGATAGTCTGAGGATAAGGATCTGCATCAGATCCCACTTTAAAGCATTTGGCCTCAGGAGGGAGGATTTAGCTGCTGAAACTCATCCTCTTCCATCAGATAGATTAGTCTAGAGCACAGGATTCATTTGAAGCCGCTATGGGAATGTATTAGCTACAACCTGTTGCAGGGAAATATCCACATATATGTGGAAGTAACCATGTCTGTGCTCAGTATCAGCTCTAGAGCTGTCCTTGGTGCATCCTCTGACCACATGCCTGCTGCCCTGAAGCAGACCACAATCCCACTGAAGGTAATGGATCAGTTCTTCTAAACACAAGCTACAAAGGTGAGTGTAACTGCTTCAGCCCAAGAGAGGCTTTATCAGTACAGAGGGGACAATCAGCATCTTCCACAAGAACACAAGAACTAGAGATTTGGGAACACTGATAAAAATAACAGTGTAAAAAACAAATGCTTTTAGGGACTAATAAAGAATAACTTTGCAGTGACATACCAACATCTCAGGTGGCAGTGACAGGATGACCCAGGAGAACTAATACAAACTCAAACTGTAGCAGGCACAGAGAAAGGAGTGTGTGAGATTCAGGAACGTGAAGAACATATCCCAGCACAGGAACTGGGAAGCACAGTTTGCTCAACTAGGAAAAGAAAGCCACTGTCTAAAAATGTTCACTAAGTGTGTGCTGAACACTGCTTGCAAACACCCTAAGTATAGAGCAATTATCCTTTCCTGACAAAGGAAAAGAGGGAATAAAAGATTTGAGGCTGAGACTGACAATTTCCCAGAACAAACAAGGGAAAGAGCATATGCCACAATCACAGCACCTTAATCACAGACAGAAAGGTATAATGTGGCTGAAGGAAGCAGGTTGCTTCCAAATCTGCATAGTCCTTAAGGCTTCAGGAAAGACTGATGCACTAAGATGGATGGAAATGCAGCTTGTAAGCCTGGCTCACAAAGGGGGTCAAGGCAAGAAGGATGAACTGTGAATTAAAGCTTTTTCTTTCTCCCAAATTGGCAGGTTCCGTCATATAAACTCCAAAAACAACAGCACCAGGACTGTTGGGAATAACATCCTTTTAGAGAGTCAGAGGTAAAACATTGGCATCTTCCTGTATCAATGTCTTCACTGAGGAAAGAAAACACTCTGCCTACCCACTTTCACTTTCTGAAAAAGAGAAACAGACCCCTTCCAATGCTGAAGGGGCCAGTAAGTGAACCCTACGTTCCTGATCTTTTTCAGATGCCATGATGTAGAAGGTGAAGTGCTATTAAGTTAGTTCACAACACTGGACAAAAGTGATTCTCTGCTCAATAAGGAAATATCTAATAACTGGTCATAAGGTAAATGGCATTAATGAGCAGGTCATTTGTCTCTAAATGAATGGATCATAACCCAGAGGGTTTTATCAGCATCAGCCTTTGCTCTGTAAGAGGTTTTCATTTCAGAGGTGAATCAGTACTAAAATTATAAACTAAAGATGACAGAACACATTGGGAATAAGTTTGGAAGCAAATCAACTACTGGAAGGAAGAACCTTTGTGCACTGTATACACAGCTTCTGGAAGTCTCAGGGCATCCCAGCTCAATTTCTCTGGCGTGTCTGGGAACATTCCTTGGACACTGTGGACAAAGGGAGGGCTGAGGCTCAGAAGATGAAGTCAGCAGTCAGGGCTGAGGGTGGGGAATGGCAATTCTGCAGGCTAAAAGCAGTAAAGAAGATGAAAATTGAGGAAAAGAGGGGGTCTCCATGGGGAATTACTTAGCTAGAGAAGGCCAGCATCCAGTGGAAACAAAGATCTAACAAACTCTTGTTTTGAAAACAAAATATTAAAAATACTTTAAAAAGTCAATTTGCAGAAGTTGACAATATTTCAATGTTTAGCAAATTTATTCTCCAATAGTGAAAAATGTGTCTACCATGTCTATCGATGGATGGAGTTTGCGCTGGTGCAATTAACGGCCTCTGGAGGTCGGAACCAAACCAGCAACTTGAACCATCCAGCACACTAAGTAATTTAAACGAGCCCTGAATGCTTTAAAACTCTTGTAGGCAGACAAAGCATTTCTCAAGTAGCGGTTCTTACTCAGATCTTACCCCCTTCAATTCCTACTCTGTTTACATTGAATTATTTGTCTACCAGCTGCATAGATAGATTAGGCTTAAATAATCTGATATATTAAGGAAATAATAAGAAAGCAACCCAGCATCTTAAGCTCACATAGCTCTTCAAGAGTTTCAAATTTACTCTGCTAGTAAATGCCACTGGAAAGTAGAGGGAAGCATAGCATTTCTGTGTGGCATGCTACTCATCTAAACTCTTCCCTGCCAGCCCTGTTCAGTCTGCATAGTATAAGCCACAACTGTTTAATTATCATGTGTTCTGCCAAAGGTGCAGTCGAGGGTGTTTATAAGGAAACGGAGATGGTACGCCAAATTTCATTTGCAAATCAGACACGCCTGCTAGCGAACGAAGCCAAGGCTTTACGTACAGATGAGATCAGTACTTCTGTCCTCCAGCGAAGGCGGCTGCACCTCAAAAATTAATGAGTAATTTTTCAAATTGCTGTTGTAAGTTAAACTAGTTATTTTCACAATTAAGTGCTTTACCAAGCATTTAGGAGATGGTAGTTTCTCATTGGACAATCAGTTCTGAGGTCCAACTGGAGAAGATACAATGCAAACCCAAAGTTAAATCATATCTACTTAGCCACTGCATGAACACCATTGGGAAGGAAAGTAACGACATGTCTTTGCAGGGCAGGGAAAGGATATTTCGTGTCACAAAGGCAACGGAGCTCAGACTGGGTAGTTTTCCTGACCATAATAAATCATTGTTTGCTTGTTACAAAGCCAACCTTCACACTACAGATCTTACTAATAATTATTAGTTGTTTTCCCTCTAAGCCCCACATTGGTATACTATAATAATCAATACTCCCCTGCTCCACTGATGGGAAAACAATGAGGCAACACAAGACTGGCCTTGAAACCAACCACAGGGCCTGCAAATACCAACTAGCCCACTCATCTCCTGGCCCACCTTCAGGAGTCTCCTCGCCCCCTGCCCTGTGGTGGGGCCATCCTTGTCAAGCAAAACTTCCTCCACAGAACTCACCCAGAGCCCCTGCCAGGCTGGCTATGGCTTCCTTGCAATACACTGTACACATCAGCACAGATGCCAAGAAAATGCAACATTTCTTTTGGCAGTCAAGGACATGGACTTGATGAACTGAACTTACAATCCGCTCTGAGAGTTTGGGTAAGATTTTATTTCTTGCCCAGGTTTACTACCATATATCAGTTCTTACATGCAGGCTGATCCTGTAATCCTAAATTGCCTTTAAGGCCAGGGGAACTTAGCCTGCAAAAGACATTATTTACATACACAGGACAGACATACAGAACATTCTGCTGCATCTCTTGCAACCAGAGGAGGAACAGCATATCCATGCTGGACACCAGCTGAGGTAAAACTCTCCCTCCACCAGTGTAAACACTAGCTTTGTTGTCACTGCTTCCTATGCTGTTTATAACAGAAAAGCTTTTGTAGAGTTTTGTTTCAATTTTCTTTTGCCATTTGTTCATCTATACAGCAAAGAAAACACAAAATTTAAGCTGATGCAATTCGAAGCAGACTCAAGGTTTCATGTTAGAAAAACATAGAAAACAAACATGGCTCTGGCAGACAGCAGTGACAGGCCAGCTATCCCTGTTATGCTGAAGACATTCGCTTTTATTACATTACATATGATACAAGTCCTAGCTGTCAAAATCCTCAGGAGCACCTAAACAGATAATAAACAATCAGTGAAAGACTTATAGCTACATGTTTTTCATAGTATTGGAAATCACCTGGGAACCATATTTTAATGGAAAATACAGCTTGATGGAGACAAGCTTCATAGATTTATGAAGAAACTGCAGCACAAATCAAGTGGAGGGTTTAGCTTTCCAAAATGATATGGAAGCACTAGAAAATAGACCAAAAAAAAAAAAAAAAAGAAGAAAGGACGAAGAAGGACAAGTGAAGGGGGAAGAAAGAAGTGCCCTTCTAATGATTTATGCTGCGGAGAAGGAATATGCCTACTCGTGATCCTGTTACCCTTACTGCTCCTTGTGATTGTTATTCTTCCCCTAAGAGAAGCGGTCATGTTACATACTGACAGAAAGTTACACCTCTTCAATGTGATTTGTCCACTTAAAAGAACATTTATCATGTTGCCAGTTTATAAATCATTTAGGCCAACCAGATTAAGGCTATAGGAAGCCAGCACCCCTAAGTGATCCTCATGCCAGATAATTCACAGGCTTGCATTTGTTTACACTAAACCTTATCAGCCAAAATAGTAGAGCCCGGTGCCAGCTAAATGCCAGTTCCTTCCTCTGCAGAAGAGCCCAGGACCGAGCGCAGCTGTGCCTGCAGCAGCCCTCACCGTGCCAGCCTCCCGCAGGGCTGTGCGAGGACCAGCAGCCCTTCCTCCATGCATTACAGCAGCAGAGCCTCTTCACAGCAATGGGACAGGAGCTGAGGAGGTTCACAATTCACCCACATTCTACGTATCTTGTACAGGGGGAAGCAGAAAACATCTGTTTTTTACCAGTGGAAATACACTACCCCCTCACTGAACTCATGCGGACTGAACCGCTCCACCTCCTTTACTCTGCGCTCAGCATCAATTCCAGCAAGCTGAAATTGTCAAACCTGAGATAGCCTTTTGTCCAATTCAAACTCTTAAAACGTTAAAGGAGGCTGAAATACCAGCTGGGACACACGATCCAGCCCACAGCACTGTCTACAGTTACCAACAGGCTGCGGTGCCCGCGCCAGCCCCGGAGCTGCACAGATCTGCACGCAGTGAGGCCGCCCGAGGTTGGGTGTTAAATTAACTGGGGATAGAGCCCCCAGGCCCACACTTTTATACTGCAAGGAAATAAAAAACAACTAAGCATTAAAAGAAGGCACGCTTTGGATCCAGAGGATTTCAAACTAACTGACGAGTAATTAATAACCTCAGGCCTGATGATCTTTGCATATGAGACACAGCACAAGAGAAACTAGAGGGAAAGCCTTGGCCGTTTAATGTCCTTTGCTTTAGATGTGCTTTTTGAAATCTGCTGAGAAAGCTGTATTTGTCTGTGTAAAACACCAGCCAGCCAGAGCTCTCCTGCAGCATCATGTGAAGCTCTTCAATGTTTCCCACAAAAAAAGCCAACACTTACAAAGTGAATTATTCTTAACCCAAGCTAGAGGTGACAAGTTACAGGCCCAAACCACGCTGTTTACCTTAGAAGACACAGGATGCAGACCTGGCACACCACATGCAGTCACCACACAGCACCACAGGCCCTGCTCCTGTTTTCAGCTACGGGGGCCGAAAGCATGGGCCAAGGCACGGGGATAGGACTCAGAGTGGGTCTTGCAGTGACCATCCTGGAATGCACTCACAGCTGGGGCCTGGACCACTTTCAACCCTTGTTCTTCCTTCCACAGCCAGTTGATTCCCACTCCTGTTACTTTGCTGTCTTTCCCCCTTTGGCCTCCTGCAGACTCTCCTAACTACAAGCTGTGGAATTCAGGCCCATGGTCTTGATGTCACCTTCTAGAACGCCCAGCACTTAATGCTGACACACCCAAGGAGTTTTCCAAAGGTATGGTGATTGCTTCCTGAGGGGGTGGCTGGGCATCGATACTGTCCGCCTCCCACCGCCTGTGTGGAGAGACTAACACATACCACTCAGCAGGGTCAGAAAGAAGCCCAAAGTACATAGCTGGCTCTTCAGAACAGCCACAGGCTTCGGGGCAGCCTGCACAAGATGCCCCAGGCCTGTTTTTTTGAAGTGTTCAACACGATGCTTGGGCTCAGCTCCTTGACTATTAAAGAACATGGACATGGGTATTGGCATATTTACTGTTTGGGTTTCACCTCACATGAAGGCTATCTGTGAAAAACAAACACAAGAGTAATACCTGAAGCAAGATAATTCTCCGCAGAGCAAGAGAAAGGAACACAAACAGCTCAACAAGAAAGCTTCCCTCCAGCAAGAGCAACTCCTGTCTGAAGAGTGCAGCTCTGAGCTGCAGCACCCTAACCATGCAGCAACGGGCCACCGGGATCACCACGCAGGAAGAAGAAGTGGGCAGCCATCAGAAACACATGCATAAAGCATTTGTTGTTTTAACTGTTTCTGTAGCATCTGTTAGAAGAAAGGCAAAATGTTTTTTAGGATGGACAGACACCTGGTCACTGTGTACTTCTGGTGACACTCTGGAAGAAAACTTCTGGCAGAATGAACTCAGACAGGACCTGATCCAGCACAAACAGAAAGCCACATCCAGGGGTGAGCGTACATCTGATATGATACCTGAAAGGAGATACGGGACGAGGGTGAGGACAGTAGTACAGCTCCTCTCTAATTATGACCCCGGGCACTCGCAAACCAGGCAGCATCAACAGGAGCCACCAGAGACCTATTCCTCCAAAATCTGCGTTTGTCACCCCAAATGCTGAAACATACAGATTTCCAGACACAGAGACTTTGCCTATAATTACTATTCTTTGATTCTGCAGAGCATCAATCTGCTGCACAGGCCATACAAACACATCGAGACAAGAAGAACAAGCCCCTGGGCAGCATTTGACAAAATTGTCTCAGAACCCCTCTCTGGGGAAGGCTTTCTGGGTGGATGTACCAAAAAAAGCCTGCTAAACAAGGTTGTAAAAATGTTGGTGTTTGAGCAACAAATTAACTGATTGACAGCTTCTGTACCATTCTGCAGAGAGCAGCTTGCAATTTTTACAGTGTAGAAGAAAAAAAACTGTGCTAACAAGTTTCACGCCAAAAGCAAAACTTCTGAATTGAGAACGCTTTCAAATTTAATGCATCATTAAAGATCCTCTTGAGCACTGAAGATCTAGTGGCACTTCTGACCAGAGCCAGAGCACACCGTAGTTGCCAGTATGGGAACTCCATTCTCTCTGCTGAACTCCCACTGCTCCCCCTCACTATGAGGTCACTATGAGGTACTTTCTTACTTTGCTGTCTGAACTCCACTGGCTTCATTTACACTCCTCTGTACTCTCATCAGCCTAGAACAGAACTGAACCCTGGAGTTTATTAGTTCAAATTAATTTCAAAGAAATACCAATGCAAACCAACTCTCAATCATCCATTTCCAAGCTTCTCTAGCCTGTTTCCTCTCTTCATTCTATTCCTACTGAGGTTTTTTTCATATGGGAGATATTTCTAAACACTGGATCCAGATAAATCACAAAACTTCTCAATATTCAATCCAGGACTTCTGGCTGGATTGAAGGAAGACTCTCTCAGTAAGGCAACTGATACTAAAAAAATTTAAAAGGACTTACCAAAAAAAAAAAAAAAACATGAGCAAAAGGGGACAGTACTGTCCTCACACAGTGACTGCTCAGGGCCTGACACTGCTCCTCTGAAGCCAAGCATGCCCCTGTCCCTCCTGGGCTACGCCCACAGTCAGCCCAGGCCCTCGGTTTGTGGCTGGAAGCAGACAGAGGTCACATCACAGCAAATCGGAGAGGGATTTGTTCTGCTCCAAGCAGCACACAGATCCAGGAGGAGGGATGCTAAAAATCTTCTTCTCATCAGGCCCACCAACAACAGATGCATCAGGTATGCCAACAGCAGAAACTGCGCAGAGAGATCAGATGTGATCAGCAGCAGATGAGTGCTTGCGTAAGGGAGCACAACTTCTCACAAGGGTCTCTGCATTAGCAACTGCATGTAGTAATTTTGATTTAACATGTAATACAAAAAACTTCTTGTGAAACCTTTTCCATGGGCAATAAGTTCCCAAGAGAAATAAACAGACTCCTGATAACAGAGAATTAAAAAAAAGAAAAAAAAAGAGTTGGTACACCCACTACAGGGACAAACCCTGCTGGGTAACAGCAGCTGCTAGGTGACCTCCCAGGTCCGTACCATTTCCAACTGCACTGCTTTAAAAGCTTGGCACCGAAACGCTGCACAAAGTGACACCGGTTTTTCCGCTCATAACTGAGTCAGGAAAAATATTTTGCAACAGAATTAAAATTAAACAGACCTCACAGAATGAGAGAAAGGCTTTGCTTTGTTTCATTTTATTTTACTGGGAAGTCACTGCTGCTTGGTTTAACAACGGACAAGCCTTCTCAGATGATGGGGGGGATGAAAAATGCGAGCAGTTAAGAACTCCTGATCACTGAGGAGATATTTGAGACAGAGCTCGATTAACCTCGAGGCGAGAGACAGACGAGAATATTGTTGCTTTTTGCCACTGTTTCAGCATAGCAAAGATGCACACGAGGTGCCAATCTTGCATCCAGATCTGGATTTCAACAGCCACAGCTGGGTGGGGGTTGACATTTAATTTGTCAAGATTTTTTGTAATTGGTAGCAATATTCACTGCAATCCTCAGACTGCCTTTAATGAAAAATTTCACAGAAGATCATATCATACACCTTACCACTACTGCAATTACTGGTTTTTGCCTAAATAAATGCATAGCAAAAAAATACCATTGTCCACTGGAACCACCAGTGGCAGATCCTACTGCAATTCAAACTAGAAGCAGGAAGGCTTATAAAAAAAAAATTCAATTACGATCTTTCACTCAAATCCTTAATTCTGGTTCTGAGCTTCTGGGTTGGATGCATGCCTGCACTGCAAAGGTCAGCTTGAGATGAAAGCTAATGCTTTCCTTCATTACCATAGAAGAGGGTTAAGAATTTGTCACCTGAAATCATGTCTTTTTGGGACAATCTCTCAGAGGATGCTGTAGCAAGTGTCACCTTACCAGAATATTATGCTTGCCATAAGATTTGTTACTGCTCATCAGCCTTTGGTGCAGCAACTCAAGCCTCTGAAACAGATACAGGACAGAGAGAAGAGCTGGAAGATAACATTCAAGAGAGAACATTTAAGAGATGATTCCTGTTTGCCTCCCATGCAGCAGAGACCAGTCACACGAGACAAACTTGAAATGAGTTTTTTTCAAAGCAGAAAGCAATTGTTTAAACAACCTGAATGTACATGGGAATTAAATGCTCTCCTGTTAGTTAAAACAGTCCATCCAACCTCTTCAGTTGCCTGACCTTCCTAAATATCAAAATGTTCTACGTGTTTTCAGCCTCTTAGAGATCTGAGAGGTGACCACAGACCACTGATCAGCCAGAGGGCAGAAAAGCAAAAGCCCTCGCAATAATTAATTTCAATTCAGCAAAAATGAAGATTTCCAGAA
>WBMW01000889.1:658969-661469 GCA_013396635.1 Penelope pileata
TCGACAAGAGGGGGAGGGGGGGCAACAAAGCAAACAAAGAAATGATGAAATACTAAAATCTTTACTAAGTCAGCAAGTGCTCTGCAACTCACCAAATCAAAAAGGACGCATATTTTGATCACCCCTAAGTTCAACACTGCTCATGTTAGGGATGGGAGCATTGGTTCATTATAAATAATTCAGTTTTCATCAAAATCTGAAAATGTTTGGCAACCAAGTTTCTAGCCCAAATCCAACTTTTACCTTAATGCAAAGCCAGCAACATGTTTAAGTGTTTCACTGAAAAACTCCTCTGAAAACAATGCAGCTGCTTTTTGTCTGACAAACAACCAGTGAGAAGGGATTGACTGGGCACCTTAAGTTCACCTCAGAAGCCACACAAATGTTTTCTGAACTCAACATCTTTTTTTGGTCCAGCATCTGCAGAACAGACTCAAAGCTTCAAAATCTTTCCTGTGTATAACTGTGTTATAAATAAACAACACTGAGACAGCCTCCTAATGGGCACGTGTCTTATCCCCACCAAAATCTATTACAATAAAAAACAGTATAAATGTAAGTATATTGATAAGTGAATTACAATATTCTTAATAGTTTGTTTCAAATGAGAATTCAGTAAAAGTCCACTCAAGTTCACCTTTTGCTACTAGTCAGCCCCAAATTACATGATGCTGAGACAGCAAGTTTATTTTTCCCTTCGGGTTTGTACCCCTCTTATGCAATGATGGAGAGAGAAACAATCAGGATCATTAGGAGGGCTTATGTGAAAATATTGCAAGAGAACAAGAAAACCCTCTATTATTAATTTTACTCACAATCTCCTCATACAGTACCACCCTCTGAAGCTAGAGACACACCATCTGGGAAGTCTCCCAGATTTCTTTTAAAGGAAATGAAGTTCTCACCCTGGCTGCATTAAGAAGGGTATTTTTGGTTTTTCGCAGTGCCATCAGCAGTGCTGAGTCGGGCTCTGAATACACGCTTGCAGGCTGTGCAGTACGTAGCTCTGTTCTTGCCGAGCTCAAAAAGCTGTTATCACCACACCACGTACACTACGCGCCTGAGTTTCCCAACACCTGTGCTACATCACATTTGTGCACAGCTCTACAACAAAGCCCATCTCAGGGCTGGTCACCTACAGCAGGACTCTAATCCAGGATGTGAGCTTCCAAAAAAAAAAAAAAAAAAGCAACAAAAACCAAAACACCACTGTCAGCTATTTTGGCTATGAAAATCATCTCCAAAATGCACATTTATTACATGAAGACATTTCCACTGCTAACTCCACACCTAAAGCATCCCCAGTACTTCCTAACAATGACTCCTTCCCATAGCAAAAACATTTACCATATTCTTATGCCACAGTCTGAAATTGTTTAGCCTCTCCAAAACTTCAAATTTCTCATTAGTCCTTTCTCAAGTGTCCAGTCCTTCAGGGTTCTCTACAGGAAATGCTGAGATATTCCACAAACTGAGAATAAAAATAAACAATATTTGAAATAAAATCCATAGGGACTGCATCAAACAAACTGGGCTAACTAGGAATCTGTGTGCATGTTTATTTTCTCTTAGGACTGCTGGAAAACAAGAAAACCTCATCTTCTGAATTGTTCCCTTGACTTACGTGGAGTTACACTGATTTACACAAGTAATGACTGCTTCATTCCATTGAACTAGCAAAGACTACCAAGTTGAATGCAATGTCAAACGATGACGATATCCAGTATCTAACTTTTTTTTGTCAGCTTTGAGAATGTCTCCATTTCAGAACATGAAGATATCACTGAATTTCTAGGTTGTCACAGAATCCAGGAATCTTGCCATTTCTTCACAGTGGATTGTTTAGGATTGAAATATTTCTTGTGAATAAATTAATGAAGTAGTATAAAAATTGACAGCTCAACTATAACATCTATAAAGAGTCACTCCACCCAGCTGAGTGGGTGAAGTAAACTTTACAAGCTTGAATGAATGCAGGTACTGATGGAAATATGACCTTTTTTAATCAGCATAATTTCCAAATAAATTCTTAAGTAATGGAAAAATTAAAGCACGCATTACAGCAAGATTATCTGGATTAATCAGCCACAGCTGTACTGTTAGTGGGCCTGCCCCATAAGTCTTAGCATTCTTCACTCTCACTTGCAATGACACCTACATCAAGTTGCTTAAAAACCTTGCTCATGCAACCACCAGTTTTCGAGCCACTATTCAGGTGTGTCTGAAATGATTTGAAACTGTACAGCCTTCCAAATTACTTCATTATTCAGGACAAAGCTTTCACAAACAAAACATCAGAAGAAGAAAAATGAAAAGATAGGACGATCTAAACATTTGAACAAATTTTCTGAAGAGTCTGGAAGGAGAAAGATCTCATCAGGAAAGCTCAGCCCGTTGCTATCACATGATCACAGAATCACAGAATTGCAGGGGTTGGAAGGGACCTCAAGAGATCGAGTCCAACCCCCCTGCCAGAGCAGGTTCCCTACAGCAGGTTGCA
>WBMW01000889.1:666469-676469 GCA_013396635.1 Penelope pileata
TTCTTGACATAGTTTTCTCTTTTTAGCCCGAGTTCCATGCAAGCTGGCAAAGTGCTGATCTGCTGCTGCTCCTGCAGCAAGGACTGAACTCTCAAGGACTCAGCTCCTGCCCCGGTTTGCTGTGTCTCATTATGTGCTGCTGCCCCTGCACCGCGCTACAGGATCAGGGGAAGAAGCTGCAGCACTGCCACTGCCAGCCAGGCACAGCCACTAGGATGATGTGCTGCAGCCTCCACATCTGATCTAGTCCCCATCCAACTCAAGGGGAACTGTGTGGCTGCTGCCAGCTCTGGAGTCAGAGCCCAGGTGCGGTCACCCAGCACGAGGCAAGAGCCAGTGCCACACAGCCAGGCTCCAGCAGAGCGGGCAGCTCGATCCATGTGGTGAGCGCTTTATTGCCCATCGTAACACAAGCTGAAAGCACAGCAGCCAGATTTCAGATCTCAAGCTGGCTCCACAGCAATTACTAAAAAAATATTAAGGGAATGCCATCACGGGAGTCACTGAAGGGTAAATATGGGTTTCCACAATGACACAGTTAAACAGAAACACTTCTGACGACATTTGTGGTAGACAAAACTGCTAAAGAAATTAATTTTCAATTGCAAACAGGATTACAAAACTTTTAAATCTCAGAGGAAAAGTCAAAGGTATTGTAGATCTTCCTTTCTCCCTCCCCCATTTCAGACCACAATCATGGTTCTGATGTGGAAATTTCCACATTAAGAAGAAACATTTTGATTTTCTTTTTTTTTCAGTAGCTCTTCCATCACATTAGTATAATGAATCTATGTACACTGCTTAAACCTTGCACCTTGCCCTTCAGAAGTAAGAGAAAATGGGAACTTAAAACATGAAGAGCCCTGCTTCGAAATAGAGCAAATGCAGAATGACAATCACAGTCATCCACCAGGATCACCATGATCTCTGGGATGGCTGTTTTAATGCATGTCTGTGAATGAGCCAAAAGCTGAACAGTGTTTTCAGGATAAAAACACTTTAAAAAAAGTCACCTTACATTTGTGTCATACTCTCTTGAAGACAGATTCACTTTTACCATGCTCTAATGTTGACCTTTGTTTAAATTAGCAAAACGTTAAACCTCATTTACACAGTAACATGCACTGAGGATGCTGTTACTGTGTGCATGTGTATGAATTCTGCTCCCACATAGCTACATAAACAGAATTATCTCTAATGACTTGCAAGTACATTCCAGGATACGCACAATGTTGTGCCAACGGTATATACTGTAAATACTGAGAGTCTGTTCAGAATCTCTTAACATTTTGTTGGTTTTTAAAGCAGTTTCAAAAAACCTGCAGTCAGTATCTATGCAGCTTGCTCAAGCTAAATCTGTATGACAGCAACCTTACAACTTCATGTTTTGATTTTTTCATTCTTCCCTAGAAAGCTCCTAGAAGCCTGTGCAGCCGCACACAGGTTGGCACTGGAGAGCGTGCTTCTCATGGCCCATGGCAGGGAGCATAGCTGTTCTACAGACACCGTGCCACAGCTCCAGCACAGCCACACTGAGTGATGCAGAGAACCACTGGATCTGCCAAACAATCACACCTCTCCTATCAACTTCAGAGGCACATGAAGAAGTATGGCACACACTGAAAAGATCTGTGCTGTCCTGAAGTTCAGTTTCCCATTGCAAAAGTGCTCTGTGAATACAAGTTATTTTGTTCAGAAACGAAAGTCCTCAACTAACGCGCTTAGCTATGCCTCCAGTTACTGCTGTAACAGTAGCAATCTGCAGACCCAACGGACTTTCAAACAGCAAGTCTCTGTGGAGGACATCACCAACATCTTCTGCTTCCCTCTTCACAGCTCACTACAGCTCAGGCCAGCTTCAGACATTTGCATGCCCATCTGATTACACTGGTTACAGTATAGATGCTTGTAACAGTGCAGTACAAGCTGCAGTGTTGATACAGTAACAGCAGCACAAACATGCCCTACTTCTGTACAGCACTGGGCTGGCCTACACAGCCATGGGACCTGGTAACAAGCTGCAGGGCTCGGGCACACACCATTAACCCCACGCTGAGTGCCACGTGTTCCTATGAGGTGAGGCAGCTTATTCTTACACAAGACAGAGCAAACCACCTCACACAGATGGATTTACATTACCTGCTAAGGCCACATCTAGAAGCCTTGCCAGCAAAACAAATCAGACCCACTGGGGAATGCTGCTGGGCACCCAGGCTGGCAGCACAGCCCCAGGGGCAGGGGGTTCAGCATGGCATGGCTGGCCTCAGGCCTGCTGCAGGCCCTCCTGGATGCTCCCAGAACCACAATTTCCAAGTCTAAACATAGCCAACATGCAGGGGGAGTGGGGTGAACACCAAAGCTACTTGGCAGCCTCTGCTCTGTGTGGGTAAGCATTTCTTCACTCCCATGGATGGGAAATATCAGCACATTTGTATCAACTCAATTATCGGCATTTAAAAGCAGTAAAACTTGTGTTTAGACAAGGCTTTAAAACTCCTTTCTTCTCTGTTTGGAAAGTTGGTTTCACTGTTCTTCTACTGTATTTTCAATGGTTTCATATGTCATCCCCTGCTGAAGCCCAGGACTCTGCATGGTTTAGTGGAAGGGAATGGGTCTTATTACTCTGAATTTTATTTCAGTTTGGAATGACCACTGTAAGGATAAATTGCCTCAAAAAAGACCTCCAGATCATTAGAAATACTTCCTAACCTTGCCATAAGGATTTCTTTTACCACTGTGACTTTAATAAGAATGTTTCCCTTAAGAATTGTGGAGAGTTTTATGAGAAAGCAACAACAGAACAGTGAGAAACCTTGGTAACATTGAAAAAAATCAATAAAAAAAATAATCTCAAAAAGGCCAATACCAACTTTTAAGATGACCAAACTCTAATATCCTCTCATTTGTAAGTTTAATTTGTTTTCTGTACTATTTTTATCTCACTGAACTGCAATTATGTGAAGTACAAAAAAAAAAAAAAAATACTTCTACTGAGTAGAATTCTTGACCAGTTTTCTCCTAAATATGATATTCTTGGGAAAACAGGATATCAGTTTAATAGATGGAAAGAGCAGTCTGCAGCCACAACACACAAAACCTGATCTACCTCTCTCCAGCTAATTCAATGCTTGCCTAGCTTTAAGCATGACATCTTCCCTAAAAAACACCAATTCCCATCAAACACCTCAGCAGGCCCAGGAGCAAAGCATCTATTTGAGCATCTGCCAATCAAACCCTAGCACACCATAGAATCATGGAATGGCCTTGGCTGGAAGGGACCCCAGGGACCATCAAATTCCAATCCCGTGCCACAGGCAGGGCCACCAACCTCCTGCTCTGGTATTAGATCAGGCTGCCCAGGGCCCCATCCAACCTGGCCTTGAACACCTCTAGTGTCCCACCTCAAGCCCACCTCCCAAGGATTAGCAATGAACCTAAAGATGGTGGGAAGCAGTTGCAGCCATACAAAGAATATTTTGGAGATCTGACCTCACTGATACCCACAGATCCTCTGTGCCCAGGCCATGCAGACAGCCCCAAGGCCAGCTCTGCCCGCGTCGGCCCCACTACAAGTTGCCCACAGGCCCTGGGAGGGGAAGAAAAAACACTTCATCTCAGCACATTTTTCTGCTGCACCTTTTGATTTGCACATAAAAATATTTAATGAAAAATTATGGTTAAATTTTCAGCATAAATCCCAATATTATAAATAAAATCTGTGAATTTTTCTATTTAGTGAAAAGTATTTTTCCCCCCTCTCAGAAAATTCTTCTGTGCAAAAATGTCAAAACCTTTAGTTGATTGACAATTGTGAGGAGGGATGGGGAAAGACATTCACAGACCCTTCCCTAGTTAGCTCCTTGATTTATTACACAATGACACCATTTTGAAAGGCATTCTGAAAAAAATGCCTCGTGTTCAATTACACGTTTTGAAATTTGATGACTGTCCCAGCAATATGACATTTCTATCTCGAGTGAGCAACTCCATCCATACATATTTTTTAAAGAACAAGTTGTTCCTGAAGCAGCAGGGAAGTGAAGCTGTCCAAACAACAGAAAAAAACATCAACAACCCTGAAGACTGAAACTCCCCCACTTAGATTTTATGGAGCCTTTATTCACAGCAATATCTTTCAAAGGGATGGAACAGAACCTCCTCCTCTACGGCCATGAGCTTTCCACAGAGGGAGCCAAGGAATTACGCACTGCAGTAATTCTTCCCATGTCCTCAGCACCTTGACTGAGACCACCAGCACTTCCACAACAGATATAAATGTGCTGTAAAGCAGTGATCTCTTCCAAGCTGAGTTAAATTAGTGATAAAAATGATCCTACAACGAGACCCAAACTTTATCAGACCTTAAGCGTGTCCAACTAGTTGCTGTGAAAAGAAAATAATGGGTGCTTTCCAGTCTTCCACAACTGCCATATTGGGTCTGATACTACATATGTCTTGGTAATGGAAGTCAAAGAACTGAATAAACCAAAATCTTTACCTTTCGTTCTCCCAGTACACATGCTGACAAGTCCTCAGAATATGTACAAGTAGTTGGACATGCTATTTCACAGATCTTTGAGGAAAAATACCCGATTTACATGCAGAAAGGTACTGCTCAAAGTACAGTCACTGTACTGGTCAGAACAGTGACCAGTATTTTTTCTTCAGAGATCCCCAAGCACTCCACAGACCTTACAGTCAGCACTACGCAAAGAGGACATTTTGCCAACCGCTGAAGTCAGGTATCTCACGCATGGAAGACAGCAACCACTTAATATGACACCACGATACCACACACAAGGTGAGGATATAAAAAACACAAGAAAGAAGTGAGGCTTAAACTAATTGCTCCACGCCTGGCCAAAGCAACAGAACTCGTATTCCTGCTGCTGCTAGACACACCTGCGTGCCTTTGATCTACCAGCCACCAGCCCAAGAGCACAGCTCACTGAGAAAGGGACCATCTTCCCACCCAGTGTCCCCTCCCCACCCTCAGCACTATCACATCAATTCCAAAAAGGACTCCAAAGGAAAAATACCACTCACTAATTACCATCGAGTGGTGTTCATTCCACACTTCAGATTTCCTTGGAGGCTTCTTACCCAAACATTAACCCTCAACCAAACCAACCTCAGCTGTTTCAACATTCTCTATTTTTTTTTTAGCATGCATATAAAAGAGAAACCAGACCAGTTTCAGCCAGTCTTCTTGGCAATTTAACATTTTTAACCAAAGTAATTTATAAATTATGCAAGTGGAATATTTACTTGTAAGAAGAATTTTGTGGGTTTTTCTTTAAAGGTGGGGTTGGAACTGCTTGTATTCGGTAAGTGACTGAGAAACATCAATGCTGTTGTGTATAAATTTCATAGTAGCAGCACCACTACACAACAATTTTGCTTTTGTTGAGGGAATACGTACATCTTAATTGGATATTTTAAGCATGAGTCAGTTGCTTATATATAGCTATATATATGAAAACAGTTTGGGCTTTAGTTTCTGATCTGTCCTAATATAAAAGGCGGTGTAACTTAAACAAAACAAAACTGGAGCGTTCTCCTCTCCGCAGCACAAGGGGAAAGATGCACAGTGGGAGCTGAGTGAGGACTTGAAAGGAGCCGTGCTGGCCGCTCCCGGGGTCCCCCATTTGCACACCAAAGGTAGGAGACATCTGGGGCCGAGCCATGCAGAGCCCGCTTGCGTCCTCGCAATGCCTGCACCCCGGGAACTCTGCCCCAGCCGAAATGGGGCTCTTGGCCCCTTCCTGTGGCTCCAGCCTATTTACCTACCACAGAGGGGTCAGAGCACAGGAAGAAATCTTAACCCTGCCTTCACAGCACAGAGCAGCCGAGGGCCCAGCCACATGTGGGATGCGACCATCAGCACAGCTCCTGCAGACAGCAAACGCAGCCCCAACACCAGAACAGAACCTCAGCCAAGTTGCTCCTGCTCGAGTCCCACCTGGAGACTCAAGTCACATTGGAAAAGTGCTCTGAGACATTGAAACAGGCATCACAGAAATGCCAAGTATTTTTTCCAGGCTATTTTTAGACAATTACTAAATAGCATGACATTACACCTCTGCCACATATGTTGTATTTCCCACCCACATCAATAACGCAGCCAGATGAGCACAGTCACTCATGAACACGCACACAGAGCAATCAGGGTTTTTTGTTTGATTTGTTGTTGTTGTTTTCCCCCCCCCACTTTTCTGGACACATTTTGGAGACGTTTCCCTAGGCCAGCCCCACAGCACCGGGCTGTCCTCTAGCTCTGGTCAAGCAGACAAAGGAGGGGAGCACAGAAAGATGCAGGGAGAGGAAGGAAACTATCACATGTCACCGTCCCAACAAGTCATCGCATCGGTGGGATCAGCCAGGGGGTCACAGCACTCCTGTAACACTGTGCTGGCAAACAAGAGCAGCACATTGTAATGAACTGGTTGGCTACAGAATGGAGCCCAACATAGTACATGTCACTCCACAGCTCCAAGCAGATACCAAACAGAACTTCTGTAAAATGCCATTTTGCATAGACTGAAAACATGAATTGTGCCCAAATACATAAGAACTATTTTAAACCACGCTGGATTAGCAGGAGGGCTGGCCAAGTACTACAACAACTGATTTTTTTTAAAAAAGCAAATATTTTGATAAAATTTATCTACTATAAAACCAGTTTAGAAATTCCCAGTACATTTTTTAAATGGAATCGCAGGTTCAGTGTATCAGGTAACGTGCCTCAGTGAAACAAAGCGTTTCTGTTTTTCAGCCAACTAATAACCAGGTTGCACGCGATAGCCCTTAATGGAAAGGAACAATCGCTACTAGAGGAACATAGCAATTAAATCACCAGGGCTCTATTGCCACATCCTCCAAGTTAGCTTTAGGAGTGGGCTCTTCATGATGCAACCTCCATCAAGATTTCCTCATGGAGATTCGCTTGCAATGCGTCACAGGGGGAGAAGGCAAAGGTTTGCTCTCCACCTCCATTCGCAATCTGCTCCTCAATCCAGAGAAACTTTCACATCCTGGGCCAAAGCTCTCCACACAGAGGCCCCAGACTGCTCCAAGTTCACAGAGCTACAAGGTCCCACAACAACTAACGTGGCTGCAACGTCACCCCTGGTCCAGTAGGATGGTGCATGTTATTCACACCTCAGCTCCCTTTCCAAGCCATACTCACCAGCACAGTGCAGCAGCTCCCACAGCAAGCAGTCTGGGGCCATCACAACTGGAGCGCTCCCGCTGCAGCTGTGCAAAGCAGGGGCTGCGGCCCTCGTGTAGATGCACAGATCTCAAAGTATGATCCGGCCCCTGGGCACTACAGGCTTCCCACACAGAACAGCGTTACCGTAATCCCTCTCTTGTCATGAAATATTCAATTTTCATTTTCATTCTTAGAAAATAAAATGCTAAATTACCCAGTTTAGTAGGTCAATGTCAAAACTTATGATGAAAAAGAATCTTCCTAAGAGAGTTTCTTAAAACCTGTATAATCAGGTTGGTAATGCTGCCCACAGGGAAAACCCATTAGCAGAAATCTCTAACACATTTCAAAAAGCTAAACCTAAGTGGATTGTGGGTGTGCCTAACCGTGTGTTAAACTGCAGGCAGCCACCCCGGCTGGAAGCACTGCTGCACCACAGCACGCTGGGCTCCCAGTATGGCCCCATGCCTGCCACAGGACAGGGCTGCCAGCAGAGTCCTTGAGGACGAAGAACAGACTTACCCTTCCTTGGGTAACCAGGAGAAATTCTGTACCTGTTCTAAAGGGTTAAACTCCACTCTTGAGCTTCAATACTCAGAAATTCTATGCACTCTCTTTTTAGAGTACTCTTCCTTCCTTCCTATCCAGTAACACAATGGGGAAAGCTTTGTTATCATTAATCATCTTCAGAGCCCTGGGGACTTGGAGCAGGAGCGCAGCCACACTGAGAAACCCACGCAGGCACGCACCAAAGTTTCTGACCAAGTTCACTAGTGCAGATCTTCGTTAGCGCCTGGATTTACAAGCTAGGGACACAGCTAATGGTTCATCTAAACTCAGAGGAACTAGGTCTTTGGTAATTATCACCAGAATCAATATTTTCAAATACAAGATTTGAGCTTTTTTTTTCCACCTAAGCCATGAAGATCTGTAATCTAAATAAGGGAGAAAAAAGAGGATTTTGCAGCAACCTCTTGCACTGCACAAAACACCATAAGATATTAAAAAAGTGAGATGAGCAATCTGAACAAAGATGGAAACATATCAGAAATTATATGTATCAGAGAGAGAATGATTGTGCCTTAACAGAGAACAATTTATGCAAACTAAAGACCCCAAGCAGCAGGTACTGCAGGAGCTTAGCAGCAATTGTTGGCTAATTCACCTTGTCAGCTCCTAACAAACAGCCCCAAAAGCAGCCTGCCTCATAATTTCTGGAGACTTAGAAGGAAAAGGATATCCTGTAGAAATTAAAGAAAAGCAACATGGCTGAGAAAACATTTGTAAATAAGTCATCAACATTCCGATTAGATCTCTGACTCCTTGATCTAGATGTCCTGGGTTTTTTCCATGCATTCTGATACATAAAACTAGTTTTACAAAAACACACTCAGTACAGAAAAACAAAGATAACAAACATAGTTCTGATTTCTCAAAGAGGTTTTATCTGCAGGTGCAAATTCTGCATCTATAAATAATTGCTCTTCAATGTAACGCCTGCTCCTCATAAAGCACAGCACTGACAGCAACTTAAACAATTGCCCATCCGAAGCTCTGAGATGTGAGGCTGAGCTACAGAGAACTGAGTTTGTAAAACTCTTCAGACAACACTTATGAACTCCAAGACAATCCAGCCACACAGCTCCGTAGTGATAAAGCAGCAGCTTCTGCTCGAGGGTCCAGCTCCAGGACCCCAGCACCACACAGCCTCTTCACTGCATCTGGGGCTGAAACCACGCAAACACCACACAGCTGGGCAAGTGCATGGCAAGTTAACACTCCCACCAGTCAGCAAAACATTTGTTTTCATATGTAACTGCAGTAACTAGGCATGCAGGTTAGGTCCATGGCATTGATTTTATGTGCCTACCCTCATACTACTACAATATTGATAGCTGGAATGTAATTTATCCTCATACAGACAACAAGACCGTGATGTGTCCAGGGTGTGCCGTGAGCTAAGACTCCATGACTTGCTCCATAGAAATTGCAACCTGAAAAAAACGCAGAGCACTGGGAACCAAAGGGGAGGAAGGTAAAAGCAGCAGCAATGGTGGCAGGAATGGTAAGGGGCTCGGCACAGTGCAGTGGAGATGGCCAAGCCATGCTGTAAAGAGTTCATGGCAAAGGTGAGAACCTGGGGCTTGGAGCCTTCTGGAAGTGAATGGGAATGCCCTGTAGGGCAACGCCTTGAACAGTGGAACTGTGGCTACACTTTACATCATAATCCCATTTGTATGAAGGGGTTTTCAGTGTTTCCTACTTCAGGTGGGCAGCACAAAGACAAATGGAGTGAGGAGGAAGAGGTGCTGACCAAATAGTGACCAAGGCTGTGGACACACAGGGAAGGCAGGATCTAGCAGGCCAGGAGAAGACACCTGGCCAGCACACAGCACAAGACGCTGAACTAACAGGACCTCCCTCCCAGCTGCAGGCAGCCTCCTAACAGCCGCAGGGCTGCACCTGGGCCCCAGCAGCACTGACACAGGTGGTCTCATCAGGCACAGCACCCACACCTGTGTGTCCTCCACCTGCCTCCTGCATGCCCAGACACGTTATGCCATCATTTAGATGCTGCTTTAGAGAATTTTTCCCTTCATTTTGATTTATATTCAGCTCAGCACACTATCCCTTCCTTTAAATTGATGTCACTTTCTTTAAGAGCCTGAACATTACTCTAAACTGTGTTTTAATTGCTGTTTACACATCCCTCAAGTGTGCATAATCATGAATTGTACAACAAACACCAGGGCATTTTATAAATAAAATCCTCACTCGCTCCTGAGA
>WBMW01000889.1:690332-921806 GCA_013396635.1 Penelope pileata
CCCGTTCGTTTGTTTGGTTTTGTACATACCGTCAAACCTGTACATACGTGTGAACCAAATTGTACGAGAAAGTCTCTATTTTTGGCTAATAAAGAAACGGTGCCACTTTGCCTACAGCCGCCTCCCGGCTCTGCGGTCGCTGCGCGGCGGCTCCGGGCGGCCCCGGGCGGAGCGGAGCGGCGCTCCCTGGAGCTGCAGCGCCCCCTGCCGGAGCGCGCGGGGCGGCCGCGCGGAGCGGAGCGGAGCGGACCCCGCCGCGCTGTGCTCGGCCCCGCGCAGCCCCGCGAGGGTTCGGTCCCCCCGCGGAGCCCTCTGTCCGCGGAGCCTTCTGTCCGCGGTGCCCCCGCCCCGCGCAGCCCCGTGGCACTGCGTGACACAGAGCCCGCGGCGGGGGAGGCGCGGAGCCGGGCTGAAGTTAAAGTCCAAAGAGGCGCACATAGCTGACATGCTTCGAGTTGAGGCAGTGCGAGATATGCAAATGCGCGGGGCTGCGCGGCACGGCTGACATTTTGAGGCCATAGTGATAGGAATGTATTATTTATAGGGCTGCGTTGCGCTAGGCCGATAAACCACATTTTAGATCCTTGGCGTCGGTGGGCGATGATATTTCTGTGTGCGTGTGTGTGTGAGTACTGGGTGCTCAGTGCCATCCCCGCTCGGGGCCTGGCCAGGCCTGGCAGGATCCATGGCCCCGTGCCCCGCACACACTCACTGTGCTCTCTGTGGCCCTGGAGACACCGTCTGCCTCCCTGCAGCCGAACCGCTCCCTCCGTGCGCTCCATGGGCTCCTGCAGTGGGGAAATGCCGAGAGTGGGTGGTTAGGAAGGGACTGTTCCCCGTGTACATGTCACCCGCGCTCTGCACTTTGTATCCCTGCCTCTCCTCGGCCAGTTCTTGCTGAGGGGAAAAAAAGATTGATGGCATGTAAAATGGGAGGGAGAAAAAGCCAGGGGCGAATTTCCTCATCCCCTTCCTCTGGACACTGTGGTGAGTTTTCCATACAAACTTTCACCCAGTGACCAGACAGATGCTCAAAAGGGGATGTTGGAAAATAATGAGACCGTGACGGGCAGGCCGCTGCCCCGGCCCCGCAGTTCTGCTGGAGGTGGCCGCAGTGTGCCCTGCTCGCGGGATGCCCCACAGCTCCGTGCAGTGCTGGGGGAGCTGCCCCCGGGGGGAGAAAATTCCTGTTCTTTTTGTGAGGAAACATTTTGTTCTGCGTGTGTCGACAAAACGATGAAATTCCTGCTCGTGTTTTTTTAGACACGGCCCATGCGGCCCCGCAGAGCCCAGCCAGGCCTGCAGCCCCGCGCCAAGGCCTCCTCCGGCGCTGCTGGCTGCTCCTTCCTGTCTAATCAATTATCTCCCTAGCTAGTCCTTCTCAAAGGTGAGAGCTCATTTTGCATATTCATAAATCACGGCTCCCAGCCCTGACACTGATTGATGTAATCATCTCCCACTCGCCCCTTCCTGTGCCGGAGGAACGGGGCTCGGCGGGGCTGCGGGAGGTGCCCCGGTGCTGCCAGCGACTGCAGGGAAACGAACCCGGCACGGAAAGGGCCCCCAGCACACCAAGAATGGGAACTAACGTTCAAATCCTCCCCCCCCCCAAATCTTAGCGTCAGCTACCGTGCTTGCTTTCGGTTTCCTTGGGTAGCTGAAGCTGGGAGAGGCGTTCTGGCAGGGATCCCAATGGGGAGAGCTCAGATATTTGATACAGTAAATAGCTCCGATATTATCCCTGCCACTGTTCTCGGTAGCTACGTTGTAAAAATTAAAATAAAAAAGTTGCAAGTGATAAAAGTTACTGCCTTGGAGGGCAAAGGGGCTCCCCCAGCCCAGCCCAGCCCACAGCTCCGGGATAGGGAAGTGCATCTCCTCCCAGAGCTTGCCTCAGCGCTCAGCCCTCACGGTGCTGCTCAGACTGGGTGGTTTACCTGCATGGTTAATATGTACACTTCTAAAATACCTCTTTTTATCACTTTGATCAGAACTATCAGTGTACTAAAGTAATAATACAAAAATATATGCCCTGAAAATCATAACAAGATACAAATCAAAGGGAGTCCTAATCAAGTACTTTTGAGAGTGTTATCTTCCTTGTTAACAAATGGTAATAAGAAAATTAAGGCTTATGGCTTGCTTGCATTTTATCTCAGAGAACCAATAAAGANGTTTGTTTGGTTTTGTACATACCGTCAAACCTGTACATACGTGTGAACCAAATTGTACGAGAAAGTCTCTATTTTTGGCTAATAAAGAAACGGTGCCACTTTGCCTACAGCCGCCTCCCGGCTCTGCGGTCGCTGCGCGGCGGCTCCGGGCGGCCCCGGGCGGAGCGGAGCGGCGCTCCCTGGAGCTGCAGCGCCCCCTGCCGGAGCGCGCGGGGCGGCCGCGCGGAGCGGAGCGGAGCGGACCCCGCCGCGCTGTGCTCGGCCCCGCGCAGCCCCGCGAGGGTTCGGTCCCCCCGCGGAGCCCTCTGTCCGCGGAGCCTTCTGTCCGCGGTGCCCCCGCCCCGCGCAGCCCCGTGGCACTGCGTGACACAGAGCCCGCGGCGGGGGAGGCGCGGAGCCGGGCTGAAGTTAAAGTCCAAAGAGGCGCACATAGCTGACATGCTTCGAGTTGAGGCAGTGCGAGATATGCAAATGCGCGGGGCTGCGCGGCACGGCTGACATTTTGAGGCCATAGTGATAGGAATGTATTATTTATAGGGCTGCGTTGCGCTAGGCCGATAAACCACATTTTAGATCCTTGGCGTCGGTGGGCGATGATATTTCTGTGTGCGTGTGTGTGTGAGTACTGGGTGCTCAGTGCCATCCCCGCTCGGGGCCTGGCCAGGCCTGGCAGGATCCATGGCCCCGTGCCCCGCACACACTCACTGTGCTCTCTGTGGCCCTGGAGACACCGTCTGCCTCCCTGCAGCCGAACCGCTCCCTCCGTGCGCTCCATGGGCTCCTGCAGTGGGGAAATGCCGAGAGTGGGTGGTTAGGAAGGGACTGTTCCCCGTGTACATGTCACCCGCGCTCTGCACTTTGTATCCCTGCCTCTCCTCGGCCAGTTCTTGCTGAGGGGAAAAAAAGATTGATGGCATGTAAAATGGGAGGGAGAAAAAGCCAGGGGCGAATTTCCTCATCCCCTTCCTCTGGACACTGTGGTGAGTTTTCCATACAAACTTTCACCCAGTGACCAGACAGATGCTCAAAAGGGGATGTTGGAAAATAATGAGACCGTGACGGGCAGGCCGCTGCCCCGGCCCCGCAGTTCTGCTGGAGGTGGCCGCAGTGTGCCCTGCTCGCGGGATGCCCCACAGCTCCGTGCAGTGCTGGGGGAGCTGCCCCCGGGGGGAGAAAATTCCTGTTCTTTTTGTGAGGAAACATTTTGTTCTGCGTGTGTCGACAAAACGATGAAATTCCTGCTCGTGTTTTTTTAGACACGGCCCATGCGGCCCCGCAGAGCCCAGCCAGGCCTGCAGCCCCGCGCCAAGGCCTCCTCCGGCGCTGCTGGCTGCTCCTTCCTGTCTAATCAATTATCTCCCTAGCTAGTCCTTCTCAAAGGTGAGAGCTCATTTTGCATATTCATAAATCACGGCTCCCAGCCCTGACACTGATTGATGTAATCATCTCCCACTCGCCCCTTCCTGTGCCGGAGGAACGGGGCTCGGCGGGGCTGCGGGAGGTGCCCCGGTGCTGCCAGCGACTGCAGGGAAACGAACCCGGCACGGAAAGGGCCCCCAGCACACCAAGAATGGGAACTAACGTTCAAATCCTCCCCCCCCCCAAATCTTAGCGTCAGCTACCGTGCTTGCTTTCGGTTTCCTTGGGTAGCTGAAGCTGGGAGAGGCGTTCTGGCAGGGATCCCAATGGGGAGAGCTCAGATATTTGATACAGTAAATAGCTCCGATATTATCCCTGCCACTGTTCTCGGTAGCTACGTTGTAAAAATTAAAATAAAAAAGTTGCAAGTGATAAAAGTTACTGCCTTGGAGGGCAAAGGGGCTCCCCCAGCCCAGCCCAGCCCACAGCTCCGGGATAGGGAAGTGCATCTCCTCCCAGAGCTTGCCTCAGCGCTCAGCCCTCACGGTGCTGCTCAGACTGGGTGGTTTACCTGCATGGTTAATATGTACACTTCTAAAATACCTCTTTTTATCACTTTGATCAGAACTATCAGTGTACTAAAGTAATAATACAAAAATATATGCCCTGAAAATCATAACAAGATACAAATCAAAGGGAGTCCTAATCAAGTACTTTTGAGAGTGTTATCTTCCTTGTTAACAAATGGTAATAAGAAAATTAAGGCTTATGGCTTGCTTGCATTTTATCTCAGAGAACCAATAAAGATATCAGATGCTCTTTGTTTTAAATGTTTGAATGTAAAGCAGCATAATGAAGAACATGTACCTTCTAAGGGTTCGTTTGCTTTGTGGATATTAACCCCTTACGATGCCGGTGAAATTCTGAATTTGCAGCGTGAGGAGGAGGCCGTGCTGCTCCCCACCTTTCTGAGGCCAGTCCTCGCTGCAGCCAGGACATCTTTTTTTATTAAATGCTGAAATTGGAACAAAGCAACAATGGCTCCTTGCTAACTATGCATGTCCAACAGGCCTCTTTTCTATTCAGCAAATGGAAGATATTAAACAACATTTTGCTTAAAGGTATACTGAGGCCATTTCCATTAGGACATGGTGTCATTCATTTATTCACATGTTAAGTGGATGTCCTTGTGGCTAATGAGTAATAATCAACAGTGACTCCACTTTATTCCTTTGCTCCCAGCAATGTTAAATACTCTGATGGAGTCTCTTTGCTGACACACTAGAGAATATGGTTAAAAAGTGCTAAAGGACATTTTCAGCATCGAGCAGCCACGTACACACGTGCTGGAAATAGCACTTTTATTACAGTCTATTCTATTAGGCTTTGTTCCTGGTTAAGGCATGGTGCATGGAAAGCGCTGCCATTTATTTGAAGACAGTTTGTGCCTTAAGAGCCTGTGACTCTCAGGGTTTGGGAGCCATTTGGTTAATGCTGGGAGATGAGCTCTTGTCCACTGGGTTTATAAATAAACAAAACGTACAGTCCGCTCCCCAGGTTCTGTGTAGGGTTTCACACAGTGTTTAGTGGAGGAGTGATTTAGGACAAAACCTTTCCCCAGAAAAATCTTGTTGGACATTTATTTTATAAAATAAAGTAACTCTCCCACCAGCTAATTAATCCATTTTATTACATCAACCTCAGCAGCTAAGGAGGTTAATAAACTATATTAATATATATATTTTTCCTTTACATGATTGCTTACACTGGAGTCTGCAGCTTGGTTGTCCCCTGTGTCAATTCCTAAAGTTTGAAAGGTATAAATGAATCATTCTTGGTCATGATTAAGCTTAAGTTAGAAATAAAATATGTCAATCAATCTGGTTGGAAATGCTCCTGCTGTCTGAGCTGGTTATGCAAAACACTCTAAGGTGTATAGGCATGCTCAATTAGGTCAAGGGATCTGATGGCACTCCTACCCATAAATGTGTGTCACTTGGATTCCTCATTATTTTTAGCAGTGGTGAAAATGCATGTCAGTAGGCCAGCTAGCCAGGCTGGAATAAAATTACTGGGTATGCGTGAAACTGAGGTTTTAATACATTAATATTATACCTGTTTTCAAGCAAAACGGTGGCAGGAAGATATGTCTCTCTCTCTGTCTAGAAAATACATGACTCACTCTATTGAATTTCTCGGCGATCATTAGTATAACTCATTCTGGACTATGGGATGCTCGAGATACCTTAGCAGTAAAATTTAAGTGCCTAAAAACATAGATGTAATGTGAAAGTAGATACAAGGAGTAAAACATCAATTTGCTCTGTTACAGCCTAACTTGCTTCCAAGTGAGGTAAAGTGCAAGCTTCGCTGGGAGATTAGACCATCCCTATTCCAAAATAATTTAATGAAAATGGACACTCAAGATGGCTATCGAACAGCAGCCTTCATGCCCGAGTTCCCAGACGCAGACTTTTGCAAGTGATTCCAGAGAAGACAGTGCCAGAAATTTATGCCTGATAGCCAGCTTCCCTCTAGTGTACTAAATCAAAACCTAATACTAATAGAAATGTTTTCATATAATTAAAAATAAAAATAAAAATCCAGGACAAGCAAGTTTAGTGCTGACGCCTGCCCTCCCGGCAGCCGGTGTGGTCGCTGAGTACCTGAGTACCCAAAGGAGCAGGGCTAAACCCTCTGGTTTCACAAGTCCCATGCTGGCACAAGGACTGGAAGGAGAAACCAGCTAGAAACAACGAAGCGCGCCGGCCTATTTCTGTCAAGAAAAAATAAAAGAAATGCAGGAAACTGGCAAATGAAAGCATCGCTTCCAAGAACCAGAGGCAGAACTGGTACTACAGGTAAGGCTGGTGTTTCTCACACGCAGTCCTTCAAGGTGGTTTAAGGAGGGCAGTGTCCCTTTAAGAACAGCACCATGCAGCTAATATTTTCTTTACCGCCAATGAAATGCAATTAAATCCCATGAATTAATATATTCACTTCAGGAAGAATCCCCATTCTTTTCTTCGGATATCAAAATGGAGCCATCATCAGTCAGTTAGTTAAATAGGAGAATCTGGAGAGTAAGTAAATGGAAGAGCTTTCAAACGCAGGGCTAAAAATGCCCAATGAATGTGTAGGGGGCTTCAGTAAAAAGATTTTGACTTGTGTTTTCACCCCTTTCCCACTTTACTCATTGTTTACTGACACTGCTATGGACACAGCATTCAGGCGCTGCCCGCCCAAGCCCTGGGATGTAAAAATGTCATCTCTATTGTGCGGCCGGGCCGGCTTTGATGCCGCCGCCGCCCTTTGTGCGCGCCTCTCAATCCCTTTATAAGGCTGTCCCGATTGTCCGCGCTGCACATCGCCACAAAAGCTGGTCTTATTGAGAAAGGAAAAAAGTCAGAGAGGGGCCAAGTGACGGGAGGTTGGGCCTTTGCCGTAAAAGGGCCACTGTTCGCATCCAGCGGGCAGGGCTTCTCGGAGGAGTCGCAAAGTTTGGCTGCAGAGCCAGGGTTCTTCCTGAAAAGCAGCAGCCCGTTTACACGCCTTCTTCTTGAATTTTGTCTGGAATTGCTAGCACTGCTTTCGCAAGGAGTGGGTGCTACGCAGGGAAAGCGTTCAATCCTAGAAGAGGTCCCAGAGTGTATCTTCCCATTTCTGAAGGAAAATGGCCGCATAATACTCGTGGCACATTTCATTTGAGAAGTCGAGACAGAGTGCACACAAATTGAAGCAATGCTTCAAAAAGTGCCCATCGTTATATGGAACAAACCAGAAATACATACACCCCCTGCCCCCACGGGACCACATGTCTTCAGGACGGGAACCCGAGCCCGCGGCCCCGCTCTGTTGGTCTGGCAGCCCTCTGGCAGTTGTTCTCCTTCCTAATGCTATTCTGATTTGTCCTGAATGTTAGTGGGCAGGAGGCAGACAAAGGCTGGATAAGGTCTTATTCTTTCGGCATGGGCTATCGGCATGGGAGGACGGTGATTTCATGGCTTTTGTTACCGAGGTTAGGGACCGAATTCTCTCACTGAATTAGAATGGTAACAAGTGGGACCGGGGATCTCTGGGGCTTTTGTAGTGCACTCATCTGAGAGATTGCGCTTTTCTCAGCCCTTCAGATTTATTTTGCCAAAGTTACAGGGCAATTATGGAAATGCGCCCTTTGAAGCTCGGCCGATTTCTCTTTATTTTCTCTCCCCCCACCCCACCCCAGCTAAGCAAAGCTTCCCTCGCCTCCTTTCTTCATTCGAGTGGCCCTCACTGACGCTGGGGTTTCGAGTAGCGACTCCGATACCCTTTTGAGCGGCACGAAAAACTTTTAATAAATATATGCTGAAAACCAGACTTTGAAGCCTTTTGGGAAGGAAGTGTAAAATAACAGGGAGGTAACGACCTTTCTCCTAGGAAAGGCTCTGTGTATGTGGTGTGCTGGAAGATGAGATCTGTGCTATGAAAAGAGCCTCAGTGCGGCGGAGCACGGCCGCAGCGTTGGCCCGGGCCATTGCCTGCTGCACAGCACCGTGTGCGGGGCCCGGCTGCTCCTCACACCGAGGGGCCCAGGGCAAACAGCACTGCGCCTTCTCACCCTCGTACATTATTTATCAGTGCAGGTTGGAATCTCGGTGCTGCCTGTGAACTAATAAGACATACTTCTTACTTTACTTCTGTCCTACCACTAAGGAAACGTGTTTGAAACAAGATGGCCAGACCCAGAGCTATGCAGTCTCTGGCCAGGATTGCTTTTTGCCCCTAACCTCAGTTTGCACCTCTTTTCAGCCCATCTTCTGTTTCTTTATTTGTGGCAGACTGCTTTGCTCCTGTAAGATACACTGGGGCTTTTCCAGGCCATTCAACAAATGCTATGGGCCACATTCAGTCTTGATGTGAACAAAAGGAGATACCACTGGCCTCCCTGAAACTTACATACACCTACACAGGGCCCGAGCCCAGCCTGAAACGTTGACTCTTTTATCAGTAACAAAACATGGTAGGAACAGCAGTGTTTCTTGTCTGAGTTCTTAACTGCAGTGCAAATATCCCTTCTGCTCTCTACAGAGCTTCTGAGGGATCCTAGGAACCTTGGCAGTGTGGTGTACAGGAGATTGGTGTTTTCTGGGTGTTAGGGCTTACAAATTTTGCAGTAGAAAGTTCCTCCTAATCAAGTATCTATTTAAAAGGATGGGAAAAGCACAGACCTCTACAGAAGGGTGCTTGCCATAAATGAATGTTAATAACCTCTTGCTTCCTTTTGCTTCTGTGAGCAGAGGAGTTGTTATGATGGATTTTTCATGACTGATGCTGAAGATTGAATGTTGCATCTGTGGCATTCAGCACTTGTGTAGAGGTTCCAGCAAACAAATTTTATGGGAACTGGGATCAGCAGAGTGTCAGTAGGTACCATGGGAAGAGAACTGGCAATTGATCCTCTCCAACCTGACCTTCCCTAGTTCCCTTTCACACATTTTTTTCCCAATCTCACACAGATGCTGATAACTGCCTCCAATTCCTCTGCACCTTCCCTCAATCTAGGATCACTGAATTTTGTTTTTTGAATCTCATCACATAGTTGGGAGCTACAAGGTCAGGCAAGAACCAACAACAGTGGAATCTGCCAGAACCAGATTCATCATTTAAAAGTCTTCCAGGAGCTGTGAGTTGACTCTGATTGATTTCAGTCAGAGCTGGGCATGGTGTCATGCTCTCATTTTGTTTGCAGTAAGGGGAAGAGAACTTGAGGGAGACAGATGTAGGTTCATGTTTGAGTATAAGACCTTCAAATGGGTTCATGTTTTGATATTCTCTTCTATACCAAGAATCTTCCTAATCTGACAAAAGTTAAAGTCAAGCAAAGAAAAGGCAAGCATGCTAGTATTATCAAGAAGCTGTCCCAGTTGTCCTAGGATGGGGAGTTTCCCTCTCTGAAAAATGGCAGCATTACTGCTGACATGCAGACGTGTCTTCAGTCTATAACCAGGTACCTCAAGGTGAGTGGAGCCCTTGTCTTGCAGCACAGAATAGTTTCAGGTGCTCATGTTTCAGCTTGTACCTATCAACAATTGCCATGCACAGCTCCCCTGACATGGTGTGACATGGTGTGGGGGGTCCTCAGGGAGCCTGGCTTTCTGCTGGTTTAGGCTTATACCCCAATAATAAAAGAGATTTTGAATCTTACTTGCTAATGTGGTTTGCTGAGTGCAGGGTTCACCCGCTTCCCCAGGTGAAGGCCCTTGAGCAGCCGCCCTCCTCCTCTGTAGCTCTTCCAGCTGGGATGGGCTTGGGGGCTGTATTGCAGTGATTGGGCCTTGAGGCTGCAGGTATAGGTCACTGTGATGAAGTCTGGGCCTGCAAGTAAAAGTCACAAATTTTAAATGCTTTACATATTTTGTAAGCCACTTTTGAAGATTGCAAAGAAAATGGTTTTCCATGTTTGGCACTGTCAAAAATGACCCTGAGGATGCAAAGCTTCTCTGTGTGCTCGGGTCAAAGCTCATCAGCAGATAGGACAGTCATCAACCAGGTGAGGTCTTCCAAATACTTGATCTTACAAGAAGAAATGTTGTCTCACCTGAGCTGAATTTTAACCCCTGGGCCTTGTATTTACACTGTAGTGCAAGCAGAACAGCAGGTTGGTCAGTGTTGTGACAGTGTCTTGAAGGTTTGGAAACAGCAGGCATTACAAACTATAATTATAAACTCATTTATGGTACAAAAGATGGTATCTCCCTGCTACTTCTACAAATGGACTTTAGATGTGGGTCCCTACCACCTGACTGCCAGTGAGACAAGTGTATCTCATAAGGCTCTGACCTGGTTATCTCCTAACCCTGAGCAATTAATCATCAGCACCTAATAGGGAGTAGCAGTGCACAGGAGTGTTTGGTGTCCAGGCTGTTTGAAATAATGCTTTCCCCTTTCCTACAGCTATTAGTCCTATAGCTTCCCCCAGTGTGGAACCCTTTGTGCAGGAATGCCAAGGGCTGCACACCCCGGTAAAGGAGAGGTGCACAAAGGGTCCCTGTTCCCCATCCCCACGGGTATTGGTGTGCAAGAGCAGGGATGGTTCTGAGACCTCCAGCAGCCGGGCTGGGAACATTCCCCACTGCTTCTGTTTAAGCAAGAGGAATGGCTTTGTCTCCAGTGGGCTGTGCAAAGTTGGAGTAAGGCAGTGAAGGATCAGGCCCTGCCGACTCTTTGTAGTATTGGAGCTTTGTTTTGAAGTGCAATAAAAATACAGGTGGTGGAGGAGATAATGCACCGCACCGTTCCTTTGGGACACTCGGGGAGACGCTAAAGAATTCCAAAATGCGGAGCGTGGGCTTTTCCTCGCATTGATCACAGACGTTAGTTCAAGAAAACACCCAGAAGTAGTAAATATGCAAATTTGTTATGAAAGAAGAACCTACAGTATCCACTATGTTAAAGAATTTCTGTAAGGATATTTGATCCTCATGCAGAGTTTATCAGATTACAGGTTTAATTTGTGCATTCAGTTTAAAAAAAAGGGGCGGGGGATCCCTTTTAAACATCTTTTCTTTCTCCTCGGCTCCAGTGCGTGTACTCGAGCTATCTCACTTCTGCTCAGATACGGGAAGGGTGTTTACAGTGTAATATAAATCTGGGCCGGAGAATACCAATTTCATATAAATTAGATGGCAGAGCACTGTTCCGCTATTTTGTTGTCTAAATTATATGGAAATTGGTCTTATGCAAGGAGTAAGTCCTCACAGAACAGGGCCCTTAGGCTTTTGGTTTAATTATCATAAGCTTCCATTTAATTAAACTTATTAAATGGTTTGGTGTAAGAGCAGACTATCATTTTGCAGAAGCTTTCTGGAAGAGAAAAAATATTTGTGCCCTGGCTGCTTGGAGAAGAAACGGGACTTCTCTTCAGAGCTGTCTCCTTACGTGCAGGGCTGAGGGCTGCCCATGCCATGCTGCCCAGTGGCAAAAAGCCCTTGGGCTCAGGGCACCCAGAGGCACTTCAGCCCCTTCCCTGCCCCAGGGACAGCACGCTCAGCTTTTCCTGCAGTATTCCAGTTCATGGGCTAGAAATTATAGGATAATATTGGTATAAGGAGAATTAGGTGTAAACTGACTGTGAATACCCAGAAACTAAAAGAATTGAAGTTCTGTGATACCCAAACACCCCCAAACCAACCAACCAAATAACCACCAAGCACACAAGCAGCCACTGTCCATCGTGGATATCCATTTAACCAGGAGAGACCTCATCCGAGGCTCAGATGTTATCAAAATCCTCATTCTGATTAATTTGACACTTGGTGACTTCCTACAGAACCCTGGCTTGGTTTATTAAGCCAAGTCTACGGCACACCATTGACTTTGCTGACCTGTGGGAAACTTCATGGAGTAAACACCTCTTATTTTTTTCTGCAACATATAAAACTTCGACTGAGCTGAAAAAAATAAACATGCTGAGACTATTCATGTAAATTCAGTGGTGTGGAATAGCGGTGCATTCCACTGCTCGTGCTGCCATGTACTGACTCCTTTAAAAAAGGATAATTAGAAGAATAATTAGCTGAACATGTGAAATTGAGATGCTTCTTCAGGGACATGCAAGAAGCTGATTAATACGAGGAAGGAGGGCCACTGTGTGTCAGGGACCTAATAAATATATTTAAGGACAAATAGGTAGAAAAAGAAAGTACACATTACTAATGTTGATAGAAAGCCTTAACCGCCTAATGAATTTCAGAAATTGGTTGAGAATAGTTAATCTGTGTGATAACATGACCCTGGGGGTTAGTTAGATCTGTGAATTCTTATCCCCCTGGGGACTTAGCAAGTTTCCAGAGATTCACACCAAATTCTTCCAAGGAAAAGGCATTCACAGTGGGGAGATTTCATGCAGGCTTCACTTCTGAATGCTCATGTTACACAAAACCCAATATATGGAGATAATAGAGAGAGAGAATCTCGGCACTAGCCACACTGTTAATTAAAATTTTCACTTTCTAACAAACAATCACACGCATTTGGATTTATTATGGGATCACATATAACTCTAGATGAAAGGAAGTGTTTTACCATAACAATAGTTGATTCTTAGTTGCTTCTCTATGCTAAATTAAACTCTGTATATATGCTGAAAAGCAAAAGTATCATCTGGTATTTTCTTCATTGGATCAGGCATTTCTTACACACCCTTTACAAAAATTTCATGGGAAACTCGCAGCAAAAAACCACCTAACTTTTATAGACCAGAGCTATAAAGTGCTTAGCAATTGCAGTCTCATCAGTGCTTTAGGAACCCTGCCAGTGGTCAGGCAAACCAGATATTTCAGAGAGCTCCAGAGCCGACGCAGCGGCGTGACACGCCAGTGGCTGAGGAGCAGGGTGAGCACAGAGCTCCTCTGCCAGGCAGCGGCTGCACCAGCGGGCAGGACCCCGAGGTGCTGCTCCCAGTCATTGGCCTAGGAGAGAGGTGTGAAGCAAAGAGGAAAATTCCCCCACAGAAGGCAGTTTTACACCCCCTCACAAGACTACTACTAGACTGGGATTTCCAAAGGAATTTAGGGCAGTGAGGCTCCCAAATCCCATCAAAATCTCCTTTGAAAAATCTCAGCTGTAGCTGTTAGTGCCATGTTGCAGCAGTTTTTTCCCTTAGAAGAATGGCATGGACTTCACTCTTCTTAATATGGATGTAAAAGTGCAGAAGGTGGCAAAAAAGAAAAGATGGTGATCTCGCAGAGCTGGCAGTGCCAAGGGCTGGAAGGAGGTGCGTGTCCCCATGGGCATGCATCATCTATAGCTCGTGCTTTTGTCCAGACTGTAACTCAGGGCTTAAGTTCCTGCACAGCCATCTTCAAAGGTCTTAACAAAGGTAAGTGAGACCAGAGAGTGAGGATCCCGAAATAAAAAGCAGATACGCGTTTTGTGCGTGTATCTCTGACGGCATACCTCTGTCTCACCCTCAGAAAAAAGCAAGGTTTGTTCGTAACAGGGACGTTAATATAAATGGTGCTGAAGGTATACTTTTCAGCTGATATTGCAAAAATGAATGCTCACCACATACTTGTGCATAGGAGGTCCTGCTGAAAATACTTACATATAATTTAACAAAAAAGAAGCTTTTGTACTGAGAAATTATGGCTTAAAGCTTTCTTATTTGGGAAAATTCCAGCCCCTGTGCTCATATCCCAGTTATTACAGTAAAGACTTCCAAATGGGAGATATTTCAGAAGAAAACAGTACCAGAGTGATAAGGGTACTGTGCTTATTTTTCTTCAAGCAGTGGTATGCTTTTAGTTTGAGAAGGAATTTTAAAAGGTTCTAGACGAGATGGTACAAATCAAACATATTCTTATAATATTTATATAAAATATGTCAAGAAAAAGGAATAACAGGGGCTATTAAAAACACTGCCTGAGAAACAGAACAATAGCAGGGCGAGAATGCATCTTATCGATCATAGCGGAACAGAGCTAAAAATGTATGACTAAGTCTGTGTAGCACAGGACAATAAAGACGAAAGTCCTTTAAAAGATTTTAGAAACAAGCTTCCTAGTAAACATGAACAACATTTCATTTGCTTTTCCATCTAACTGCCCATTAAACACAGCTTTTGTGGGAAGACACATTCCTAGCAGGATTGCATGGACTGCTATTGCTAACAGCACGTGCACCAGCCAAACCAAGGTGATGTCTCTCCACTCTGAAATTAGTGTTTGCTACTGGAGTATTTTCTCTGTTAGTGATATTAGCATATAGATAACATTAACAGAAAGAAAATTTATTAGCAATGACAGAAAGGCAAGGAAGATTGGTGAGTGAGATCCAAGGGTATGAGGGGAAAGATCAAAAAACATCACAGAGCCTATCATCAGCCTGTGCCTGGATACCTACAAGAGAAAGTGAAGCTTCAAAAAGATGAGAAGGAAGCCGATGATGGGGTGACAGAAGCAGCTCCTCTCCAGGACAATGACAGAACAGTAATTATAGACAACGATGACATGTGATGGAGAGCTTTACCCTACAACTTTACAGGGTAGGATCGAGGCAAAACACATGTATCGGCATACTCTGTGATGTGAGCGATAGGGAATGAAAGGAAAAGTGAAGCGCTTCCTCTGCCACGGCTACTTCATCCCGCTTAAGTGCCAGCAGCGAGGAGAACCTGCAGCAAGGAGAGCACAGGGATGCGTCCCTCCACAAAGAGCAGTAGGGCACGCGGCAGCGGGGCAGGCCGGGTCAGAGGCCTCTGGTGGGGCACGATCCCAGGAAGCAGTACCTCTGTGTTTATGTCAGTTTGTGATGCATACAGTCACGGCGCTTCCTACAGGCTGGGGGGATCCCAAGCCTGGCTGGAGGCAAGAACAATGAAGCCGAGAGCCTGTCTCAAACCATATGGCTGCGGTGCCTTGGAGCTGCCTCGAGCCACGGGGTCAGTCTGGTTGGAATCAAAGCGCCATCGCCCCGCTCGGTTTTACTGCCGCAGCACAAGCAGAGGTTGTTTTCATTTTGTTCAAAGCGGAAGTGAAGCAAAATAAAGAGATTCCACATTTCACTTGCAATAAAACATCAGACAAGGTACCAGTTAAAATGCAGCTTCAGTAAACAGCAGCATGTTTCCAAGACTTGCACCCTTCTAGTGCAAAGAATGAGCAATTGATTGATTAGATGGTATTCAAAGTCAACATTTTAATTGCTATCTCCAATCAAGTCCTACTGACAGCAACCAAGCCACTGCAAAACTATTTGCTATTATTTTTCCATTTGGCTCCACTACGCTTTCTTCCACCTACATTACCTTGTCCAGGATAACTGCTTACNTGCTGCCCCCACGCGTGGCACCAAGAATGGGGCCCATGTGTGAGCAGGAGCTGTGAGCAAGGTCCCTGCTGGCAGCTCTGTGCCGTGTACCCTGAGAGCCGTCAGGGGCTGCAGGAAACAGGCGCAGAGATTCTTCCTGCTTGCACGCACACATGCGTTCTTGCTCTCTCTCACACAGATACTGTGAGGACCAATAAAAGATCAAAAGCAAATAAATGAAGGAAATTAATGAAAATGAAGTGGAAGACTGTAATCACACCCAACCATGCCGGAAAAAAAAAAAAAAGGGTCTGAACAAATTAGTATGTAATACAGTACTTCAGACAGATGTTCGAATAGGAACAAAAGGAAATAAGTAGGAAAACCATACAATGCTGGCTTGAGAACTTTCAGGAGTATGAAAAATCACATAAAGGATAATTTCCCATTTAGCCTGGAGCAGGAATACGGCCGGATTCTGATCTCTTGAAGATCCTCCTCCCATTGCCTTCGACACAACCAGGGCCAGCTGAGAATGGCGTTTCCCCCCAAGCCGAGCCCTGTAGGCTCGGGGCTGGGCTCCCACAGCAGCTTGCTTTCTGCCTTCTGTAACCACTACTGCCCACAGTTTCTCACCATGAAAATCACAAGTGTTCCCTTTGACACGCTCAGGTTTTTGAGCACACGAGTTCAGCTGTGATCACAAACATTTGGTGTTTGAGCTGCTGCACACAGCTTGTGGGGATGGCTGTGAGCACGGCACCTCCACTCCCAGGGCCCCCAAGTTTCCCCGTCTGTCCTCATTTACTCCCTCAAATACAGTGAAATCTATCGCTGCGTGGAGGTGCAGCTGTCAATAAGTCACAGTAGTTTCACATCCTTTGTGTTTTCTGGCATCAGATATTTCAGCACTATTGCAGCCATACAACTTTCCAGTCGAGTTCTTTAGGACAAGCTGCACTGGCTGTGGGTTGCTGCCAGTAGCCCTTTGTAAAATCAGCGCTGCGACTTTGCCATTTTGGAATTGAATTCTTGGATATTAGAAATGTGTGTTGTAAGATGTAAAACACATTGACAAAATGAGCATTGGTTTGATCACCTTGATGGTGCCTGATGTTGTTAAGAAACAGGAGGATGACTGATCATTCAGCTTTCGGAGTGCAGTCAGTTGTTAAAATGAAGCACAACACCTTCCCAGAAAGCAGCCGTGTTTTGGAAGACCCACGGCCTCTCTGACAGCCTCAGGGAAAGGGCCACAGCAGCCAGCTGCATGCTGAGCCCTCCGCCCTGCAGCACGGCCGGCTCTGCTGCACGCTGCTCGGCAGCTGCCCACTGCCTGCTCAACAGCCCCACGTCTGCTGCCCTCAGCAAGCCTGGCCTCAGGCAGGCGGCCATCATTCCTCCAGCAAATGTTCGAGCTGCTGGAACTTCCCCCTCAAAAATGCATCAAACGACTGTCTTGTTTTGTACCTGTTTTCTGATTGCTTCATTTCTGATGTGGGTTCCCTGGCTGACTTCATGCAACATCTGCAGTACCTCACTGAAAGGTCAGCAGCCTTTACATGTTGATCTTCCTGAAGTTCCATGTTTGTTACATAGGCCAGCCTTAAAGACAAATCAATCCTTTTTTATAGAGGACTACCATTTATCTTCCCTTAGTGCCTTGAATTCCTCTGTTTCCCCATAGGGAAAGGCTTTCTCCTTAGCCCAAGAACCGCGTTTCCCACCTAGCTGCTGCTTAGTTCAAGCCCTGCTGGGTTCATTCCACCTGCAGGGAAGCTCTGCCCCAGTCCCGCTGCTGAGCAGTGGGAACCATTCCTCAGTGTCACACAGCATGCTCGTGCTCACCGAGCCCCTTCCCAGCCATCAGCTCACTGTGAGGCCACTGGCTTGTCTTCCACTGGGGGCCTTGGCCACTGCAGCTCTCTCCACTGCCTTCTCGGGAAGGTCTGGGAGGTGCCAGGAGATGACCCTGCAGCCACCACTCACCTCACTGTGCAGCAGAACCAACCAGGGTTTTACAGCTTTTTCAAACAATGAAAACAGTTCTTAACTTTTCGTGACAGATTAAACAAAATGCCTTTTGTGGGCAAACAAAGCAGTTGAAGACTTCCCCATGAACCTAATTGAATCTGTCCGCAGCCAGCTCAGGCTCAAACCTTAGTGTGCTGTCCTCCCTGTCCTGAAGAATTTCTGGAGAAATCCCCTCCCTGAGTGCTGGAGTCAGACCGTGAGCTTGAGCCTGGTGAGAAGCCAGAGCCCAAGACCATGGCCATGGAGCTGGCACCACATCCCTCTGTCTCTCAGTCACATCTGTCAGCAGGGGAAAAGGAGAGCTGCTTACCAGTAATTTCATCCCACAGAAGTGCAGGCGTCACTTCGCCGCTGCTGTGCATTAGAACTCACAGCCCACCAAGGCAACCCAGAAGCAGCGTTCTACCATTGTTCCATCATAAACAAGAGGGAAAGGCATTGAGATTTGGAGCACTGAGAGTCTCTGGGACACCACTGCAAGGTGGTGTGTGCTTTGCTCATTGAGGTAGGTGAAGAGAGCAGTCCTTGCTGAGCAGTATATGCTGCTGCAGCAGGATTGCTTCTTGTTTCTGACCTACCTTGTTTACAAAGTTATACATTTACTCTTGAAGTCAGTGGAGCTATCACAGATTTGAACTTCATGTTATTAGGAAAAAGCATCAGGTCATAAAAATGCAGAGTATGTCTGACCGAGTGAGGCAGACAGGACTGGGCGGTCTTGGCTAGGAGCAACAATCCAGAAGCAGAGAAAGCTTATTCAACAAGAAATGAGAAAAGAGAAGGATGCCCATGAACCTCCACTTACCCTCAAATTGTACATATTTTTCCCAACTAGTATCAATTATTTTTTTTTTAAAAAACAACACCTACTTAATTGAATAGATCATATTTGTGTGATGCGACAACAAAGTCTGGAATTATTTTTCTTAAGATGCCAAAATATTTTTGTAATTGCCCCTAAAAATCAGCAATTTGCTGATGCTGTATTAGATCATAATACCCCTTACCAGCTGAATACACAGCCAGGGCCAGGCAGCCCTGTACTTATGTTAATTAAAACCAAGTTCTTTGCAGAAGTTTTAGTCTTCACAAACAATTCAAACTAAATGAGCACCTCTGAATTTACCTTTCTTCTTCTGTCGAGAAAGTACTTGCAGCAACGTTGTCATCAGGCAGTTATGTTTGTGATATTAGGTACATATGATGGCAATTAGAGGCAGAGCCTCCAAAAATCCCGTCGTATACCCAGGCATTGCTATAGCTATTTTCAGCAGATTTATACTTAGGGCATCAAAGAATGTCACAGAGAGAAGAAAATATGGTAACTGTTGCTTTAAATTATAGCTATCATTACTTCAAAAGGATATTCAATCAGAAACCACTGCAGACTAAAACTATTTATGTCTTCTGACACTGAAAGGAAAGTAGGCAGTTTCAGCCTGTCATCTCTTAATTCTTTTTTTTTTTAATAAAAGAAAAGTGCTGTTTGGTCTGTAAGAAACAAGTTATAAGTCCAGAAGGAATGAGTCAGAACAGGTCTCCGGCTTGTTTCTGCCCTTCCCGTGCCTGTCAGCCTCATTAAGTCCTGCAGGTTCCTTGCAGCTATTTTACAGCACCATCGGCAAAGGGAACCCAACCCGGGCGGTGACAGTGCCCTGCAGAGCAGCTCGCAGCGCCCGGCAGCTCTGCCCGGTGCCGTGCAGCAGCGGGCACGGCTCTGGCTCGCACCGTTCCACTGCCCTGCAAATCAGAAAGAATCAGCAAAACCACGGTTGCTCACCGGGTGAATTTTGCACAAAATCGGAGAAGAACAATTAAATTAGCCAGGTGCATTAGTGCCCTTTTCTAGCAGCAAGAGGGGATCTCCCCTGGTAAGGTGCTCAGAAGCAAGGATCTTACAGTTCAGCACAGCACTTGGCTGGGGGTGCACCAGAAGACTGCCTGCAAGAATGAGCAGTGAGAAATTTCAAGCTAAACTTAAAGTAAAACAAACAAACAAAACTTTTCTTTCTAGGTGCCTTAAATTTTCTTTCTAGGTGCCTTAAGCCCTTTCTCCTCCCAATGTACTTAATGTGCAAACAGTGACAAAGAAGCGTCGTTAAATAAAAAAAGGAAGAAACACCTAAAAATGAGTGAAAACGGCATCATGAGAAGAGTGAGGAGAAAAGGCTGTGTTCTCCATGCAAAACCCTTCCTTCAGCAATGTGAACCCCTGTCCTGGGTGCAGGGAGGGGGAGAGTCTGGGTGCAGAGCTGGGCTGCAGGGACTGTGCTCCCGGTGCTCCTGGGCAGAGGGCTGTGGGCAGGCAGGTTTCAATGACAATGTGTGCATCAGACAGATACTGTCATGGGGCAAGGGCACAAGTGCCCCAGTCCAGACTGAAGGCTGCTGTGCAGTTTTCAGAACTGTAGGACTATTTGTGAGTACACGAGACCTCACGTTTAGAAAAACATCCAGCAAAGCAAAGTAAACAACTCAGCAAAATGTGTGTGGTCACTCTTTTTGTTGTTGGCTTTTAGCTGGATTTTGAAACATGCACAAAACATTTTTCAGTTTGCGATTGTGATTTTTTAATTTTAATCGTTTCTTGGTAGGACCTGCTTATGGCAAAAAAGGAAACCCCTTTTTGCATCTGCCTGCTCCCCTCTCTGATCACGCACCACCGAGTGAGCAGCAGCCAGTTTGCACCGCTTACAGTTCCGTACCAGCCACCAGTGCAAGACCGAGCTGCCTGACCCACATCTAAACAAAGCAGCAGTCTCCCGCTGATGTCTGTTCTCAGCAAAATTACTGAGAGCAGTTTGTCGGGCACAGAGTCCAGAACGGCATTTCCCCACCAAGATTCACGTGCCTTTGGGCAGAGCGTCAGCCCAGCTCACCGGGTCTGTGCTGCATGAGCAGGAGGGAGCACCAGGACGGGGCAGCAGGAGGGAATCCATTCCTCTGCATGGCCAGCAATCATACAAAAATATCACCGAGCATGCAACAAAACTTAAAGACATAAAGAAGAAACAGAATATATTTCATGGAGAGGATGTAGCTGAAGAACAATGATGCGAGCAGCACTGGAAACAGGAAGACTGAAGCCCTGCTAGGTGCTCCATTCCACGGGGTCACCATGCCTCCCGAGGGAACAATGCATCTCCCACGTCCCCACCGGGGACGGGGACGCGGTGGCACCGCTGGCACTGTGGCACTGCAGCCCCAGGATGAGCCGCGTGGGAGGAGGGAGGCTGCCCCGCAGCCCTGGCTCTGCTCCGCGCAGGTAACTGCCACTTTGAGCAAATTGTTTCACAGATCGGAATGCAGCAATAACTGATCTAATTAGCGTAGGCTGTAATTTAGGAGGGTTCATTATGTCACAGACATTATGACTCCTGGGTATTACTAAAGGACTCATTTGTAGCACTTGAAATGAATTTCTCTGAACACACATAATGTCACCCAGATGAGCAGTGTGTGGCTTTAAGACGAGCTGACATATTTAAAATCTCTGACTTGGAGAAGGATTAAGTTTCCAGACAGTAATAAACAAATCAGCAAACAGTACAGATTTACTTCTTGCTAGGAGAAAAAAAATGATTTAATGGCTATTTCGGGTTGAAATGGCAAGTAAACTCTGTGACAACACTACAAAGGGAACTAATAAATCATTCCGGGGGAAATATATATAGTGATTAAACACACACACAAACTTGACAACAACTTTGCATTTCCAGGTACAGTATCTGTTTACTTCATCTGAGATGGAAGAAGTTTAATGGCTCCTTCGGAGCAGTTGGTTATTTATTGTTTCTGCTCTAAAAGCTCCCGCGAGCCGCCCTGCAGCGGGACGGGAGCTGCCCTTCCCTGCGGCCAGGAAACACTGCCTGGGACAAACGCAGAAAGGTGCACGGGCAGGGGTCGGGAGGGACAGTGCTGAAGCAGAAACTGAGTTATAATTAAGCTTAAATTGGTAATTTGGAAAGGTAACAAATATTACCTCTGATTGGCTTTCCTTTGGGGACTCTCACAAGATATTTCCTGGTTCTTTGCTTTTATGACCTAAAAAGTTCACTCCCACACAGATATAAATATGCTTGTGCTTTTTACTTACATAGTGTCTGATATAAAGAAAGAAAATTCTCCTGGAGAGCACTTATGCCTGTGCTTAACATTAACCAGTCCTTGGAGCCCCTACCCGTATCTGCTTAAATCAATAGCAAAGCCCCCGCTCGTTCCATTTGCTCGTGATCCACACTCACGGGGACACGCGATCACGGCACTGACCTCAGTGGCTTCTACAGTGTCGCCTTCCAAACAAACTGATCTCCAGACCTGATCTAAAATTAACTGAAACTAATTAATATTTACTTTCACATGATTTGCTTTGGACCTGACTTCTTTGGGAAGTTGGAACTCACATCTTGTTTCTCGGCTTCCTTTGGAAAACCTGAATTTTACAAAGTTAATTTTAAAAGTTTATGCAGTAGTATACTAGAACTAAATCCTGTATGCAGGACACAGGCTCGTTCAATAGGAAATGGGCTTGTTGAGCTGTATGTGACATCATTAGGAAAACGCTGCAGCAGGTGAGCTGCTTCTGCTTCACTGTTTTATGTTCCAGGGGCTTGGAGCACCTGGAAAAAACCATGGACTAAAACCATAAACCTGAAAAATTATTTTGAAAAAAAGTTCTTTCCCTGAGAAAGCTGAAGACCTAACTGGATGACCTATTCCCATACTTCCGAATACAGATGGGGGTTCAATATCTCTTAAATGGTTTTTAAAAATCTCAGATATAAATTTAATTTCCAGAAACTAATTAGATTCCCGTTCCCTTACAAAACCTTCTTTAACATTGTTACCACCAGTATCCTTTCTGGCTGCCTAGGTATCAAATATATTTCTAAGTGGGTACTGAACCAGCTAGAAAGAGTGACTGTATTTAGTCCTTAATTAAATGCTGACAGATTTCCTTCAATAGCATTATGCTCAGAAATTAAAAAAAAAAAAAAAACAAAAAGCAAAACCCAACATAATTAAACGATTCTCCTACGCAGGCAATGATCAGCATTCTTGCATGCAAGGCGTGGTAGCAGGGTAAGCTAAGGATTACTTCTCAGTTTTAGTTTCCATATTAAAGTTCTTACAGCTCATGAGCAACCTTATTCTGTATGCATGAAACATAAACCAAGCAATTGTCCTAAGGATGCAGTGGATTTATAAAAGTCCATTAATCTGATTAATAATTGGATTGCTGACAAGTTAAGTGTCTCAGTGCTGTTAAAACTAAGTATATTTTAAAGGTATCTGACTTCCTCCCATTATCTGTCATCTCGCTGAAGAGGCTGGCAAATAAAAGGTTGTTACCATGAGACGTGTGGAAGCCCCGGCAGTGTTAGCAAGCAGAGGAAAGCCCCAGAATGAAGAGCTGGTGAACTGTACACGGTTTTAGAACACACTATGAAGCAATGCCAGCAGAAAGAAGGGCTGCTAAGGCTGATCGTTAAGACTCCTTGTTGTAAGTGGACATTTTCCAATATTAGTGAACTCTGATATTTGCACATATCTACGTAAAACATTCCTTTTTGTGGACGTGCTCCGCATGATGGCTTGGCAGAAACCAAGAGATAGACTCTGATCTTGGCTTTGCCACTGACCTGCCCTGTGACCCTGAATAAATCGTTCCACTGTTCCCTTTCTCTTCTCAGCTTTGCCTGCCTTGCTTCCATAGAGCACCAGTTCCTCATATGAGGAGCCAATCTCCAGTTACATTTTTTTGCCCAATACCTGACCTGAGGTGAAGTCTGTAGGTACTCTTGAAAATTATAAGAACAGCGGTGAGGAACAGGTGGTGCTGACATGCCCAATCCTCATTCCATTCCAGGAAAAACACCCCATCAGCAGTTACACACGACATACGTCCTCTTGGATTGTTGCCATGAGTTAGGGGCCAGAGGGGTGCTCATGACTGCTGATGAAGGTCTAATTTACCTTAAATAATGGAGTTATTTTTCCATATTGTAAACATTAGACTAAGACCGCAAACTCAAGTAAACCAAAGAGACGAAAGAAACTGTACCATTGGCCCAGGCTGGGCTGAGCTGTTCTTTGTCCCTGGCTCCCTCCCCTAGCACTGGACTGAGCGCACAGACTTTGAGGACAAGAACAAAGTGCTACTCACGCTGCAGCACAGCACAGCTGCCAGGTGGGGTAGTCCCAGGAGGAGAACTTGGGCACATCCAGACAAGTAGGTGCCATATCTCACCCACATCAGAAGAACACTTGCATTATCAGTCTCTTTTCTACAAATCTGGGCATACCTCAGTCCTCCTCCATGGAGGACTGCCCCTGCTCTGGTGCTCTGGCCCTCAAATCCAAGAGATTTAAATCCTGATCCGACTCCAGATCTCATTTAGGCACAGACTCCCAAGAAGGGCACAGCTCTCAAAGGGCTCTCATCAGCACTTCCCAGATGTTCCTTACTCAATGTGCTGGCTGCTGTGACTCCTGCTCCGGTTGCTCAAACTGGCTGACTTGGCTGGATCCCTCTGTGCCCTCACCTCACCAGAAGACATGCTCAGGCACAGACTTTGCACTGGTGATACATAAGAAACAATGTAAGAAAGCCAATCCTACCCTGCAGCGTGGGGCTGGCCAACCTGTGACACTTAGCTTCATGATGTGGATGAGTAGATTAAGCATAGCTCCCGTGCTCGAACTACATCGCATGCCTGGCACCAGGACTGTGCTGCTGGAAAACCTGGATAATTCAGATCTCCAGCCATGAGAAGCTGTACGTCAGTGGGAACTGCCCAAAATGGTATTTCAGGACTATGCTGGAACAGTTGTGTGCTTAACTCAGCCCCATGAGGTGCTGCAAACAAGATTCCGCTGGGCAGCTTCCATCACACTTATGCCTGCAAACTTCTGCCTCTGAGATCTGGAGCTACCCAGAGCCTCTGAGCCACAGCACAATGTGGGAGTGAAGCCTGTGAACTGGGGAGGGTGGACCCCTTCCTCACCATCACCCCCGTCCTCCTCAGCCATGTGCCTCCTTCAGCACACCACCTTCTGCTCCCTGGACACTTCAGCAAAGCTGTGCCAGCTGCCCCAAGGAACCTGGAGAAATGAACATCTGCACTACATTGCTAGGACAGAGACATAAAAAATCCATGTCACTTTTAAGTTGAGCCACATAAAAAGCAAAGAAAAGATAGTGGCAGTTTTGGTAAACAGGCTTTATTAAAGAAACTACCATGGGCTGAAAAATATCAAATAATGCTAAGACAGTAGGAAAAGATGTAAGAAAGAGAGTTTTCCTTTCCTCTCTTTAACCTCTCTCCCTTTTTTCAAAATAAGCTTGACCTCGTGTGACTCGTGGCAGTTACCTGCTGGGTGCACACCAGATATGTATCAGTAACTGGAGAATGAGGAATATGTCTCAGGCCATGGAAAAGAAACCAAAATGAAAGCCTTGCCGTTAAGAATATTAATATCAGGACTGTTAGAGTTCAGACAGTTACAGACTGGAAAGGCTCAGTTGCTGCACACAGTTTGTGTAAGCAGGAATATCAGCAATCCATCCTGTGAAAACTAGAGCTTCAGCTGGCAGAATGGGAAGAGAAGAGTGAGAGAAATAGAGGTCTTTTGTCTCAGATTACAAGTCTGAGGGCTACAAGAAACCCTACTACCTCTTCTTTTTTTTTTTTTTTTTTTTTTTTTTTTGCTGTAGAAAACAAATAAAATGAAACAGAAGGAAAAAACCCCAACAACATAGCAACATGACAGTGATGTGTATAATGATCTCTGGCAGCCTAAGATAAGATCACAGCCCTGGGGACTGGTGGAGCCTGGAGCTAACGGACCCCTGCTTTGGGGAAAAACTAGAAGCGTACAGAAAAAAAGTTCTGTTCTCATATTAAAAAGGAAGGAGAGGTATGTTGCTAAATCTATTCCTTCTGAAGAAACCTTTGAAAATATAAATGTATGAAAACATCTGAGTCACTCCAGCACCCCTGGGCGAGCGATGCCCTTTCCCCTCCCCAGTGATACCGGGAAGGGCTGCCCCACTCCCAGCGCGCACCGGGAACTGTGCAGCTTTGGGTTCGTTCCATCAATTTTTCCAGTACAAGTCCCTGGGCAGATGATATTCTCCTGCTGAAGTCACTTCAGTTTTTTTTTTTTTTTTTTTTTTCCACATACAAACTTGTTCTTAGAGTTAATAATGATCATATAATGAATGAGGTCCATCTAAATTCCTGCTGTCACTATCCCAATCTCTCTGAGGTCTTGGGAGCAGGCCTGTCCTCTCATGGAAACTGCTCGGAATATCTGGAAGAGAACTGAATAAAAAGGCACTTTTGTCTCAAGAAAAGATCCAGAAACTCCTCAAAGTCCACAAATGGCTTTGTCCTTTCTATTGATTTTAAATGGAAGGTGTGAAATACGACAACTAAATGGCAGCACAAATGAAAAATCATTGTTATGGTCCTTTTCTGTTGTATCAGTTTCTCTGAGCAATTCCGTGTTTATCTGTGCTGATGTTTGGACTGGTACAGTGCAAGGCAAACACAGGATGGGAAAAGCTTGCTGTTTTGGGATGCTATTTAAGCATGCGCCAAACTGCCCCCTGCTTGCTACAGAATCCTGAGCTCTTACGAAAACCCAGCCCTTTGACTGGGTGCTGAACTAAGCCATGCTCATGGTTAGCTTAAGAGCCTGGTGCTAAAAGTCACCATGTTGGCATGCTGGAATAGAGGGGAACACACCACGATCAAATGCTGAGTGGGTGCAAAGAGCAGAGAGCAGCAGACCCATGAATCACCTTCCTCCCCCAAGGCCTCGCTGTCACTAGGAGCACAGGTGTGTGTTTGTAAAACCACTTGTTGTCTGTACCAACATTTTACCAAGTGGCAGTCAAAGCAGTAGCAATTTTAAAAGGCATTTGGTGGACAAGATAAACCCTAAGCTCCCCCCTCTGGGTTATCGCAGTCAGCTAACATGCTAAAACTGTAGCTGCCGTGTCCAAGAAAGGATTTTAACAGGAGTTAAAAATAAAGTCCTTTTTGTACAGGCATGGCTTAAGAGCAAAGAGTCCAAATCCCTTCTTCCAGAAAGAAGAATAGGAAGAAGCAGAAGAAAAAGAGGATTAGAGGCAGCATATGTGCTCTGCCCTCCCTGTTTTCTTCCCAAGCTTTTATTTTGGTCTGCTCCAATTACTGGGTGCACCACCGGATGCTGATCCCATTAATTTCCACGTCACCTTTCAAATCAGGCCCACATAGAGCAGAGAGCTGCAGCCCAGGCCTTGACAGGGCCAAGGCGTGGGTTTCTGCTGCCAGGTGCCCACTGGGGCAGGAGCAGGAAAGGGCTTTGCAAAGCAAACGCTTCTGAATGCAGCAGTTGTCATCGGCTCAAAAACTGTCATCTTCTGAAAAGCGTTAGAAGCAGAGGGTGGGGGATATGCTCTCACATCCATTCAGCTCTGGCACTGGGAACACATCAGAGAAACTCACTGGCATTTTCAGGGGTGTAAGATTAGGCAGGATTTGCCCCAAAATCATGAGAGCAAAGTTTACATCCACTGCAGTGTGACCGTATTCACATCCTATGAATTTGGAGCTGGCTGCCTGGTAGCAGCCATGCACGGAGTCAATCTGAACGCAGCCCTTTCCAGAGGCAACAGGAGTCTGAGCTGAAACATGGTAGGAAATAAAAAGTCATTTAACCAGAGAGAGGAAAGTAAATGAGGAAACAGCCATGTGAAAGTAGGAGAATTCAAGGGGCACTCCTTTCTGCTGTCATTTGTCATGTATGACACAGGAATGTTGACATCATCCTCTGATAAATGACACTGGCACCTGCAGCAGAGAGATATTCTTCAGCAAAATAGAAGTTTGAGAATCCAGCAGCAGGGCACTATGAGTAGGTTCCAGGAGCTTGCAAGAAAGGAAAGATAGATGATAGTAATTTTCTTCCAAAGAGAAACATAAGACTTTTTAAGAACCATTCTCTTTTGCTTCCCCTTCTGCTCCCTCTGGGCTTTGGGAAATGATTCTGTTTTCTAAATCTAATACTGCCTTAGACACGAGCTATACGTTATCCGAGGGCTAACCTGTGGCATTTGTGCCACCAGCCCCAGGAAGGGGATCAGTGTCACGCAGAGCTCTGGCAGGCACCAGGGACTGGCAGCTCCAGGGAGGCCCGACCTGCCATCCCCTGTCCCAGGCCAGTTGGAGAAGTCATTGAAGAGCCTATTGTGGCACAAATCCTCACTTCTGCATTCACAACCTGCAGTGAGGAGACTGTTTCTCTCAGGAAGAATGGGAATACACATCTCCATCGTGCTCCTGCAAGGGATTTATTTGTAGGGCTGCACGGTGGGTTTGTGGCAGAGGAGGATTCCCAGGTGACTTTGGCACAGCCACACACACCCTGCCACGGCACAGCATCCACATCCGCAGGCAACGATGCCCTGAGGATTTTTTTTTTACCACATCCTCTTCAGACAGATATATCACAGGCTTTATGTTTTGAAAAGCTGGAGATCAGTGGATTAACTGCGTTTGTAAGAGAAGTCCTGCTACTCTTAAAAAGGAAAAGCAAATAGATGTTTTCTCTGTCAGATTTTCCATTTGGTTGGCTCATGGAATTCATATGCAGCTCAACTTTTTTAAACTGTGTGATTTATTTATCCCAGAAAAGAAAGAAAAAAACCTATTTGATTTGGAACAGCAGGTTGAGAACTCAAGTACGTGAGCTCTGTGACCAAGGCAGCCCGGTCCATCCTCAGGAAACCTGCACTCAGTGCCAACACCTCACCAGCTACTGTCTAGTCCCAGTTTGCTCTAACTTGCTAACTACTGTCTGGCCCATTTATCACTTGCCCTCTCGGGATTACTGTGCAGTGATATGGACTAATAGCCCAGCAATATGCCAAGACGTATCCTTTACATCCAGCACAGCCAGCACCGTCTTCCAGACCTCTTAGTGCAGGAGGGAGATTGGAATCTGGAAGAAGAACAGCTGGCTTAAAACAAACCTTGACAAGCCAATACTGGCTGAAAGGAGAAAACCCTGGAAGAGTGAAGCAATACGCAGGCTCACCTGCATCTGCAGGGCTCTTTGTCCAGGACAGTCAAAATACGATGCTGCGTTTTGGTCTTACTAGATCCATCTCTGGTGCTGAGCACTCAAGCAGAAGCAATCACTGCGCTCCCAACTCTCCTGCTGAGATAACAACCTCATGTTTGCGTCTTCAGTATCTTCAGGCTGGATTATTGTAACCTGGGTTACACAACAAATTCACCAAGAAAATACACTCCCATGTTCTAACTCACAGAAAAAAACCCAGCATACCACATCGGTGTGCTCCTCGGGATGCTTTGGACTGGAGACTGTAACTGAGCTGCAGCCTTGTGACCAGTGAATCCAACCAGCTGGGCAGAGTGCCTGCCCTTTGGAAAGTCCAGGATTATTTGCATCATAGTAAAAGGGGAATGATAACCCCAGATGCTGAAACCCTGCTGATCGATGGGGTTAGATCTGCCCCGTTTTAAAAGGCTGCTTAGCAAAAGACAGTTAATTTTAGCTCATCACTTAACAAGTGAATTTCTGTGGTGAGCATCAGAAGGCAGTGACACAACTCATACTCAAGTATATTGCCAGCTTGAAGTGCTCAGGCTTGGATGAACAACTAACAGCAGGCCACTCTTTAAAGCAAAGAGTAACTTCAGGGACTGAGGGAGGATGTGAATTCTTACGGAGCAGGGTGAGGCAGGGGACTGGATTTTATTGTATGCATTTTCTTCAACAAAATATGGACATTTATTATCCTTACAGGCTTGATACTCCTAACAGCTTTTCTGTAGCAACCTATTACTTGATTAGTTTATACTGTTTGGAGCACAGCAATGATGACATAATTTAGTTGTAATGAAGATGAATATTGTCTCAACGTCAGAAGGCACCAACATCACCCATTAAGTGTAATGATTTCAAATACTCTGAAGAAAATTCTTCTGGGCTGATTGCAAGAAAATACACACGCAGACAGGTCTGATTTTGATTTAAATAGAAGCTATTACAATGCTCAGCTCAACCCCAAACTAGAATCAACTGCTCGGCCCCATGGACTGAAACAGAATAAGGGGAAGAAACACTGACGTTCTGCCAGACCACGCCATGCTGTACGAGCAACTCCAGCCTCGTGGAGGTGGTTCATGGTCGGCATTCAGCAATACTGCAGAAGTGCTAATTCAAAGATGGTTGCAAACACTTGGTGGCTACAAACAAGGTGAGCACAAGTCTTCCCCTTCATCTGCGTAACTGCAAGTAACAGATGGCAGGGCAGGAGTGCAGGGCAGGAGCGTGGACAGTTCCTCCCTGAGAGGTGATGCCAGCCTGCTTCTGTCCCGGCTGCGGGTTCCCTGACAGCTCTGGCTGTGGGGCTCCTGGCTGTTAGCTGGCAGTGCAGGATCAGGCCCAGCACTGACAAAGTTCTGCACCGCATCTTTTATGGCCTCCCATTAGAAAATATGTTTAGACACAAATGCAAAATGCAGCAGATTGAGAGGATGGGGGGCAGAAGGAGGAAAGCTAAAGGAAAATATGCTATAAATATGAACTGGGTCATATAGAAAGATTAAGTATGAAGACAGCTTTCTTGTAATGTCCAGCTGTTTCTCCTAAATATTTCTAGCAAACCTACATATGTAGAGTTTCAGAAATGTACCAAGAGGGAATACTAGTACCTCACTTAGGAAAAAAACACAGCTCCATAGGACTGCTGGTGTTTTTGAAGCTCTAGCACTGAGATCTGTCAGGATAGGGCAGGAGTTATTTCAACAGTACTAAATAGCTCTCCCACTGCTTTACTGTGGATTGATCCATTTTCACCCTCTCTTGCCTTTCTGCAGTCAAGCACAGATGTAAAACAGATTAAGGCTCTATAGGAGTAAAATAAAATAAAAAAGACACCTAGGACTTTTTTGACTTCCCCTACAATAAAGTGCAGGGAGAGGTGAAAAAAGCCACACAAGAGACAGTAACAAAATGACAAAGGTCCTAACTGATAGCTTATCGAGATGACAACTCAGTGAGTTTTCAGACGTCTCTGGCACGAAGACTAGTTTTGTCTTTCCACAAGTTAAGACGTATGTACGATCAAGACGACTGCCTGCCTGGCTGCTGAAGCCTGCATCTCCCCATTACCTCTCTCTAGCACAGCCATGCCTGACTGCAAAGTATTCCTTCTGCATTTTAATGTACTTTAGAACAACAGTTGACAACGCTTGAGAAGAAACCAAAGCACAATAACAAACCATTATCAATATATTATTTACACAGGATCCAAAATCTCAGAAACACCGCTAGCAAGTCACTTCGATGTTCAGCCACAGATCTTGAGCGTGGAAAAGCATCGTTACCCACACCCAGCTGGTGCTGGGGGAAAGCAGAGTGATTCCCTGTGCTCCCAATGAGGAGGGTTGCACTCTCCAGTGCCTCTTCGTGCAGTTCCTACCAGCACAAAGGGCTGCCTCTGGCTGGGCAGCACATCACACCCCATCTCTGTTGGTGCCCTGATCCCTGGGTGCTGCTCCCAGCTCAGCTCCTGCCCTCTGGATCCAGGTCCACGGCCTCCCAGCCCGGAGCACTGCTCTCGTTGCACACAGCATCCGGGCTCTGGAATGCCTCAGATTTAGCTTCAGACACAACAACCATTACAAATTATGGAGCACAGTGGGAATAAAAGAGATGGGTTGCCCTCTCTGACTATCCATCACCGTTTCCCATGTCTCTGGGCGAAAGCAAAGCTTTCTCAACAGCTGAAAGACAAAAATAGGTTGTATGTATTTTTAAATGGTATACTTTCCCACTCTTAGGCTAATAAAAGTCAGAAAATAGAGAAAGCATTGATTTTATACTTTCCCAAGTCACCAGTAAAAGAAAGCCCCGGCACACTTTATCTTTTCAAATGATAAAGTATCAAAGCTGGACGAGGTAGTTAAAATAACAATTTTTCAGCCGAGGCTCTCAAAGTGCTTAAAAACAAAGCACTTCTGTTGTATGCAAAACTTGCTATCTCTTTTTTAATCTGCAGTAAGTGCAGGCACTAAACAATTAACCAGCCTGCTGCACAGTCATATGGCAAGCGACAGTCAGTGAGACTGTTTGTTTTGAGGTCTAAAATCTACTGAATGAAAAATGGATGGCTTTGAAATGAAGAGAATCCTCATACTGAACCTGACCCTGTCACACCGTCATAAGATCCCAGAGATGTCAAACAATTCAAAATGAAAAATTTTTGTGACGATAATGCCAGAAGTCAGAAGAATGCTGGACATTTCTAGGAGGTCTGGTTTGTGTCTTTTTGGCCAGCTCCAGGAATTTGTCAGGGACAGCTGAACGCTGAAGGCTGCCATCAGCTTGAGATAAAGGATCTCTGGGTGATGGCTATAGATCCAGCAGAGCGTGTGCTGAGTTACAGATACTGTAGTAGTTTATTATTATTAAATTTTAGAAAAGCCCTGAATACATACCCAGATACCCAGATAAACACTCACGCACAAACACGTACCTTAGAACAAGGCTTCCTGACAGCATTTGTTGTATTGTGATGTCAGTCGAAGGAAATATGTTGGCAACTCCTCCCCACAAAATCTCTGTTCCACAAACAGCATATTCTGCCAGTATAAAATTCTAGCCAGCCATAAGAAGGACACAGGGCCAAGGGGCTTGAGTGACACACCAAAAACTTCAAAACACGTCTGAGCTGCCACGTGACTTGTATGACGCCATTCACCTATAGCAACGAAACTGGAGTGCCACAGGTTGCATCTTCACAGTGTTTTGCAACATCCTGAGAATGGGCTGCTCAGGGAAACGGGAATGGATGCTGAGAGTGGTTGGGTCACTGCTGGGACAGAGACGCTCTCATTAAAAATTAAAAAAAAATACAACACAAAACAAAACACAAACAGGTGAGGCAGATGGTGAATGGAGGGGAAAGGAAGCCAAGCTGTTGATTCAACACCAAATACCTAAATAAAAGGTGCCTCATCTCAACTGCTGGTCAGTGGGAGTAAGGTGCTGCTAAATAAATGGGGGTAATTCCAAAGGAAATATTTCAATAAAATAAGGAGAAAGGGCCATCGTGGGGAAATATCTCAACAAAGCAGGAAAACCAGCCTTCGTGGAGCACTGATTCAGCTGGTTCTCCAGGATTCCAGTGGAAAGCTACATCTCATGCCTAAGACAAATGGATTTCTGAAAGAGAATTGCCAATATCCTCAGTTTCTTAGATCTTGTCCCACTTTTCAGTATTTGGAGAACAATTTAGAGTTTGTTCATGAAATTAATATTAATGAGCAGTGAAATGTATTATCATCTGTCCTGAGCCCTTAGAAGGGAGCAATTACTGCAGGCTCTGGTGTCCTGCTCCTGGTCTCCAGCAGATGACTAGTGACAAACCCAAGCTGGGAACCTAACACCTGCATGATTTCATGGAGAAAGCACCGGGCAATTTAACACGAGAGCTATGGTATCTTAAAGGCAGGAAGTCTCTTTTTAAAAAAGCCCTTTTTACTTGATCAGAATAATCAAGTGGGATAGTGTCTCTCTTAAATAATAGTGTGAGATTCTTCCAGAGCACTTCTGCCTCACTAATGTGTAACTGCTTCATCTCCCAGAACACAGTGGGATAAGCAGGCTCCTCGTGCACCTGCTGTGTCTCTCACCCTCTGCCAGGTTATTCTGCACACCCACGAGCAGCATGGTTGTGCAGCCTGAGAGCTGCAGCCCAGCACGTACCCCTTGCTTGTGCTCCTGTTGGTCATACCCGTACATCAACATGACCAGGAATTGGCCTCCTTAGCTGGAAACCGTTCATTTCACGCCGTTGGGTTTCATTCCCTCCTGGCAGCAGAGCTGAGGCAGCACCCTGCCCAAAGGTTCTCCTTGCAGCAGCTTGGGAGGCTGCACTGTGCAGAGCTGCAGCGGCTCCTGTGACAGCAGCTCAGGGGGCAACTCACTTGCGATACTGTCAGAAAATCCTTGCCAAGCTGACACAACATATTAAAGGGTTTACAACAACAGAAGGCTGAAATTAAATTGAACAGGATATTAATACCTTGTCGTTGAGGAAATGGTATTTCCTTTTGATTTTACTCTTTGCTTTGTGACTTTGCCAAACCTGCCTCCCCGCACCACTGGGAGCAGCTCCCGCCCAGCACTCAGCCTCTTCCGAACCCTGGCAAGTCTACAGTGGTCAGCTCTACCTCATCCCACATCCTCTCCACATCTTCTGCCTGTCCTACAGGTTTCACAGCAGCAAGCGTCAGCTGGCTCAGGATTCTCTCATCCGAGCAGCCCACAGAGGCAAAGAGAAGGTTTAAAACAAGGAAAGGGTTTTTGCATCCTGCTTCCTTCTGTGGAGCACTAAGACCTTTTTCCTATTCTCTTTCACTACCACAGAGGGAGCACAGGGGTGCAGGACCCAAACACCACACCTGAGCGCTGCCTGCAGCGGCCCAGCCCCATCCATGCACAGGCAGGGACTGGGGCAGCCACCAGCCCTGTGCCCCATGGGCCGGGCACAGCTCTTGGGCCACATCAGGGGTGTCCCAGTGCAGAGTGTATGGGCCCTGCAGGAATCACATCCCTGCATCTCTGCTCGCTGCATCCTGCTACAACCCGTGCATTGGGGCACGAGGCACATGCACAGATACATGTATTTAACAGAAACCCAGCTGTACTTATGTTCTTTAGGGACTGGCTTTTCAAAAACATTAGGTTGCAGTATTTGCACATTATCCAGGCTCAGTTTAACTCAGCTTTCGGAGCGCTGGCACGGCGCAGCGAGCTGGCCTGCGTGCCAGCAGCCATCGCTGGGCTAGCGGCAGGGCCAAGCTGGGGAAACATTAAGAAGCACGTTTTGCGTACATAATTGTGTGTTTACAAATGAGGCATTTGAATATTATACAGTTAGTCCTGTGCAGCACTGAGATGGGAGTCATAAGAAAATTTGGCTTCCTGGTATGGAACTCTGGCCAAAAACATCATTTAATCCAGACAAGGAAAAAGATCGATCAATTATGCCCCTAAGTTTGAAACAGCACTATAAAAAGTGACATGGCATAGGTTTGTGGTTCCCAGCTAATGGAGCTAAAACCTAGCATCAGATGGTTTGTGTTTTATATTATTGTCAAACAAAAATAAATCATCGAAAACATGGCATTTCCGAGCCTAACTGGCAGGACATACCATAAAAAACCAGCTAGCGGTTGAAGTGAAAATTAAGAAGTGCTGTTCATTCTCCCCAAAATGCCAGGGCTCACCAGAAGAAGCCGCTCACTCTCACCAGCTTTGTGATTCTTTCCATTTTTTCCTGCGAGCAAAAGGCTGTTACACCACAGCTGGGGTCTGCTCCAGTGAGGTTTTGCTTCCCGATCCTCAGACATTAGCATATTAAGTACATTATGTCCTGTATTTACATAACTACTGCATTATGGCATAGTTAACATTTTGTCAGCATTTCTATTGTAAACCTCAGTTCCAGAGCCTGGAGTTGTGATTGAGGATCATCTCCCAGTGACCGTCTTCACAGGGGTCAGGGAAGTCTGAGATTATGTATTTCTTTTTAGAACGTATTTCAGATCTCCAAAGGAACAATCAGCCACCAAAGGCTCAGCGGCCTCATCAGCACTGGAAGGGAACAAGTATTCTTCCAGGAAGAATGATCTTTTAAATGTGAGAACTGACAGGCAGATGCTCAAACAACCATCCTTCTCCACATCATCACCAGCCCCACACATTCACACGTTGTGACCTGAGCCCCAAAGTCAGAAGCTCATCTTGTAAGTCATAAAACCTAAAGATTACAAACAGAAATCATTCTACGTTCCTTCCACTTTTTTAAGCTATCAGCTTCAACATTGTCAAGCTTTTCTTGGCCACTGTATGAGCTATGTGTTTATTAACTACTAATGGAAGGATATGCCATCCTTTGAGCCTGGGAGATAGACCCACATGAAGGAGAGCCATGATAAAGCCACGGAAGATGCCAGTCCTCTGTTATACTTTGTTCTGACACAGAATAACCTAGAGTATAAGTAGCCATTTCATCAAACAATTTCAAGACTGTATTTTATATAGATATATACACATATATAAAATACATATTTTCAACATTTTAATTTTCTTTTGCCCATTGCTCCTGGCTGGCTGTGCTGCCCTTTTTTGGGGCCAGAACAACTTGAGGTGATGTTCCCATGCCCACCTGGATCTCTGTGCAGCCCCTGGCCCTGCAATGCTGTTCTGTTGATTGAAACAATCCCCAAGCCACAGACTATGGGCCACCCTTAGTGGGCTGCATTTGGCTTCAGCCATGGTTCAGCGTGATGCAGCGAGGCCAGAAAACGAAGCAAACCTTCCAGGCAGCGTCCTGCCTGCCGCGGTGCTTCCCTGCCTGCCCGCATTTCTGCACGACTACTGCTGCATCAACACCAGTGATGTTCCTGCAGCAACTGAAGCAGAGCATTGGCCAGAAGCACATGCACTTGTCCTCCTACCTTTGCCATAGTTAGGATGGGGAATTAATTTAGATTTAAATATGCACTGAATATGCAAACAAGTTTTACTTTAATTTGTCAGCACAGACAAGCGCACCGTCCAGCTGACCCAGCACGGCATCAACCCCCCTTTTTGAGCAGAGGACATTCCGATGTGTCTTGGGGTTAGATTCCCAAATGCAGCCAGGTGTCTGAAAGAGTAGGAAAATGTCTGTGTGCATCCAATAAGCAATTAAAGTGACTATCTGCATCTTTAGACACTTCTTGTGACGCGCATGGTCTAAACCCCAGTGGCTCTCACTGAGACTCAGACTCTTAAGTGCCTTCATTGCTTTATTGAGAATGAATCTAAAGGGCAGATTTTAAAAGCCATTTGCAGCCTTAACTCTAATCTGGCCCTAAGCCACTGGGAAGCTTTAAGGCTTTTACCCACTGCCTCTTCTAAGTAGGGTGGAGAAATGGAGAGGATGGTTGCATACTTTATGATGAAAAACTGGACCCTGCTGTGGTGGCACAGGACTCCAGAGGAGCACTCGGGCTGTCCAGCACCATGCAGCATCCATCCTGGATGTCTCTGTGCTGTCACTCAGAAAAATGAAAAGACGAAGTCCTTTTCCACAACTTTTATATGAAAGGTTATTTCTTCAGAATATAAATAGTAAATTCTGCGTTAAAACAGGTTTAGTTTTTTAAAAATTGTTTTTTGGTTTTTTTTTTGGCTTACATCACATAACCAATGTTGGCCATGAAGAAATGTTTACGCATAAATTATAATACTCTGAAAATCGGTGGTTACAGTAGGAATCACAGCTCACACAGACCATTAACTGCAGTGACAGACCGGGGCAGCCCTGGCACACACACACACATCGTGTTTATTGACAAGTTACAGCCTATACCAATTTCTGCAGTTCTAAGTTGGAAAGTCTGTACCATATGTGGAGCCAAAGGCTAAGGGCAATATTTCACCAGTGAGGTAACTTTCTTAAACCATGAATTCACCTGGCAGTAGATCATTGTAAAATATATCATGTGACAAGTCTACATCCATGTGCAGCTCTCTCAGTCCCCCAGGTTACCATAAGTTATGTGCACCACGCTATGCAGGCAGGGGCAACAACCTTAACACGCTGGAGCACCCCACCTTGCTAAAGTAAACACCTGCCTTGTTTTGACTGAAGAAAAGCGACCCGGCCCACTTAGAGCAAACTTGGCCATTCTCCACTCAGCCAAACACTTACGAAACTTCAGTGAGTTTATCCTCCAATGTATTATGGAAATATTAGTATTTGCCGCAATGAAAAATACTTTTTTTGGCATCTTTATTTCCCATCCTTATTCTAAGACAAACACTGACAGCTGATGGTATTCAGGAACATTGCCATATGTTCCCTTAGAAATGGGATTCTGAAATACGGCTGTTATCCACCAATTGGCATATTTGCTAATTAGCACAAGACTGCTCACATGCACTCATTTCTTCCTCAAGGGATGAACCCTCTGAGGAATTCTTATCTACCAGAGAAGAATCAGCATCAGGATCTCCTCCTAACTGCTTACCCCCTCTCACAGTGTCTGATTTAATGGTTAACACAAGGAATCAAACAACAATTCTAGGGAGCAAAGTCAAACTGTGTATCTTCCATTGTTATTTTTTCCAGACAAGCAATGCAAACAGCACTCATAGAGTTAATATTTGAGTGCCTTTTCTAATAAAACCAGCTTCCAGTTTTTCAGTCTTTTGTGCAAGTTTAATAAAATAAATTTTGAATATCAATGGAGTACATTCTATTTTTCTTGGCATGTCTGTGCCTTGCTGTGTCCTTCTATTGCAGGAGTCATGCCATAGGGAGAGCACTTTTCCACAGTCCATTGAAGTTGTGCCATAAGGGCTGGAGATGATTTGCTAAAATGCTCCAAAGGTATTCAGATTTCTTTAAAGAAGAAATTCAATTTATGTGCATTTATATTGCAGTGTCTGTCAGGAAGAAAGGTTATAATCACCAGCATATTTTAGATTTACATTTTCTTCTATACATGAGGTAATGGTATTAGAGGTAAACTATGAGGTTTAAAGTTGAATTCGATGTATGGTACTATTTTCATTGCTGCTAAAAGCATGTTTTTGAAGTTCTTGAGGAAAGCATATGTTAGCATATGTTACTGAAATATCAAGAACAGGATGCTGGGTGGCTTAGAGGATAAACCATTTGTCTTTCTTCTCTGCATTCTTACATAAAGTACGGCTGGGTTTCATGAGCGAAATGAATAGAGGATTCTCAGCTCACAAATTAGCTCCCATCAGAAAGCTGTGGCACAGTTTTGTTCAGCAGAGTATCAGTTAGGCGCGCTGCTGAATTAACATGTGAGCTAAACGTGCCTTTAGTCGTATCGCTGAGCAAGGGAAAGAGAGGGCTTCAGGATTTTGTGATATCGCTTATGTAACCCTCAGAAGAACAAATATTCATCAAAAATTAAAAGGAAACCATGCTGCTGTGGGAAGTTCCTCACTTCATTTTACTCTGAAAATTTACTTCATTTAAATTTCCTGCGACCCTATTAAATATTTAGATGTTGATATTTTCACCAACTAGAAAACATTATCTCAGTTCTTATCAAGTTGGAATCCTTCTAAGCATACGTTAAAGATATCTGATAATTAAATTGCCACTTTTATCTCATTGGGGAGCCCAATAATTATGGCCAAAGTACTTCACTGGAATAAACCGCAGCTCATTTTGGAATCGTGGCTGCATGTCCTCTTTCAAAGAAACACTCATGGTTGGTTGGTAGATTTATTTTATCATTTTACTGCTACCCCTGCAATCTCTGTCAATAAGGAAGCTCTGGAGCTATCCTGATGGTTTTTGCACAGCAAGCTAATTGTATTTTAAGCCTACTTCCAAATGAATTCTCTATGGCTGTTCAACTTTGCAAACAGTCATTTAAGCAGCGCTCTTTGGGGAACGGTGCACGCACGCGCACACGTACACACGCTATTTGCTTCATAAATTCCAGCAGATAAAAATCCTGTTTCATTTCTCACAGAGTGTTTATTTTTAATACATTATAACTAGATACTGGGCCAGATATGACAACAACAGATGTTTGCTGAGTACCTGAGTGGCTCTCGACAAGATTGGGCTTCAGTCCTGCAGTCAGCTTCACAAGCTCAGACCCTCACTCTCTGCTCACAGAAAACTCACGTGTATCAAGATGCAGAAATACTTGGGGACAAGAAAGAAATCTCAAGAGAGGAGCTCTTTAATTTGTACAATTGTCCATGGTCTGTGTCTAAACATAATTCATTGCATACTCTGATCCTTCCCCTTCCCTCATAAACTTCTCCTATCAAATCTGATGTGAAACATTGCCATAAAATGAAATACTTTGGGATGCTCTTCATAGATGTCTTCATGGGAAGATTCATATGGTTGTACGAAAGCTTTGAGAAGCACAGAAATTCCACTTGGAATCCCAAAGATGCAGGTCCAACACAGGATGTGAGCATCTCCTGTATCTTCTCACCCCCAAATGGCTCACTGGCTGGTTGGGGGCCTCCACCGACATGGCTGGACCATGAAGTGAGCTCACATTTTCCGTCTAAAGACCTAAGCCAAGCTTTCTTTATGACCATATTCCCGCCATCTAAAAAAATCCTGACCAACCAAAGAACTCGTTAGCAAGAAAATGCAAATAACATTGGCAAGCAGGATGCATCAAGGCTGGTACCAAAGGACTAACACAGCAGAAAAGCACGCTTAGGATACACATTGTGCATTGGACAAGGGATCACTACAAATCAGAGAGCCAGAGCAACTGAAACCAGCAGAACTACCTATAGACCCAGGTAGAAAACATGGGCATGTTTCTCCCAATACTTCGCACATTCTGAGCTTTAAGTCAGCGTGCTCAGCTTTGGAGTACTTGTTCTGAACATTTTGTATTCTGCCCCTTTCTAAATGGAAGAGATAGCTCAGTAGTGCATTATCACTTATTTAGGATCTGAGAACTTGTTCTCCTGTCCTTTCCTACTTTCTAGTTATTTTCCAGAGCAGCTCAAGTCTGTTTTTTCTTTTGTTTCTTTTCTGTAGTGAAACCAGCCATCATTAAGAAGGCCAATAAACTGCACCTACCATAAAATACTTTCATAAAAATAAAGGATAAATTTCTAAGAGCATACGCTTAGAATCAAAGCTAAAAATCAATCACCAAATTGTTACCAGACTGCTATTTACATTTCTATACATTCATCTGAAGGCCATTTGTTTAACATTAGAAAATTAAAATCTTGCACATGATTTACCTGCTCAAGACCAGCCTGGGAACTCTTCCAACTTGCACTATATTTTGGTGCAAACAACAGTGGCAGGAGTATTAATCCACAACGGGTAACAACATTCTTACTGTGTTGTATTATAAGGGTGATTTTGTGCTCTTCCCCCTGTTGTTAGCAGTCCCTGGAAGATACTTCCCCCCGTTTAGAACTATTTAGAATGAATCCCTTCACTCAGACTAAACCGGGCTTCTTGTGCATATTTCAGTCTCCAGCATGCTGTGTGCAATACCGCAGTAGTTAAAAAACAAAGCTCCCTATGGCTCAGTTGTCCATAGCAGTACTTATTTCTGTGTACAGTTTCCTGAGAACGCAATTGCAAAATGGATTTCCAGCAGCAGCAAAGCCAACTTAAAGAGTTCCCATCACCACTGAGCTGATTGCTCCCACCCTGAGCAGCAACTCGGTTATAGAACTCATCCATGCTTGGTGCTGAGGCCAACACTGCATCACTGAAAGGATTTAGGTTAAAAAAAGCAAGCAAGCATTTCACTATCAGAGGAAACATATTATGACCTAAATGGGAAACATGCTGATGCTCTGCATGCCTTGGTGAGATCAGCAGCGGTGATATCACCATCTGATGGCCAGCAGTGACCAGATCTTCTGCTGGGATCCACATGGAAGGGGCAGAAGGGCACATACAGGTCTATGAACACACTCCTGCAAAAAGGGGATTTGAAGCAGGAGGGACAGAAAGCTTCAAATGCCAATACGAGAAAAAAATACAAAGAAAAGAGAAAGAATTGCCCAGAAGAAAGGAGTGGATAGCATGTACAGGTCAAGGTAACAAATGTCATTTACAAGATCTCTGCTGATTTTGCATCCGATTCAGTTTTGAGTACAATCAGATTGTTTTAATTCTCACACTGTATTCACCTATAATAAAGCTATAGCCAGAATTGTTGCTTTGCCTAGTGCTGAATAATGAATACGAACAGCAGCAATCCCCTAGCAGGCTTCTCTGCATTCCTTCCCACACTTTGCCTGTAATGAGCACCTCTAACACTGCCAGAAGTTGGGGCTGATGTTCAGCCGGAAGCGCAGAGATGCTCCAAACGTCAGAAAGGAACAAGCAGAGCAGGGGGCCCCAGTACTACCGCTGCCTGGGAATTTCCCAATGAGATCCTTTTTATGAGAAAACACCAGCTGGTAGAAAAAGAAACGTTCTGTGGAAGCATATTGGTTTTAAAGTAGAGGAGCCCAAACTTTTGAGATGCAGAGGAGGGAATGTGAAGTTCTAGGCTCTTGCTTGGTGCCACGTGCAATGCACAGGTCTCAAGAACATCTGCAGGGGTGTTCAGCCCTCAGCTGCTTTGGATTCAGGAAAAATGCCCCAAGGGCAACCAGAAGCTCAGGCTTCCTGTGGCTGCAGGAAGAGAAAGGGTGCCTGGAAGCCAAGAGAGCTGAGCAGTCCCATTCATTTGGGGAATGCTGTGTTGATCTTATTTTTGTAAATTTATTTCTAGCAGGAAATATCAGTATCTCTATGTTTAATTCCAGTGAGAAATAAAACCCTTAGCATGTTCTTGTTTCCTCCAGCTGTAGCTACTGAAAAAGAAAACCAACAGGAGATGAGCTGTACTATTGGGAACGGAAGTTCTCAGAGGCTCAGCAGGCTTGTAAAGGCCGGCTCTGCGTTCAGAGTTCTGGGGATGGGATTTTTGTTCCATTTTTACAGTTTTTCCTATTTCAGTGTTATTAAACTTTTTCCCTTCCCGATACTAACATGTGCTCAGCTGAACAGGCGTGGCGATGCCGCGTGCTGTCACGGCTCACCCCAGGGCAGCTCGGGTCTGGTGCATGCTCACTGCTGGGCTTGTGCCTGTCCTGGTGCAGCTGACGTGCTGGGAGCTCTGTGCCCCTCCTGCCTCTCTTGGTGAGTGCTGCCCGAGTCCTGGCTGCATCGGGAGCCTCACGAGCTGCAGAAGAGGGAGAGAGGTGCTGGGAGCGAGAGGGGCCTACCTGAAATCAAAGATGTAGGAAAAAATTTCAGGAGCCCTGAAGAATCATCCAAAGGCAAATCAATTAGAAGAGAAGCCCAGCTGAAATTCAAAACAGTCCTGCACATTTGGAATCATTGAAAGATATTACACGAGAAGGCACAGCCGCAGTCGGCTCAGCGAGTAGCACAGACACTTGTCTGCGCTGTGTTTCATTGCATCCCCACACATGGTACTTCAAAAAGCTTGGTAATTTGCAAAAGTAATTTTGTAAAAGCTTCCATACATCTCCCGTTAAGAGCAATTTGGCCAGTATCTGTTGCTAGCTGTGAGCACGCTTTTAGATATTAGATGGATGAGTGCAGACTACCAGGAGAAAAAACAGGGAGAGGATAAATACTTGGCAGTTCTCTAACAACTTTCACCAGAGGATCACAAAGTGATTTACAAATACCAATTAATTAAGCCTCGAAAAGCCCCAGAGAGATAGGTAAGTATCATTACTCTAATTTCACTAATGTGTAAACTGAGACACTGAGAGAATAAGTCTTTCACCCAAGGTCACACAGCAAGCATCTGGCACAGCCGGGGACGGAAACCAAGAGCGCTGCCTTACCTGGCTCCTCACCTACCACACCATTACATCTCTCTTAACACTGCTCAAAGCTTCTCATTGCCAAATGAGCAAATGCAATGCTCTGCAAACCTGATGCAGTTCCCTTCCATGTCTGGGAGCATGAGTCAGAGGGGCTGCTGGTGCCAGGCCACAATGCTGCTGGTGCAAGCCTGCTCGCCCCTTGGCTCCCAGTGTGCATGGCCCAGTTGGGTCACTCTTGTCCAGCCCCAGAGCAGTAGTGGGGCAAAGACTGGAGATACAATGCAAGCAAAACAGCTTCCAAGGCTGAAAGCCTGGTACCAATGGCTTCCATGCAGTCACTCAGACATAGCCAAAACACTGCTTGTTAATGCAGCTCAGCTGAGGAAGAGAACTGATGGTCGGGTGCCCAGAGAGCCCTCATCAGGGCAGGCAGGCTTCCACGCTGACCCACACCACAGAATCAAAGCCAGAACATCAGCGTCGGTAGCACTTGGTAACACCACACACTTGAAAAGCTGCACATGTTTCTATTTTAAACCAGCATTTCTGTTTTTAAAAAAAGAACTTTTGATGCCGAGGGTTACTACTGAGAACATTACCGGAGATCAGTTTACAAGGATTTAGGGCATTACCTAAAAAATCAGAATGGTGTCTAGAAATACATATTTGTGATACATGATACATGCTCAACATACAGCAGGACACAGACCTTATGTATAAAATATTTCAGAAAGCCCCTGACCCCAATATATTTATTGATACCAGCTAAAATAAACTCCCACCAAACAAATAGCTCTGTTTATATACACACACATAACCAACAATGACCCCTCATATGCAAACAGATGATGGACACAAAAGCTGTGCATGATTGCCCAATAACCATCAAATTTGGATGGACCAGTGGGAGAAATGAATGCCAAGCCTCTGAAGTACCCTCACTCGAACAGAAGTGCTGTATGTGGCAGTAAAGCTGGCTTGCTGGCTGCTGAGAGCTGGCAGCTGAGTGCAGGGAAAGCAGAAGTTACTGATGGCCAAACCACTGGGTTAACCACCTCCGTCACGATCCAGCGCTCTGCCTGGGTTGGGGAGCACATGCTGCTCCCTACAGATATCCACGTACATTTGTACGGGTGTACAAAGCTATGTAATCTACACAGGCTTTATAATACAGGAGATCTTGCCTTGCCCCAGGTCGCAGATGGATGGCAGGACATGGATGGAGCACAGCCGACGTTCCCACTCCTCCCACCACGCACCATTCTTGCTGCTCCTCACTGCCAACGCCACGCTCTAGCTGCAAGCCCAATCTGTTTGACTCACACAGGTAAAGAGAGAAACAGAAGAATCAACTAGAATGCAGATGGACTGCATAAGAATTTTTTTACATTTATTTGTGTGTCAAGCAATATTAGTAAAGCTGTTGCTTTTCAAAAGCAATTGGCTATTGTACTTACGTGCAAAAAAAGGATATATGCACTATGCTCAGCGATTGCAAATGATTCTGATTTGTGCCCAAAGAATTTCAATTTAAACTATTTATTCAAGATTTCATATTAAATCATATAATAAAATACCATTCCTACACAGAAAATGGATTTATTGCACACAGATGTGCCACAAGCAAAACATCTGCACATGGAAAATCATCAATACCATGACATTTTATCTCCTTTATGCAGATAAAGCAACTAATTGCTTTCTGAAAAAAATCGGGTCAGAAATGTAATGCCCCAAATATTTATGGGTTACAAAGAAAAGTAGTAATTACAGACTGCTGTATCCCTGCCATTCGCACACAGCATACTGGGTGTGCGCACATGCCATCAGACCTCAAGTAACGCTTTGTAGATTGATGAAGTCTGACTCAAACAATATGTCACAACAGGAGGCTGACAACCGAAAGCACGCTTAATGTAAACTTGTAAAGTCGCAGGAAGGAATGCCAGAGCTTTAGCCAGCTAATGATTTGAGCAGTAGGCCCTTTTTACTGCTACTGAAATTAAATACTTCAGTAAACCTCTCGTCATTTACAGATGTCCTTCTGCATCAAAATCACGCACCACTGTTCTGCTTCTTTTACAGAATTAGATGAAACAGAGCTGAATCTTTTACTCCTTCCCACCCGGCTGCAATTAGTGGATAGACGTCGCTGAGCAGGACTAGTGGCTCCTCTTCTCCTCAGCCTAACTGGCTTTGCAGTTTTCCGAGTCAAAATGTAAGCCAACCACCTTAGCAAACAACTCTGTTTATTTCTTTTGATAGAAAGGTTCATAACACCTTGCAACGTGCATGCATTTTTCCCCCCTATCTGTCTACTAAACACTGTAGTCACTGGGGACATTTATTAAAATGCATTCAGTTGCTCTTTAGTTTGATGTTAATTCTGAATTTCTGCTTCCATAGAGCGCTACGTACAGCGCTGCGCTGACGTTTCTTCAGTACTTTATCAACATCCAAAACTGTTGGCTGTAAAGAATTCAAGGAATATAAAGACTGGCTGAGTAGTTTCAAAACAAAAAAAACCTTGTAAAGGTATGAAGTATACTGAAGTTTGGGGGAAAGCACTACTGCTTATTTTTATACAGATATTTAAAGAGCAGGGACATAAGCGGAGAAATTTGATTATCAAGTGTAGTTTTAAGTCTTCTTGCTTTCAGAAACTAAGAATCTAAGAAGATTTTTTCTGTACTGCAGGAAGGGATTTTAAAATTAAAAATGGTGCTACATTTTATCCTAAGATGCTGTCTTAAATATTTGATGGCAGGTGCCCAGCCCTACAGCTTACATGACGCATCTGATCTTCCCAGATAACAATACCGCCATGCTCATTTTTATTTAATAAATCCTCTGTCAAAAAGAAAAGAAAAGGAGAACGGCCCCTGAGTGAGTATAATTTGAAGGAATAGGCAAATTGTGACACTTGGGCAGCTGTTACCGTATCTAAACAAAACACCACCCCAAAGCCGCAGCTGTCTGTGGGAGGGGCAGATACAAAGGTACTAAAATTTGGTTTACGTTCAATGTAGAAAAGAAAACGAGTATGAGGTCAATATACCAGATGTATCTGGCCTGTAGCACCAGCCTTGAAACCAGCCTCACTGGACAAATTTCCCTGAGGAACATTCCACGCAGTCATCAAAGGCAGGGATTAGGAGAGTTGCTTCTTTCCCACTATTTTTATGAAAGGTATCGTGTTTCAAGCCAGTTAAGGGAGGGGGTAGGGGTGGCCTTTCAAATTGGGTCTTGGAGCTGTTATTGCAACAACTTGAATTATCATCTCTTTAAGTCTACTTTTCCCACATGTCCAAAATCCATGTGGCCAGACTTAGGTAAAAGGAAAAAAAAAGGGAAAGGCTTCTAAAAGAGCCTCACACCAGAAACTGCTAATTTGTCAGCTGTGCTATCAGAGGCAGTTTCCACATGCCTCTCCAGGCCTTTGAAACTTCGTGGTACATCTATCTCCCTGTAACAACATTTACAGATGCTCTCTTTCTGGCATGTGTAAGGTGCCTGGGCTTATGCTACTAGCACAGCAAGCTCTGCTTGACATCCTGCCTGGCCTCTCTTTAGGAGCTCACTTAAAGAGAAAAATTAATACTTTCCATTCTCTTTATTTTGCAAACTGTTAAATATATTAAGAATCAAACGAATATATGAGCACATTTAGTATTAAAAATGTATGGCAAACGCTCCTACATTAATAAGCTGGTTAACAAGCAACATCAATATCATATTGTGCATAATTCAATAAAACCAATACCTAAAGAAATCCAGGATTTTGTTTCACTGCATGGAATCATGAGTGCCTCAATGGTTTCAAATGAGACACTTTGTCAATGTTACTGCTATCTAACAGTATGCATTTGGGAAGCAGCTTTTATCGTTGCTGAAATGAGCTAAGAATCTGACAGAGGAATAAAGGCAGCCGTAGGCCTGCTATTGGGGTATGTCTGGGGATGCAATGCTCCTTTCAGGACAGTGGAACAAGTGCAGTGCTGCAGGTGAGCGGAAAATGGCTCTAAGCCAACTAGTGGTGGCTTGCTGACTGCTTGATGATTTGTGCTATAAAATCACAGACCCAGGTGATATAAACATATAAACTGCCAACACGAGGGCCAAGGATGGCAAGATGAGGGCACACAAACCCTTCCTCTGATGTCTCTTCTCTGATGTCTCACAAACCCTTCCTCTGATGTCTCCTGCAGCCTGTTGTCTTACAGCTTTTCCCTCTTGAAAACTCAAGCCCTTTCCTCTGTGGCACTCTTCCACCTGGAGGAGAGGGTACATAAGGGTGTGCTGCCCACACACATGATCCATGTGTCTTTGTAGGGATCTGTGGATATACTCTTGAAAATGTCAAGCAAGCTTTTCCTTTCCTTTCACCCACAATCGGTGTTGCTCATTGCATGTTGAGCCGGAACGTAAACATCTCTGGATACGTGCGTGCAATGTGCTACAACAGGACTCTCATTCCAGCCCGAGATATTGGGGTGCTATCACAAGCTGAGAGCATCCCTTAATTTAGTAGTACATGAATGCTCTCTATACGGTCCCACAGGGACCACAAACAGAGTCACGTAACCTCAGCCATATCTCCATGCTATAAAAGCTGTTTTGCTGCAAACTGTGAAAGCCTTTCATTTGTTCTTGTTTCACAACCTGAAAAACATCAGCCTTTCAGTCACAAACTGTGATGGTGCTTTCCATTTCATGAACCTGTACATCTACACACACGCATATGCAAAGAAAAACAAATTAAAAAGACGTACAAGCATGTACATAGATACGCAACAAAGACAGGTAAACGTCAGCAAGCCCTACTTGAACAGAAGCAAACTGCTAAAATAAAAGATTTAACACAGCACTGCAGACCATCTCCTCCTTTTTTGCTATATTCCAGGAATCTTTCCACAGCAGCCCGTTATACTTCTTCCTGGTTTCTTCCCCCTCCCTCCTGTCCATGTTCTCAAATTTGCCTAACTCTTGCCAAGGGAAATGTAATGACACTAATTTTATTTAATGTTGTCGATCAGCATTTAAAAAGCATTATTCTTTTAAACTTCTCTAGCTCCTATTTCAAGCCTTTTTTATGGCTATTACATTTCAATCATTTTAGGAAAACGGATGGGGGTAAAATGGCAAAACCAGAAGAAACTGCTAAGTTCAGCAGCGCAATTAATGTGGTCACCATTGGCAGCTTGGAAGAAGACAATCAACAATCAATGGCTGGAAGGTGACCTGACATCACAGTTTTCTGCCATAGCAATCAATATTGTTCTCACTGCAGACAGCCTACTCCAGATATGTGATGTTTCATCTCAGTGGCTTTTATTCTTGTATAAATGCTTAAAATGAATCACATATGAAGAACCCGGGACTACTTCAAATTACATTAATGTGATGCAAAGGTGAAAGAAGTTCCTCTAGGTAGAATTTGCCCTTCTGTCCAAAACGTGTACTTTAAAAAGAGAAAATAAAATAAAATAAAAAATCAACCAAACAAAACTGCCAGACTTACTTACACACTACAAGTTTGCATTATGCTGTTCTCACATTACCAGAAGCCATTTCCAGTTTGATAGAATCTAGGTTGAGCAAAAAGGCAAAATCTTATAGTTTCCTTAGTTTCCAACTGAAACGTCACAGCATTCCCCAGTTATTTTCTATAACAACAACAAAAGCAGTCCCAAATCAAGTACCATTTGTCTATGGCAAGATTTTTTTTTCAGAAAATACCATATAATTCTCTTAAATATTGGATAAATGTAAAAAAATCATAAAGAAACTTTATCCATCATCCATTTTTTTTTCTGTTACGTAAATAGATTGGGAAATTATTGCGTGGTTGCTTTGAAGTAGAAAATAATACAAAATGTTGACAAGGAATTGGTCTGGGATGTTGCTGACTGGTAATATTACTTATGCTTGGACCAATTTAGCTAGGAGTGCATTAGGCAGATCTTTACAAAGACTGTTCTTCAAGTTTTTCCATTTTCACAGCATTAATAACATCTTTTTCATCTCTACACCCAGACCAGCTTCTACAGAAGTCTGTGGGAGTCTTTCCATCAGCAGACAAAGGCAGAACAGCGAGTTCCTTTTAAGAGCACTGTTAATTTGAGACAGGCTAAAAAATCCCCTTGCAACTCTGAAAAAAAGAGTTCCAGTAAACTAGTAACTACTTTCATGCCAGGCACAATATTCTCCAGATACATCCCAAATAAAAGCAATAAGATAAAATTCTTAGGATAGAATGCATTTGTAAGGAACAGTAACACACTGCTTAATTAAATGAAATCAAATATTTGAGTGGCAGTGCATGACCTCACAATTACTGCTTGAAAACGTACTTTTAATTATCTGAACAAATGCATCTTAGCAGATCCTTATGGTATACAGATTGCGAGACAGCTCGGCACCTCTTCAAAGCCTGGAACATGGGGCGACCCTGCTCACGTCGAGATTTGTCCCCAAGGCTGAGCACAACCACGTTAGGGCCTGGGAGGAGCGCCCACTGCTTCCCTACGCGCACAGTACGTGTGGAATTGCAGACATGTGGCATGAGTTGCGGAATTATTTTCAGATTTGTTTTGTGGTGACTGTGTTTGCAGCAAATACTGAAAATATTATACTAAATACTGAAAGCATGCCCATGGGCCCCAGGGATAGACAAGTAGGTTTTATAATCAAATTACCATATGCTTCTGGCCCTTAATTCAAGAAGTTACACCAATACACACTTGGATCCTTACGCAGGGTATGTGCTCTGCTTAAGGATAAGCATATCACGGGACTTTTTGTGGAACCAGAATCTGGGCTACAAAGAGCAAAACAAAAAATTTGGATGAGTGATGTCGTTAGAAGGAGAGCAAATCTCATCCAAGCTAAAAAAGATAATAGACATTAAACTTCCAATACTAACCAAGTGCCTGTTTCAAATTATGCCCGGTCCTGCACCAGTTCCTTCAATCTCAAAAAGTTATAGCCAAAAGAAAAAAAAAAAGTAAGTATTTGGAAAAGGAAGTATTTACTGTTCATACTAACATTATCTGCCTTACAGTATTTAACATTACATGTTTTTAACGTTACTTTCCTTTGGCTCAAGAAAAAGACCATATTTAAATTGCTTTATGTTAGTGAAAGATTATAAAATATCTACTGAAAGCACAGAACATTTTTGCCTCTGATTAATAGATTTTTTTTTTTTGGTAATTACAAAGGAGGTTCATCAGCAAGCTTTCTTGTTGCTATAGTCTATTAAAGAACCTCAGAGTTGCTGAGCAATGCACTTTTAACAGCCGATAAGCATATGCAAGAGTAAGGCCTGGTTTTAAATGCACAGATGTAAGTTATCAAAGCCACCATTCATTTCATGTCAGTTTTAATATTCTCAACTCGATACACTTTTGATGACTAACTACTTGAATTGTGTTTTTAAAAGTGATAGCCTTTGACTCACATCGCTCAAAGGAAAGAACGGCAACTAGAGGCCACCAAGTTTCAGGCCATCACGTTTCAGGCCATCCCAGCCTGTCAGGAGCCTCACCAACTGTGACTAAACTCCTTACGTGTTTAAAGTTGGGCAGATGCTTTACTGAGGAGCTGGACTGGGCACCAAACCCGGCAAGTATAGTCAAATTTCCTCACGTTCCATTATATAGAAATCAAGGCATAAAATTTTTTAATGAACACCAGAGAACTGTGTCAGCATTGTTCTAAGAGAACTACAGATTTGTTCAGTTTAGATATGTTCTAATTTAAAGATTTCCACAATAGGGAATTAAAAAGACCTGAATTATAATTCCTTTAATGGCAGATCACTTGATAACACTGCCATCTCAAGCAGTTCTATTTTAAAATGCATGGTTGTGCAGACAAATACTTTTTGAAGGAAAAGTGTTTAACATTATCTTTTAACTTTGTCTAATTAGCTGAATACTGTGTTTTTTTCACCCTGAAGCTCTTAAAAAGCCGATCTAATTTCACAATGAACACTTAATGCCATTATATTTGGAAATATTTGCATTTGCCAACTCTTGTGCAATCACCATTCCTCCCTCTGCACTCATCCCTTGCTTCTCTTTCCTTGGGAATCATTCTCTACTTTCTGCCTAGATAAGCTCCTTCCATTAAAACAACTGATTTGCTGATTCAAAAAAGTCAGAAAAGTTTCTCTGAGGATATATGCATATTCTCACACTAGTTCCTTTTCAAAAGGAAGGAAGTTTCCCCTCCATACCTATGTTCCATCTTTTCTATACCTGGTAGCACTTCAGCAACAATGAAATTCAGATCCAGAGGAGATTCTGCGCTCACCACGTGTCCCTTTGCGACCACTGAACCACACAATCCCCCAGAATGGATGTGGTGGGAAGGGACCTCTGGAGATCACCTACTCCAAACCTCTCTGCAAAGTCAGCTGGAGCCGGGTGCCCAGGATCGCATCCAGTTGAGTTTTGAGTATCTCAAAGGATGGACACTCCAAAGCCTCTCTGAACATCATGTTTCAGTTTAGGTCCCCCCAGGCCTACTTCTCAAGGCTAAAGAATCCCAGCACTCTCAACCTCTTCTCATATGACAAGTGCTCCAATCCCCTCACCTTTGAGATCTTTTGCTGGACTCACTCCACTGTGCCCACATCTCCTGTATAGGACAGCCCAGAACTGGCCACAGCACTTCCCTCCGCAGATCCTATGCTGAGTTCATGCATTCTCTCCCAAATCCAGCTCCACCAGCAGGCAGATAACTAATACTAGAGACCTGTGACCATTTCTCCAGCAGAGGGGACAGCCACTTGCTGGAGCTCAGGCAAAGGAGCAGGAGTTGCTCACACAGCTGATGTGAGCAGCCTATGCCATCCAGCACTCAGCTGATGGGATCCAAGCCCATGGGCAGCCCAGTGAGGTGGCAGTGCCTGGGGGTGGGTTAGGGTCAGGAGCCCACAGCTGGCAGCAGTGGTTTCTTCCAGTAAAACAGCCAGACGTGGAAGAGGAGGGCTGCCCACAGCTTAACTCACTAATGATTTTGAGTAGAGTGTCAGAATAATAGCAAACTTCACCTGATGGTGAGCCCTAGTCACTCCAAACCAAGGGAGCTGATCTTGGCAGCACTGGCAATACTGCTCCACCTCTCTGCAAATGCAGATGTAGCAACGTGCACGGCTGGGGCTGCCCGAGATGAAATAATCATCTAGCTGATTGATCATGACAGCTACCAAGCATTTCACCAGTTAGGGGATAAATACATTACACAGTGAAAGGAGACACTGCCTCAACCTTCCTTGGACCCTGCGGCTGCACAGGAGAGCAGCTCCCGGCCTGACAAAGGGGCCCTTCAGCACCTACCAACAGCCCAAGACATGTCAGCACACATTTTAGACAAACATTTCTTCGAAGCTAGGCGATTGTTGTTTCCTCCATTTTCATTTTCCATTTGCTTGCTCAACCTCTGCAGTCCCTTTGTTGCCTGGTAATAGGTGAGATAGGCAAATACAGGCTCTGGGCGCTGGAACGAAAGGGCCTTTCATGTTGTCGGCACTGCAGAATGAGCAAGTGGTGTAAGCCGTCTTTGCAGTTTACATACTGTAGTGGCCTGCTATAGAAACTATGTAATTTGGTTTGCTTTGTTATTTGATAAACGGCAAGGAAAGCTTTGTAGCATGTTGACTGACCCTACTTGTAAGGTCATAGGCCAGCGCCGGAGTGAGAGGACACAGCCGTCTGCGTGGTCCCAGAATGCCTCCAGATTGCCTAGGAGAAAGCAGGCTTTATTAGAGCTACAAAGACCCTGCGATGAAGAGCAGCCGCTCCTAATCAGGAGAAAATATTAGGGGAGGCTTTGACAAAAAGGTACCAAGTAGTCTTAATGTGTAGTGCAGCACATAATGTACCATAAAGGACCGTGAGTCCTAGAAATGATACTGCCTGCTTATAAATCCACAGTGTGGCCCACCACAGGTTGCCGCTTTTTTGATCCAATCCTATACACTTTTACACTTTTTTTGGACAGCCTCTTCCAAAAAAGTTGTAAAACTACACCTTGAAATGTATTTTCTCAAATATAAGTGAGTGCAAGACGTGTTCACTTCACTAGAAATGCAGAAACAGTGCAGAGAGGATGCAAGTCAGACTGCTCGTATCAGCTCTTACCTCCAGGAGCCACCTGTGACGCAACAGCATGTTTGTTAACAGAAAACTATGCCCAGCAGTGGCCCTAAGCAATAGGGATGTCTGGACTCCAATTAGGGGAGACATGCGGAGATGGAAGGGAAAAGGAATTCAGTCAACAGTTGGCATCCCTGCTGCGTCCTCCCCCTGCTCCCCTAACACGTGCGGGGCCACAGACCAGGATCCTCCTTTACGTGGTGCTTCAGCCACCAAAGGAGAGCTTGTATAATCTATCTGCACTGCCCACAGTTATAGTGTGTGCTGCTGTACTTTATATGTAGCAATTTTTTTCCCCTGGAAATACCCAGCTTATCTAGTTCAAGGCCCTGTATTTCGGACGTGCAGGTACATCTGTCTTACCACTGAGACTCACTGACACCAGCAAGGGTCTGACCCTGAAGACAGTCTGTGGACTTAGCAAGTGAGTGTATAAGTCTAGCTCTCCACTGTGGAGTACACAGCACAAAAAATTCAGTATATTCAACACCTTCTGATACACAATTAACATCCTGAAATGAGTACAAGTTATTGACTTGCACCATCACCCCAAGCACTGCGAACCCAAACATGCTCCATAAAGATGCAGGAAATTCCCAGAGACAGGGAAGGACCTGGGAGCTCCAGCCCTGCAGCTCCAACCAGCTGGGAGATGCTAGCCATACAGAGCTCCGGCAGCAGGCTCAGCACTCGAGATTAACCTATTGGCAAATGATAGACATGTTACAGAGGAATAAATCCCTGTGTGGGAAGCCTGCACAATAAAGCTGGAATTTACATCTGCCATTTTCACAGTAGAGACAAGGCAGATGATATCCAGGACAAACTGATATCACTCCTCTGAATTATTTTGTTTCTCATTTATTTTACTTTATTCTGTAAGTTAGTTCAGTTTTCTGAGTCAGGGAGAAGCACTAATTGGAAATACACTGCTAGTTACTTGGTCAGAGCTCGACTACTGAGAAGGTCTTACCAAAAAAGTCTCTTAAGCATTACTTTTAAACCACAAAACAAGGACCGAGTAAGCCCAGGGAAACTCACCTGGAAGCAAGATGTTACAAAGGGGGCAATGAAGTTTGACAGGCAAGGGATGAGACTTAATTAAAGCTAGAGAGGGGAAGAAGGGAAGAAATTAAATGCTATTTGGGAACACACAAAACATAAATAACTCAAAATATGAAATATTCATTATTTGTAGCTGTGAGAGGTTGCTTGGGAATATTTTATTGCTCTTCCTCTGTCCCCAGTGTTTTTTTCTGGGAAGGGAAAAAAGTGGAATACTTCAAAGGACGTGAAAAGCAGGATAACTGGGGGGTTAATTCATGTACTTTCTGGTCTTTCTTTCATTTCCTAACTCATCCCATCCGAGCCTTGGATCTTATCGGGCTGAAGAGCCAAAGCATGTACATTTGTAAGTAATGGGACTGTTCTCACTCCAAGTGATGGTTAACTCTCATTATTAGGGCTCTGGATCTGGGCAACGCAGGGCTTTTCTCTGGCTTTGAAAACTTCCCTGTTCTGGGCAGCAGGTGGTGAGGCATTACCAGTAGGAGGCGGGGATCTATCCTTCCTCCTCTACAGGGGCCGAACTGCTCACATCATAGCTTGAGCTGCAATACGCTTTGAAAAGGTGCAGTATGTATGCATATAAGCACTCCTTTAGTTACTATGGAAGAAGGATTCTGCCTAGTCCTAGCCTCTTTGAGGTGTCAAGCTTACTGAATTATTGAGCTTTTCTGCTCCTTTGAGCATACTTTCAAAATAGGTACTATCTAGTCTTTAAGTATATGGATTCTCTATATTAAGCAATAGTCCTTGCAGTATCTGGGTTCTGCTGATTAAGACACCACTATCCTCCCTTTAATCATTACTATAAATATTGCAACCTTTCCAAAAAAAAATAAATTATTCCTGGATTTTCTCACTTTGTTATATATTTCGTACATTTCTTTTTTCTCCACAACCAGGAAACCAGATAAGCTTCAAATTTCTGTCTATGTACTTTAAATGAAATCTTTAAGCTGGGGTCCCAAAAAAAGTACAAGTTATCACAACACACAGAGTAACGAACAGATGAGCAAGCTGGAACCTTTATCCTCAAAGTGCATTATAGATGTTCTGTCACCACTGCAATATCCAGCTAAAGCAAAGCAGGGATGCGGGTACCGCTGAGCAGCACGGTGTCTGGCTGCTCCTGACTGCAGCCAGCCCAGAATTTCATTCCCCAGCAATGTTAAGCAGAGCTGAGCCCAAAGCAAATTCAAACACCCAAGTCATCAAGCTGCTGTGTAACTACACACACTGACACATTTGCTGAAGTGTTTAACATTTCTCTTTTATTAGATGCTGTAATTATCACTGCTAACCTGCTTATTCACCTAACCCTACTCTCCATTTAAGCTTTCTTTCCCTTGAGAACACCAAACCCACTTATTTGGCCCTATTTTTATATTAAAGAATGGCAAATGCCTGCTTTTCAAAGGAAATGCTGTACAGACCTGGTGCAGGGAGGGAGTTCCATCAACAAGATCAGGACAAAAGAGAACAGCTTAAAACAATGCAGGTTTGACAAAACAAGGAGTACCCAAGAGCCCCCATCCCTCCGTAAACTTCCTCAAAAATTGCATTTGAAAAAGACAGTTCTCCTATTACACTCAAAACAAGCTAATACTTTCAACATTTTGGTAAAGGGCCATTGTGCCAGGAAGGCCTCCAGGCAAAGATTTGAGGAATAAGGTGGTGCTGTAGGAGCCTCTGAAATTACTCATGACTTTATGAAGTAAAAAAGATAAAACTAAAGCTACCAAAGGAGAACAAAGTCATGAACATAGCCTACAACATTTTTGCAATGAAAACTGCTGCTACCACACCAGAGACAGCAGAATCCCCATATATTCAGCAGCACACTTTAGCAGTCCAACAGGGAAGCGAGAGCACAGCCGGGGTGCAGAGCTGACAACACGTACCTAGGCATGGGGCCACCACACGGCCCGGGCACGTTGGGGCCTGTTCATCCAAGTCCCAAACCACATCAACGCAGAGCAACTCTGGTCCAAATGGAAGAAAATTACTCCATATTGCCACAAGGCTACTTACAGATCACCTCAGAGAAGCTCCTTCACCAGCAACATCCCTCGCGTGCTATGGCTGCCTGTGGTCCCAGCCAAGAGAAGGGGCCATCTTGGGGAGCCAGCCAGAAAACACACGGGCTGGCTGCTCCTGAGGCCATCACAGTGCTTGCGGGTCCAAGGTGGAACAGCAGTCAGGCCAGAAATCCAGTCAGGGAGCTGGGTCTGGACGAGCTGCCACAGCACGGCCGAGCAGGGCCTAGCGCAGCTCCCGCACCCAGGCCATGAGCGTGGTGAGGGCCCACCCTTGAGAAGCCTTAATGGCCCTGACCAGCTCCAGTCTTTTATCCAATGGCTTTATCCAACCAAAGCTTTCCTTCTGCCGCCCAGAGGAAAGGAAACGTGCTACGTCTTCCCCCTGGGAGGGGTTTGTGCCCATCTGATAGCAAGGGCTGGCAAGTTTGAATGTACAGTGAGCATCTTTGAGTCAGGCAATGCAGGCCACGGCCTGGTGTTCAAACCAGAAAATAACTTGAGAAGATAAGTAAGGAATTAGTTCTGGATTAAGGTAGGATGTGAATTTAATTTGCTATGACACTGCAAAGCAACTGAAGTAAGCTCAGCCAGACAAAAAGAACATTTCCAGTGCCTGGTCCCTGGCTGCGGTGGCAGGGAGGTGGTGATGGATGTCTGCCTCCCTGGGATGCTCACACCCACCCATCCCTCTGGCTGCTCCCTCATCTGCTCTGTCAAAGGCATTGACGTAAGAAAACAGTGTTTAAATTAAACTAGATAATCCTGACAAATACAACCAAGAAGCACGCACAGTTGTGCCAGGAGGCATGACAGACAGCAGCCTTCAGTGAGGCAAGGATCTGTGCTGGGGGAGCCCTGAGCCTCCAAACCCTGCTCAGCCCAGGCAGGGCGGTGTGGCTGACTCTGCCTCCCTGCATCCCCCTGAGTGTTACAGTGTGGCTCCTCAAGCCAAGTGTCCCTGGCCACTTCTACACATGCTGGTATATCCATGACTGAAGCTGGTCACATTCCTACTCATAAGTAATCCTTTGAAATACAGATAAACTATCTTTGCAGGAAAAAAGAAAAAAAGGTAATATAAGACAGAACATGAATGCTGCTTGTATTATTTTGTATGTAAAACACTAGGCCAGTATTGAACAATTATGCAAAGTTTCTGAGAGAACTGGCCATAAACTAGGTCTTTTACCAGGTGTCAATACCACAGCTGAATAAAATCTTTACACATTATATCGATCTGTATCTATCACATCATGATCAAAGCTTCCTGCCTTCTGTTAAGGTATTAATGATTTCCTAAGCAAAATCAAACACGGCTACTTCAACTGTCTGAGCAAGTTAGATGAAGTCTCTTTAATTGCTGACTTTGATGAATCTTTTCTTGCATACCAATTTCAGCTAGAAAAGACAGCGAGCAAGCGTTAAATTATCAAAAAGACAGTAGCAGAGCCATCTTGCAAGCAGCATCTCACTCATTCTTGCCTAAGTCTCAGTTTTAGGAACTTTCTTTTTGCTCTGTGCTCAGATAGTCACAGAACAAGAGGTCCTGCTTCACAACTGATTCTTCAAGGTCCCAATAAATACAAACATCCCACTGATGGCTGCAATACTGCTAACAAGAGATTGCCTTCTGGTATCTGGCAATTTGTTTGACAGAGGTTTGGATAAACAGTGGAGAAACACCGTCTGTAAAGAAAGCCCTGAGATACTCAAAATGTGAGAACCATTCTCACAGCTGTCTTTCTGGTGCTCTAGTTTCATGCTTTGGCCGGCAATGACTCTGGCTCATTAGCTTTAACTGTTCACTTCACATCTAAAAATACTAAAAACTCCAGCATTATCATTACAGAAGCTGCAGCAGTGTTCAATCATCAAGCCCTATTGTGTTTTCTATAACTAAATTATTTCTGGTCACTAAGGAATATAAGCATATGACAAATCTCCCACCTGCACGTCTAATGCTGATATGCTTCTGTCACTCGTGTCAGAATTGCAAAAAGCTCAAAGGTGAAATACAAAAATTCACACTGTTTTCTTTTGCACAATCTCACTATTATTAGCTGCTTCTACCTTGTCACCTTTGGCCCAGATGTACAGGGGAAATTGAAGGAATAAAATCCAAGCTTGAGAATACAGAGGAAAAAAGTTTTGGAATTTACAGATCTTCCAATGCCTTCGCCAAAGAGACATGGCACATGCTTGCACACAGATTTCCTAGTGCCTCAGAGCCCTTGGCAGGATCGTTCAGACATGGCTCCATTTTGTCTCTTTAAAATTCCTTATCAAGAGGCTTGTGCTTTTTGTGTCTGCTCTTGCAACATGATGAAAGGGAAAAATTAAAGGGAATGGGATTCCTAGAGTAATATATTTGTATCACAATTGTTAAACTTGTGTCAAGAGCTTATAACTTGGACAGAGAAAAATTTGTACTTGGAGTAAATCTGGAATGAAAGTGTTTGGTCCTGGGGGGAATTTCATAAAATACCAAATTAAGAAATGTCAATTGAGTTCTTAAATCACACAAAGGCAAAGTAAATAAGACAAATCAGCGGCTTCAAGTGCTCTTCTGTAATCAAAAGATCTGTGTTTAAAACCTGAAATTTGGCAAGGGATTAATTCCTTCTGCTGATCTGTTTTGTACATATTTTTTGAATTTTTAATAAAAGATAGATTGCCTCATAACATCGTAGAACACAGTTATTTTACTGTGGCATGAATGTTCTAGTCTGTGCCTCAACATATTTTGTTTTGGTATGTCTGTTGTTGCTGCTTTTGTTCATTTTGTAGAATACACCATAAGTGCTCTAGGAAATTCCTTCTCCAATTTTACAATGTGTCTTGCAAATTTTATCTGTGATATGTTTGCTTAATTTCCGGGTGACTGCCACTGTGTGCACAAAGTTAGGCCTCATGTTTTGAAGTACTGAGCCCTGCCCCATTACATTTCCCATTGTTTTCAACAACTATTCAAGCTTGGATGTAAAGGTCCTGTGCACTGCGCAGGATGGGACCCACCGGGTCACATGTGCATCTCAAGGAGCTGAACACCTAACCTGTCACCTGGTTCTCACAAACACTTGTGAACTTAGCATGACAGTATTTGTGCACATGAGGTCTTCCCAAAAAAAGAATAAACTCAAGGATGACTTTCAGCTCCAATGAGAGAGCACAGTGCTCAGGACTTCTATGAATCTGCCTCAGAAATGATCAGCATAGATTTTAGGCGGAGCTGGTGGCTTCTGAAACACAGAGACATAGGGAAAGGGAAGCCAAACAGGCATGTGCCACAAGTTATCATGCAACAGGTACTCTTCCTTTTCCTCTTTTCAAGTGCATGCCTAAGTCAGGACATTTTATACCTGCATTACACAAACTAAACATATACAGACTGTTCTCTTCTCTGTGTAGGTGACTAAGAGTTTGGTCATCCACAAGCTGAAATTTTTCATTAGACAAATTTCACTGAAAAGGATGTGCATGCGCTACTGTTTCAATAAACACAAGTACATTTGGAAAAGGTTCAAAGGCGCATACAATTACAATGCTACCTTTTGCTGTGCTGTTGTATGATATGGTCTCAGTGAGCTGAAGTTCCCTTTGGTTCTGCAAGTCCTCACTTCCATCTGCCAGGCTGTAGGACAGCCACGGCTGTTTCTGCAGTCTGAAAGAAGCAGAGTGCACTTTCCAGGACAAGTAACGTTGCCCAGCTGAGTGGCTCTAAACACGTGCATCCTTACTTTCTTATCTTAAGCTATCCTGTGCCAGTGCTGGCAATGCATAATGCCTCTATTTCTGTGGCAGGGACAGAGATGCCACTCATCAACACAGCCAGCCCAGTCCTGACCAGGGTGAAGGACTTCACCAGCCACAGAGCATACACACCAACAACTCAGTAGGAGGAAATTTGCTCAAACTGCGCTTTAACCAGTCTGATGCAGAGCTACCTTTCTGGTCTTAGGCTGCTAGGGCTGGAGACAGAGACCATTGCCAAGACAGATGTGTTTATACAAAGAAAAGTAACAAATTGAAGGTGTAGGACATTTCACCCTGTAGCACACAGCAGCAGTCTCTGTGGGATGTGGGAGGAAGGCACGATGTGTCAGCCATACCTACTGCCTCAGGTTACTTCTCAGATAGGTGAAATCTGATGGAGGAAACTATTGCTCATGTGATGGGAGATAGCTCTAACTCAAGTTTATCTTGTATTTTGACCTGCCCAGGGAACACTGTACGGTCACTGAGAACCCCATGTAGTTCTCACACATCCAGGGGTGCACTGGCTGCAGGACAGGCACAAAACAGAACAATTTCCTAAGGCCTAGGAGTCTAAAATCTCCTGTTTTCGTCAGCCACATTGTTGTTCTCATTACGACCAATATGTAAAACTATTAGCATGAATCTAACCTCATAATATTTGTTACCAATTAAGGAACACAACTCTGCCTCAAGTAATGAACACAAGAGTTCTTTCAAAGAGAACTGAACAAGGTACCTTTTTGTACACTACAGACCAAATTATGTCCCTCTCTAAATGGTACACAAGTCTCTTTGGGAGGAATGAAGTCGTTTTTTATTTTAAAATGATTTGCTATCCTGACATATCATCAGAAAGTTCTGAACCTTCATCGTCAGCATGAAACTAGCTGCAGCTTTTGTATTTACTGTAGCCAATGTTACCACCATGCAAGAGGTGAACTATTTTGGATTTGTACTTCACGTTATGCCATAACGCTATTCGTTTAGCCTTAACAACAAAGTATTTACAATCTCCAGGTCTGAATGAATGCATTAATTGTTCTTAGAGTTGAGGAGAGGCACTGCGTTTGAGGTTGGGAAATATTTCTAGTGTAAACATCAGACTAAGGAGCACAAATTCAGCTTTCATGTTTCTCCATAGTGATCTTTGCATACAACTTAAGACACAAAAGCAAGTCAGTATATAATACAGCAGCAACAAAACATTTCAGGAAAAAGAAATCTCATTTGGTTAATATTTCAGTTGCCTCTACAAACAAAAGATTTGCTGCTACACCCGTGAATGGCTGCTTCACTTGCAAGGTATAAGGTAACTGTAAGGCTCACAACATAAGTGTTGCCCTTGAACTGAACTGCCCTGAAACAGGAGGGTCATGAAGAGTCTTCCTGATAAACTTATTTATTTAAGACTGAAAACCAGCAAGACTTCAGTTTCAAAGCTGTGAACTCTTACATGTACGTAGGAAGGAGCGGAACTCACAAAAACTAGTGCACCTCTGAAACTAAACCTAGAATGCCTTGTATGCTTTTTCTTTTTTTCTTTTTTTCCCTGTAAAAAGAAGTTTGGTTATTTCATTAGGTCCTTCTGTGTAGTCATGCATATAGGTCACTTCTAAAATATTGCCTGCACAAACAATATATTCTATTTTGTATAGATATCGTGTGTATTAAAGCCTCAGCAACAGTCAGACAGCAAATAGTATACCTGTTCTCAAAGCGTATTTTCCACTCTGATAAGGGTACACACAATTCCCAGATACACTCACCCTAACCAGTGCCCATCTCAGTGTTATGCAAAAACAAAAGCCATCGAAATTCCAATCTGAGGCTTTTAGTGTAGCTCTTCACCTGACAGACAGTAAAGCACTCTCTTAAAAACAGTGATTGTTGGCTTAAAATCATATTCATGTTGAAAATGAAGCAATTCATTTTTCTACTTTTTTGTTAAATTACTGCGTTACGTAGTTAAAACAATAAAGAAAGTCTGATTTCCCTTTATTCAGCTATAGGTCTAAGTCACAGTAAGATTTTTGCTGCTAAAGAATCTCCCTAGGCACACTGCTCTGTCACAGATCTTAACTCAAAATCATTTATTTAACATCTGTTCCACAATCATTTCTTAAAGATTTACTTCCTTTAAACACAACTGGGACACTTGATCCTCCCTTGTTTCAATCTGCAATATCCTTAAAAATAACAGTAGAAGACGTTGTGAATACAAAACCAAAGCTGACACCAATAAATTTCAGTGACTCATTTCTCTTGCATTATTCCTGCTTGGCTGGTTTCTAGGAGGAGATGAACTATAGAGACACTCAGAGGCAATTTAGTGGTATTACAGAAAGACCCATTCATTGTGAACTGAAAAGATCCGCTCAAAACTACAGGAAAACTTATTTTTTGGCTGAAAAAAAAGAAAAAAGAAAAAAAAAGAGAGAACAATTTCTTTATGTAATAAGGCCCAGATCACAGCTAGAGCACTACAGCCAGGCATACTGTCCCCTGAGAGCAATACATAAATGCAATCACTTTACACGGTCGCTTCAGGTTAAAAAGTTGTTTTGATTCCAGATAGGAGGTCATCACTGCAAAATTCACTGGTTTTTTTTTTTTTTTTTTTNAGGCTTTTTTTTTTTTTTTTTTTTTTTTTTTTTTTTTTTTGGCCCCAGAGAACAAATTATGTATTAAAAGTATGAAAAGATTTACCAGGTGCTAGAAGATTTTATGTCAGGCTATGAGGGCGTTGCCGTGGACTTGTTCTCTTTTTTCCACCTGGAAATTTTGCTTGGGCTGAATTTAAGGATTCTGGACATTGTTCCAGGACTTCTGGCAACTCAGCCAGAGCAGAAATCACTGCCAAGCTGATGGTTATCCAGAAATGCAAACCAAAGATCTCCCAAGCACGTCCAGATCAACTGTACAGAACAAGCATCCATCAGCTCTGTGGGACACGTGCTGTAGGTCTCGTGTACCATAGATTTGCTGCAAATGTATGGACCATCTGTGCTACACACGAGCATATATTTCAGTCCAGGAAATCCTTCTTAAGAAAAAAGTTTTTCAGATTAGAACTGTGCAGCTGAGAAAACGTATATTCTCTGATGATCTGATGCCAAACTCTACCTTGCCCCAACATGTAGAATAAAGAGCTTGTAAATGTGACCTTAGAGAACTGAAAAGCATGGCCATGTTAAAGAATCCATAATATTTTGTTCCTTGTTAATTATTTTAAAGCCACTCATAACTCAAACCACCAATAGCTTTGAAAGCCCATATCCTGCTGATAAATTTGATTTAAGTTTGATTTAAAAATTAGATTTAAAATGTGGTTTATGTGGGGCTGAAATGTTAGTAACAATTGTTGCATAAAAGATTTTCCTAGATGGAGACTGCAGCAAGCCCTCACAAGCCCTTCTGCTGGCTACATTTGTCACAGCCAGAGCCTGGGGTCCGCTCCCCAAGGGCTGGAGGGGCCGCTCCAGCCGCTGCCGGGTCATCCCCATGCCAGCCCATTGCAGCACTTCACATGGGGCTGGCTTGGATTGAACCAGCGCAGTCAGAGAGCACGGGTCCCCATCATCTGTGTCAAGTAACAAGGACAGAGAAGGGAAAGGAAAGGGAAATCTGAAACGCAAACATCACAACTTAAAGGAAAATAATAGTATTTTTCTCACTCCTATAGTTTCATGTAAACGGTTGTAAGAGGTGAAAACTGTTGTTTTAGTCTGCTTTTTAATAGTTGTGCTTGTGAAAAGTGTTCTTTTTTAAAAAAAAAAAAGTGAAATTACTCAAAGTCCAAAAATTTGATAATTTTAATTTAGGTCAATCTGAAAGTTTAGGTAAATAAATTCTCTGAATATCTACGCATAACCTTTATGGAAGAGGTGCTCCTTAAACTCATGGCAGATGTGTCAGCTTATAGATTTGTCCCTCCTTTTCCCCAGCAGTACAAATGAGAAACAACTCAGAGAGATCTGTGGTGACACACTAGCAGTGTGAGTGGGTGGAAAACCCGTCACAACTGGAGTAAGGAAGGAAGCCTGCTCCTTCCCCAACCACAGCACAGGCACGCAGCTCCAGCCAAGTTAAAGTGCTTAAGAAGGGAAACGAGACCCCTTGTATAATGAAAAAAGTCTTGTGGGGTGCTGCATATCTCACTGGTACTCCTTCACCGGTGGCAGTGTGGATGCTGCAAGAGGACTCTGCCTCACCCAGCAGCTCTTCCCTTGGCAGCTGCCCCAAGCCATGCTGCTGTGCTCCACCAGGAAGTTGCTCTACTAAGAAAAAGCAGTTCCAGAACACTAACATACGGTGCATAGGAGCTGGCAACTGAAAACCTCTCAACATCTCAGATGCTATCGTGTCTGGAGGAATCGTGCTTGCAGTGACTCCCAGCTCCCTGGGATTTCCAGCTGGGCAGGCTGTGATCCTGTGCTATCTCCTGGAGTTGCTGTTTGCTCCTTCACACAAACTTAAAGGAAAACACCAAACAATAACTAAGCAGAGAGAGGCCAGCCTAGTGTCCTGCTCACAACCGGGAACCCATTGGTAGGAGCCCTGATGAGCAGTGCTTGGGAAGATGGGAGGGTTGGATCCTATAGGCTGTGCTTGGAAGAAATTATAAATAACAAGGACTTTTGGTTGCTTAGGACCTAAAGGGCCATCACTTTTCCACCAGATCAGCTCCTCTAGGCTGGCAGAGCCCAAACATCCTGGCACAGAGCCGGGAGGCAGTGTCTGTAGGTGGCCATCTCCCCGTGTCAGGTTTGCTGCACGCTGTTCCCTCTCTTGGCACGGCAGATGCTGGACCTTCATCCTCAGACCCTGCTGTGCATCCTCTCTCCTGCGTGAAAAATTCTTCACCCACCCAGCACCCAGCTCAGCTGCAGATGTAAGGAGAAAGTGAAGGCCTCTTCATTTGAGTACATTCTGTCCTGTAACTTCTGTCTCCCGGACAGGGAGCACAAGACCTGACACGCTACTTGCTCTCTCTTTCTTACTCAGAGGCATATGTTGCCAGGACTGCTACACCAAGGTCTGTGTAACGCTGGGTATTCCCACAGGTTCTCGTGGCAGACTGGATCCCACGTGGCTGAATGCCAAGCGAAGGGCAGTGCAAGAGCCAGCTGCATTTCCCAACATTTTGATTGAATGCTTCAAGGTTGCTGCTTCTCTTCCAGACCTGGTGTGCCCAAATACTTCTCTGTTGTTCCATGATTATGTCTGATAGAACTATAACGTCTGTAACGCCTCTAACTAATAACAGATACTGAATCTCCTTAAATAGCTCGCCTCACTTTTGTTCTAAGACTATCGTGACCAGAGTACCACTACGAATACAAGCACTTTACAATCATTAATGGATTAATCTTCACAGCACTATGGTAGAGATGGAAGACAAAAGCTCAGAGATAACACAAGCATCTATTTCAGTTGGAGACACAGCAAAAAAGTGAAATAAAAAAACCCAAACCACCAGAATACCCGTTTGCTATATGGCCTTATGTCTGTATTGTAGCCCAAGGATTTTGATTTGCTTTTTTTTTTCCCAAGTTTTTTCATTGCTTTTTATATATAAGAAATGAAAATCTTGACTGTTATAAATTTTAAATTGCACAGAATACTAAACTTCCACAGAAAATCCTGTCACAATCCAAATCAAACTGTTTCAGTCAGCATTTTCTGTTTATCAGTTTTGACTAGTTCTGCTTTTGACAACACTTCCAACAACATCCAGCTATCAAAGCTAAATATGATTTTGTGAAGACTTTGCTGTAAAAAAGAATGGCTTCTTCAATAAAATAAACTTTACATAAAGTCTAGTTACTTATAGACAAGAAGTTACTTGTTATTTCACTGACACAAAGATACCAAAGATCTTGTCAGATTTGGATCAGATACGAGTCTAGGGCATGGCCGTGGGATTGCCCCAGAAACCCCAGCGTTCAGTAGCTGAGAGCTTTTGTGTGTGTTTCCATTTGTAAACAGGGACGGGAGTCTAGATTTTCAGAACAACACATTTCCGCTGCTTTCTGGGCTAAACTGCCCAGATTATATGTGCCCAACTACCATGAGAGCATGTCCACACACCCACACTTTCACCTGTGGGAAACACAGCAAAGTTACTGCTGTATGCTGCTTGTTGTTCCCACTCAGGCGTATGAAAAAATGGAATTTATTTATCTTAAAGCTATGGAGAAAAACCTCCTCTGCTGGACCTGCTCTGGATTTCCAATTCCTTCACCCTCCTCTATCCACTATCGTGTACAGATGCTTCATTCTTCAATGAGAAAGCCAGAAAATTAAAATCAATAACTTCATTATGTTTACAGTGTTTTTCTGTTCACTCGAGTTTTCCCAGTCTTAATGTCTTACTATAACTTAAAAATCACTGCTTGGTTTTACTGAAATGTTCCATTTTTATTCCTTTCATATAAAGGTCGGGAATATGGAAATGTATATCTTATTTTTTTATGATGCATATTCTGAAAGGACTAAAGCAGATCTCAGTGTTCTTTCACAAAATGTCCAACTGAAGGAGATGTAAACAAGTATTTTTATAGTATCTTCCACTAGATGGTAAAAAATTATTATTTTTAAAAATGGAACAATTATCAGGAACCTTTTAAATTCGTATTCTCATTTTCTGACAACAGGAATTCTTCCTGCACAGTTCTTCTTGTTTTGTGCATATACAAAAAATAAATAATTGACATTTTGTACTATATGAAGTTCATGTATTATTAATTTGATGGAAATGAACACATGATGGAGCACCTTCTTTATCTTTGTGATTGTTTTCGCAGATATGTCAGTAACGCTGATATTGCATTGTATGATGTGTCCTAGGGACTGTAACATTTCAACTAAATATCTCTAGAAATAAACGTGCACCCACAATGTCATCCAACAAACTCACCTTTCATTACAGTCATCTACAGTAAATCTAAGCTTACATTTGAAAGGCAAATCTAAAAAGCTACTGAAGGTAAAAAAAAAAAAAAGTATTAATATAGCAATAGAGTTTTAGAGATTACTTTCCCTATAATTCTAATGAGACAATAAAAATAAAAATCCAGAGATCCAGACTTGACGGTAAAACAGAACTTCCTTTACACGAATGTTTGGGGGGTTCATTAAATGATACACTGTGTGCTATTTCTATCTCATCTAAAATTCTGGCATCTCCTGACAATGTATTCTCTCAGTGATACGCACATGTGTAATCACTCATTTACATTAATGGGATTATGGGTGTTTTGTATCTAGAAGAGAATATCTTTTTTTCCTTTTTTTTTTCCCCTCTAAGAGTGGTTGCTCACTATGCACTTGGCAACTGAGATGTATTAAGGTTTTTCCCTAAACAGGAATTAAGTCTCCCCTGTACAGCATGTCATACTTGCCTGAAAGCAAGAATGCTGCCTACTAAGCAATAGACACCCTAATTAAAGTTGCCCAGCATAATATCAGCCCATTAGTATAAACTAAAGACCAAAGAGAATAATGGAGGTGGTATTAGGATACCACAAAACATAACCCAAGGTCAAACAAAGATTAGTTTGCTTTGGGTAATTTCTTTAAATTTATACATTTTAAACCAATTTCCAAAGCCAAATATAGACAGAAAAATGCATGTCAGTTTTCCAGCTCCTGCCAAAACAAAAACGGTAACAAATAAAGAGCAATAAAATAATTGTCAATCAGATGCTCTTGCACGAACATTTCACAATAATGAGATATAATAAATATTCATCAACGCATAATCCATAAAGGCACATAGGAGCATATTTTCTGCCTGTGTGCAACATCTTGTGCTGAACAGCTGATTGTGGAATAGCAGCAGTCTTACAGTGCTTTCTTGCACATTACAATTCCTTTACCCTTTGCAGAGTCTGGAAAATCTGAACCCTTAGAAACTGTGGGAGAAGGAAGGGATAAAGACTGTTCGTGTTGCAAACCAGCCCTTCTTGCAAGGCATTCTCTCAGGAGGACAGGCCAAGCTCCCGAAATCAATCGACCTTGCGATTGCCATGTGCAAACCTTATGTTTAATCGATAATCAAATATTTAAAAGTGAAATTTCCTACAAATATATTCTTGGGTTAACTGTTTCAGGTTGAACCATGTGAAAGTACCTCAGAAACAGAAAAATGCTAGCAGTAATACTGCTGAATGGCTGCCTATTAAAATAAGTCTGCTTTAAAAATCATAAAAAAAATCTTGATCCTGACAATTAGCCAAATAAAACAAATTACTCAGGCTTGTTAAAAACACCTGCATGGCACTCTAACAAACAGGAATATGTTTCAAAATATTGGGAAACCCTCTCAGAACAGCTGATAAAGGAAGCAGCTCACAGTGTGGTTTTGTTTCATGATATCCTCACAGCACTTGAAGCGTTTCTGGACACATCTATCATACAGTTCTTTGAGGTGTTTACCATTGGATTCAGGAAAACAAGCACTGCATGATCTGTGCCTTGTTACTGCAGAGCACGGGCGCTGCTGTGTTCAGCTGAAGGGCCAAGTCCCACCTGCCCAGGTCGCAGCCTGGTGTCCTGTCCTTGAGCTGCGGTTCCTCAACAGCCGCCTCCCCAAGGCCATTCCCAACCCTGGTTTCCACCATTCCACAAACACAGCTCAGAGCAGAGGCCTCAGCCTCCCTTTCCCACCTTGTCTGGGAGGCCAGGGATGGTGTGTGAGGGCAGGCAGACACCACCCATCAGCAGGGCCCTGCAGGACCTTCCCACAGGCCCTATTGCAGCCTACAGCTTCCACAAGGAGGTGAAAGGTGTTCATGTTATTGGCCGATGGTCTAAATTCATACTGCAATTCTTCTATGACAACTGCACCCAAAGACCAAATGTAAGGGGACTCATCCACGAGGATGTATTCAAAACCTGAAAGGCAGCAGAGATCCCACTGCTCACCACGCTGCGGGCGTGCACCCCGCGAGCACCGCTGTGCAGCTCAAGGTGGGCCAGCATAGGAATGCTATACAGACACCAGGTACTCCAGCCCTCCTGTACTGTGCAAGGCTTCTGTTATCACACTCGGCAGTGAGACTCAAAATAAGGCTCTAACAGGCTTGAAATGGAGATGACAGAATATCTATAATGGCACCCATTACATGGATGAATCCCTTTGCTCCGTGTGATTAGATGTGCTGTGCTGGAGTGCATGGGAAGAATGACTTATCTGTGCCACAGATGGGAACAGGTTTTTGGAAAAGATGAGCTAGATAGGCTCTTAATTTGGATTATGATCTTCTTATCTTACATGATTACATAGCAAGATGAGCAGGAGATGCCAAAACAAGTATGCATCAGGCAATAAATGTAGCTTTTCTGTAAGGAGAAATTAGAAACTTAAGGTAAGATGAAAATTAAAAAGGTGGTAAATAAGTATAAGGGGAAGCTTTCTGGACCCATCCTTGCTGTCCTTCCTATTGAGAACTCTCCCAGTGGTACTGCAGAGCTGAGAGCCCATTCTGTTGCCTGATGCTGTGGGTAAGCATCCATGGGATGCTTTTCTCCAAGCAGATCTGCACAAATGACCAAGGGGACACCGACACATCTGAGCCCCAGCCACCCCTAAGCCCTGCTTCATCCCGTGGGCTTTCAGCACGCTGGGTTTTCCAGCTGGGCCAGCCCCATCGCCTGCTGGATGCGATCATCCCTCGTGTCAGCCAGGTAGCCCTGGGCCACAGCCCGGTAATTGCCAGGGTTTCCCAAATGCCAGGATGAAAACAAGCTCCCATCAAAATTGAGTGGCTCTGCCAAGTTCAAAAGGTGAAATAAATGAATCTTTACACATTATAAGAACAAAATCAACATTCTTCTGTGGCATAAAGTGCCTGAAAAACTAGCAAGTAAAAGCAGGTGTGATGTGCTCCCTGTCAGCTAACGACACTGATAAGCTTGCCATGCCTGGTTCTGCTTCATTTCAAATAGACTGCTGGAAAAAAGGGGGAAAAGCCAGAGCAGAAATAATTGCTGGAGCTTCGAGTTAGCTGAGAGAGCCTGCAGGCTAAGATCAACGCAACTGATTTCATCCTCTTCCTTTTATTTCTATAACCTTAAACGTTCTGCTATTATAAAAGTCATCATGTCAGCTTTCCCCCAAGCCTTAGCAGCAGCCTATTTTAAAATTGTATCAATTGGTAAAGCTCTTGGCTGGAGTATTTTCATCTTGATTTATGGTTTTTGAGCTTTAAAGATGAAGCAAAACTCCACTGACCTGATGCAAGCATGTATGCACATTGCTGCCTGCATATGTTTATAATCAGGTGCTACAGAAACAATGCATGCTTAGGAAAGCCTTAAGATTGCAGAGAAAGGAGCAAATTGCACGTGAGCACTGTTGATCTCATATTTGTCTCTGGCAAAAAAAACCCAAAAAACAACAGAGAACACCTATTTTGATTCTAAATGTTCTTTCTCTGCTTAATATCAGGGATTTAGGACTTCCTGAGGCCATTGATAAGGTAAGGTTTTTAGAATTAAGAAACTCGTAAATCAGTGTAACAAATGTGGACATGTAATACTGTGGCCTTGTCCTTGCTTCTAGATCAATGTAACTGATAAAAGAAATCTAGGATAGTGAGGACGGGGGCAAAGAGACTCCTTTTTTTTTCTTTCTTTTTTTTTTTTAAAGCAGGGCCTGATCAAAAGCAAAGCCATAACTTAGACTATTTCAGCAAAGAAGCAGCCAGCCCCTGCTAACGCACGTTGCTGCCTTTTAAACACTTGCAGCACGGACCCCAGAGGATGCATTATTAAAATGTTCAAGAGGATCATATTAGGGTTTCAGAATAAATACTAACTTGCCACAATAATCTTCACACATTTGTCCATGGGGAACGGAGGAATAATGACCCTTTGAATTTGTAATACAAAGGAGAGGCTTTTCTTCTCCCCTCTCCTTGCCAGCAGTGAGGTGGCATTGCACACCAAAGAGCCTGCCGCTAGCAGAAAGGTTAAACTGCTGCAGGAGGGAGGTGGAGAAAAGGAACTTCATCTGGAAAGATGGTGACTGAAGCGGGAACATCGAGGTAAGGCTGGCTCACATGGGGAAATGTGTACTGCAGAGCAGATGTGCTGCGGGAGCCAGGGCACGGAGGGCGCCTGCTCTGGGGCTTTGGGTGCCCTGGCACAGGTGGCAGCAATGCTCCTGGCAGCCTGGCATGCATCGGCACCTGGGACACATGGGACACACTGCCCTGCTCCAAAAAGCTCCAAAAAGCATGGCGTGTGGTAACCAGGTCCTCCAGCTGCCTGTGTTGTTCTGGTGAGAGAGCGGGCTCAAGTAATCCTTCAATAATTTCACATAAACTATCCATCAGTCGCATCGCTTCTTATGATGTGGGCAGGAGGAAAGCTCAATCCAAATCTGAGAAAATTCTCTTTGGATTAAGTGGAAGTGAGACGGTCCCCTAAAGATGATCTATATCAGCTCTGCAGACAGACAGCAGGTCAGAAAACGCTGTTCTTGCTTTGAGGTGAGCTGGTAGCTGGGGTCCTGGAGCAATCCCTCCTGCCTGTCTCCTCTCTGCTCTTTGAGAAATGGCTCGGCAGAGCTCACCTTACCGCGGGAGACGCTTGATAGATGGCATGTGGAAAAATCTGATCTCTCCCTTTTCCCAGGACAGAATTGTTCCTGACAATATGCTTCGTGTCTGTTATCAAATGAATTAAAACATGCAAATTGGAGAAAGGTCTACTGAGCTACCCTGGTGCTTTGAAAGAACCCAAAGTCACAATTTATTGCGACTCAGAGCCTTTTAAAAACAACAACTGCTCTAGCAGAGCTGGGGGGAAGAGAGGTTGTGCACACAGTCAGAGCCCTAGCCTGAAAAAAGGTAATTGTGCTGCGAATGCTGACAGATTTGACAGAAAGTGTCTTCATTGAGAAATTGCATTTTGAAGTTCTTCCCACTCCTTCAGAAATAAATGGACTAAAGCACCAGGGCTGGCTCTGACAGGAAGCGGGGACTCGAGACTTCAAATACAAACATTATGAAAAACAAGCAACATCTGCAAACAGTAAGTACTTATTTATATTTTATGGAGTGTGTGCTTGGGATTTTGACAGGTTTTTAAACAGAGCCTATATTAGGCCCATACAAAGGCGAGAATGTCCCTTTTTAAAAATACATTATGCTGCTGAAAAGAAGTCTAAATCTGCAGCCCAAGCCTCAGGTGAGCTCTGACCCCTCCTAACCTGGTCTAACAAAACACACATGTGGTGTTTGCAATGGAACAGTTTACTGCTACTTTCTCAAGGTCAGGACAAGACAGACACTTGAGGGTTAGTATTCAGCAAGCTTTTCCCTCAGCTGCCAGAGTGGCTTTGAACTTTTCCCTTTTGAACAAATAGGAAACGAAACTGTGAGGAAACAAGTGCTTGGAATCATAGCGAGGAACACATACCAAAAAGAGAGGGGAAAAAAAAACAAACTATAAACAGACCTTTTTCAAGCAAATAAAAAAAAATCCAAAAACCAAAACCAGCCTGACATCTAATTTAAGGGTTTAAAATTATTCTGTGTGTAGTTTTGAAATTTTAACACGCGCTCCTTTTCACATGCTACCCCTTCGTTTTTTTATATAACAAATAATAACCGGTTGGCAGGTATGGTGCACTGTGCACTATAAAATATTTAGTAAGGCAATAACGACTCCCTGGGCAGCATAAGAAAACCACGATTATATTCAGAGAGAAAGCCACGAACAAACAGAGGGGAAAAAAATACAAAGAAAGATAAAGGAAGGCCTTTCATCAGGTCTTCCTGTCCAATAACACACTCAGGCTTGATCCATATGTTTTGAGAAAAATCAAAGTGTCACGACTACCAAAAATGTCAATAGCTCCAGTAAGGAATATTGTCTAACATTTTCTATTACACTGTTGAAGAATTTGCCTCCCAGCGCAATTTGGAAGAAAAGTCTTTTATTTCTAAAACACTGAAAAAAAATGAACAAGGCACGCTTCTGTGCAATGTGTAATACAATAATGCTGTGGGCTCCCAAACTATCCTGGAAACTGATACTTTGATGAAAGTGAGTCCTTCTCCACACCTCTCATATTTTCTGTCCTTTGCACACAGACAAGGCTGCTAGGCACATCCTGGTCAGTTTGATCTAACAGTGCAATACACCATTCAGCTTGAAACTGGAGAAGGCAAACTTTCATCAGCCTTAATATTTTTATAATCCTGCATAATGATCCCCAGCATTGGCTGACCCTCCTCCCCCAAAAAGGGGGGGGTCCAGGAAGGGGGCATTAACTTCACTTTGCTCAAGTATGTGCATCTGCCCATGCGTTGTTTGCATCTGCGTGCATAGCTTGCTTTTAGAGACATCCCATTTCTTCCTGTCATCTGTAAACAAGCAATTTATTGCTGTCTTGGCAAAATGCAAACAAAACTTAGCACCTTGCCCTGGGGAGAGCTGCAGCTAACATACAGTTTGTCTGCACCTTGGCGCACAATTTCTTTTGTATTTGTCTTTTCCAGCACCCTTCAAGTTCCAGAGGGAAAAACACATCAGGATGCGGTGTCTTTATCCTGGGGAATCTAAACTGGAATTGAGCGCGTTGCAGGCAATCAATACTGCTGTGCAAATTAGCCTTTATGACTGAACCACTGTTTGCTCAGAGGTAGAACAAAATCGCTGCTGAGTACAGTGCACCCAACAAGCCACTGCCTGAGTGCAGGGCAGCACGGGCGGTCCCGTGGCTCTGCTCAGTGCTGGGAAGGACACAGTTCTTAGGCTGTTGCACTGGAGCCTCTCCCGTCCTCTTGGCTGGGGGAACTCACTCCCAGCTACCAGCAGATGAGCAGAAGGTGAGTGAGAGCTGTGGGTGGGGGATGAGGAGGAGCCTCCCCAGAAGGCCAACCAAGCATGAGGTGTTCAGAGGGGATGTGCACTCTCCACCCTTTCCAAGACCCAAGGAGAAAAAGCCCTCAACAACCTCTCCAGAGCCCGCAGTAAGCTGCTTTGAGCAGGAGGCTGGGCTAGAGACCTCCAAAGCCCCTTCCAGCCAAAGCTATGCCACAAATCTCTCTAAAGCCAAACTAGGAACACTTGCTGAGTTACTTCAATAAGACTAACCTTTGAAGCAAGATGCTCAGTGAAATGTTTCAGAATCTGGCCTTTGGTGTACCCTTTGTCATTAACTTTTGTATTCAGTCTATATATTTCCAGTACGGTATTTACATGATCTCATATAAACACACCTAACACAGACTGCTGCGTGCAGAAAATCCAGCAAGGCTGCCCTGCCAATATTTGGTCTTATTGCTCAGCAAAGCACTTTGTTTTCCACCTGTACGTTATTAAATGGGAGGGCTAACACAGTAATGGACATTCGTAGACAATAAACTAAATCATTCTCTTAACAGGAAGGTGTCCAAAAGTGAAAGCAAATAGGACTGCCTGCCTAAGGAAATCAAGATGTAGGAGGAAGACATGTTCTAAGAATTTATTTGGTAGTGAATAAACAGTAGAAAATAACTAGAACTGTGATCCTCGCAACGAACAAGTTATTCAACACTTGTAACTCCTTTTTCTTGTTTGCAAATTATCAGCAAACAGACAGTGAGCTTGTAAATCTATTTGCTACTTAGAATTACTCAGCAAATGGGTCATGTCAGCAAGCTGCTGCCAATGCTTTACTGGTAGGTGGTTTTTTTCTTTTTTTTCTGGTTTGTTTGTTTTACCACCACTATTACTTTGAATCTATGTTCTTTGTGCACAGCAGAAACTCAGCGCTTGTGCTGGGCAATCTCCTCACCTAAGCCAGGTGGTTCTTCCCCCTCTCCCTCCCGCATCTGATCCCCATGCTGGCAGGGCACGTGCAGGACGACCAGCTACTTCTGGCACTGATAATTTACAATCATGAGTTCATTCTGCAAATATTTCTGTGCGAAGAGAAGAGCTCAGAATGCTCCCAGAAAGTGAACAAAGACACAGCAAATACTGTCAAATTATCTTGCATCTTTTGCTTACATTAACTCTTGCAAATGATGTTTTCAAGTATTCACACACTGCTAAAAATCTAAATACCCCCTCTTAACTTTCTGCACTAACATTACTCTAAACAATATATTTAAAAGGATCACAGAAACCATGAAAGCTTCTTTCCTTTCTGCACTGGACGTAGGGTGCTTTCAGCACTCCTACCACCCCACCGCTGCTCCAGAGACCAGCGAACACGAGCAAAACAGCCAGAAAGGATGAGGTGGGACTGGCAGCCATTGCTGCACAGCCACCCCCCGCACAAAGGCACTCCTGAGCGCTGTCCTGTCCCCGGGGCTGCTGCCACCCAGGGACACAGGGCTCGGCTGCTGACAGCAGCCCTTCCCTCCGCAGCTGCCCCCGGGCTGCTCCAGCCACAGCACACGAGGATGGAGCGGCGTGAGGAGGAAGAGAAGGCACTAAGATCTCAAGCATAATATTACCAGAGATATGACACTGTCTTATCCCTTCAGAGGAAAAATGGTCCCTAGATGATGAGATTTCCCTCTAGTCAGTGTCAGTAAACAGCAACAGAAATCAAAAGTCACAAGGGTGCAATTGTCATTAGTATGTAAATTTTAAAAGCTAAGTCAAAACTATCGATACTTTCCACTTAATTTATTACTATATAAAGATGGATGATAGTAAAGTGAAACATTGATTTTCAATGCCCTTTAAAAAATGGTGATGAAGAAAATACTCAAGGACAACTACTTCAAAATACACAGACTCAAAATTAATTATTGTATTTTTTTTTACAACTGCTTGTTCAGTGCAATCCTATTTGATTGCTTTTTTTAATGAAGAAAAGGAATAGACCATTTATGTAAAGAGCCGTTTCAAAATTGATTAGATGTAAAGACAGGTTAGCATTTTTACAGTATTGACAGAAAACCATTAACCAGGCAGCCTATAGACACGGTCACTGAAAGTTAATCGAAGTGAATAGTAATTTGGCAGAGCTTTGCGTGACAGTCATACAAGCCCACTGCTTCTATTCACAGGTTGGGATTGTAACTGATCTCTGAGATGCATTGAACTGTCTCTTTTGAATGCGGTGTATAATTACTTTGGGATTACAATCATTGAGTTTAAACGTTTTTGATAGTGTGTAACTGTTGTCACATGCTTGTTTCTAAAATTAACTACAGTATTTCAGCATCACATAGAGACTTGGATTGGAGAGCACTGTATGCAGTCTTGGGTAATAACTTTTCTTTGATTATTTACTTTTCAGATTACTTGAGTCTACATTGTAAGATAAGGCTAAAGCTAAGAAATTCTTTTAAAGGAAACAATGCTTGTGGGCATTTTAGGTCGATGGTTCTGCAACAATTTTGTGCCACCTGACAAATACTACCTGCTTGCAGCAAACACGGTCTTAATAGTGCTGAGCTGCCACTAACCAGTTTTTCATGTGGTTCTTGGACACAAAACAACCAGTACAACAACTGAACTGCACCGGGGACAGGAGATAGAAGGCCTGATTAAGGGGATATCCAATTTAATGATGTAGATAGCAAATAGGCACATTTCCTTGCACATTTACAATTACACTGCACATTATAAAAGCAGGGTAATTAAAAATACATATTAACTTTTTACTTCCTGCAATTAAATAAATGCTCCTATGTTTCCCATTCTTGGTGTGATGTTTGAAGCAGAAGCATTGCAGGGACATTTTTATTTCATTTCACTAAAAATATAGGCAACTGCAGCAGTTTCCATCTGCCTGTATCATAGCTCTATTCCATGCTGCAGAGAGAAAATATCTGGAACTTGAAGCTTCTTTCCAGATTTGAAATACTTAATCAACTGTCAACCTTGCTGACATCTTCCTGGAAAGTGTTCATTCTAGACAGCTCAGCTTTTGATAAAGTTTCACTTGTTAGTATCTGCAATGTCATGAACTTAGAACAGAAGATATAAAAACAGGGTTGGATTTCATTTGCATTTCCCATATCCTAGCTTGCATGCCCACCTACAAGGTTTAACCAGTGACACCGCTGAGCTGGATAACAATGTCCTTGTAAACCTAATTGGTTTCATCATCTTATTCCAATCTAAGACCAACAAAACTCAAAAGGATGGAGCATTTTGAGAGACAGCCTCCCGAGTGATTACCAGGGGAAGACTTGCTTTCCACCAAGTCCTACAGCAGAAAACCCCTGTGCTGGATTACACAGGGTACCGACCACAGCGAGGCCATCCAGAAGGACCAGTGGCAACACCTTTTTCTGGAGACAGGTTTTTCGTACAGCAGGAGAAGGCTGCTTAGCTCCTGTTCCCCACTGGGCTCGTGTTACTCAACCTACGTGGATGCACAAAGCCACCCGACAAAGAGCTCCCATGGCAGTCCCAGAGCTGCCACAGCAGCTGAGGAGCTGCCCCGTTAATCCTCCAAAGAAAAAGGCAGAGATCAATTCCCACCACCACTGCAAAGTGCTCCAAACACACGTGGTATTTTTTTGCTGAATGTCAACATTTGGACCCTGGGCAGCGCAGTATTTGGTAGAACGATGTCAGTATGGAATTTATAATAATGTCCACTCAGAGAGAGAAAACAGTAATTAGGGCAATCCTTACCCAGGCAATTATCCAGCAGCTCAGGGAGATGGAGCTGCCTCTGTGCACCAAAGCCAACAGAAAGAGTCATTTCTCCTGGCTGCCTGCCTTGCACAAACATCACGAGGACAACTGCTGGGGAGCTGCAAGGCAGCGGCTGGCCAGAGCCGACCTGCGCCCACGGCGGCAGCAGGAGCTCCACGCTTCTCAAGGCACTGAGGCTGGAAATGCATTTTAAAGAGAACAAAATGAGAAGCAGGAGCATGCGCCTTGTCAGGCTGCAGTGGTTCAACCCGAGGTTCGAACACACAGAGCGTGCTAAAAGGCTCGGTGTGAAAAGACTGAAATTGTTTCCTTATTTGTCTTGAAAGGAAAACAGGAGAAAAATGCGAAGATGCCAAAAGCTGGAGGCTCGCAAACCTCAGAAACACAAACCAAAGGCTGTCCCAACCCGCAGCTGTTGCACAAAATACACTCAAAGCCTTCCCCAAGTAAATATCCTCCTTGCCTGACTCTTTATTAGCAAATGCTATGAACCCTGACCCAGCTTAGAAAAATTTAATATTTTCCTCCTAAATACTTTAAAAAACATATTCAAGGGGCCTGGTGGAGTCAGGAAGTCTGGTGAGAGGTAATTTGACATCTGAATTATTTCAAGGCCAATATGGAAAGCTATTCAAAGGCTTATTTGGAGATACGTCAATCAAGAGACTCGTGCCACAGAGATGCCGGTGGAAACCTACCCAGCTTTCAGAAAGCTGTGAGATAGAGCAAGGGAGCCACGGCGAATGTCACGTCTCAATCTAAGATGCCTATGATTAAGAAAATTATCTTGGTAATATGCCTATTTCCACACCTGTAAAAGCATTGAAAATTTATTAAAAATGATAAGCGTAAACAAGGAACATGGTGTAACTACTTCCCTCTGCTAATTTGGTTGCACTGATTAAGACTTTCCGTGATGCTTCTAAATCAGAACGTCAGCCCCACGCCTGGCAGCGAGGCTCCGTGGCTCGGGGTTCACCGCGCCATGGTCGAACACGCGGCCTGCCAGCACGCTGCTGTGCTCAGCGCAGCCGGCAGGAAGCAGCCTGCCCTTCACTCGGGATATGCCATGGAGGACTGAATTAGTCACTGCTGCCCATGGAATGTGGCTTGAAGTAAAATGGCCGAGCTTTTGCTTTGCCTTTCCTTATGGTATTTCCCTGCACACACACACACAAAGGTAATTAGTCATTATTAAAACTTGAGAAAATTGTAATTACGCAAATCTGGGGCCATTTTGCCAAGAAATACCCGAGTTGATTCTGAAGCACAATCAGCAGTGGAAAAGGAAAAATAAATAAATGTTCATTTCTGCACAGTAGTTGTAGCATGTGGCTAACAGCTATTTAGCAGGAAAAAGGAGGTGCAACAGATCCTGGAATTGACTGCTTCAGATTTGTTCCACAAAAAAATAAAAAAAAAATCTTCCTTCTGCCATTGGCATTTTCCTAGTACAAGTGCTGTTCTTACTTTCTGCAGACTTCTCTGTTTTATGGCTCCAAGGCTCAGAATCCAATGTACAGAAACTTGAAGCAATATCAGAAACATCACCTCGTCCCAGCGCAGAGGTGCACTTCAGCGATAAGCCTGGTGTGCAGAGCAGGGTGGGCTGATAACACCTCCCCACCTTTCTCTTCCCCCGCAGCTTTACTAAGGAGCCCACTGAAGTGGAACTGAGGCATGACACTAGTGCCTGCCGTCTCCCAGGGACAGACGGACTGGTATTCAAAAGGCACCCGCACGGGCAGCTGCAGAAACAGATGGGCTCCTCCCCCCAGCCCCGTTTGTCAGAAGGGTAAAAGTGCCCGACCCATCCATGTGCTCTGTGACCCCAGAGGGGCCTGCCCAGGTGCAAACAGCACGTTCCCCAGCGCCTTCTCCCAACCAAATTTTAGCTGCTCCCTTGATCAGAAGCATGGTTACCAGAAAATGTGAAATCAGAGTGCAGCAATGCCAGCTGAGGGTGAGGCCAGGCTCAGAACAGCAGAATCTGTCCCCAGCCTTAGCGTGGCACTGATTGTTCAGTAATGCTTATTTTCTTCTGGTTTTCCCACTTGGTTCTTCCACATTGAAAAAAGGAAATTGGAGTTTAATAGCCATGGAGGGAAATCTCAGCCACAAAGAATACTGGCAGAGGAAAAGGGACTTATTTTCCTTGTTGGAACACACCGAAAAAGAGAAGGGTTGGGCAAGGTAGCTGGGGCAGTCAAAGCCTGGGAGAAGCCCCTTGCGTAGACAGGGCCCTGCATAGAAGGAAGAAGAAGAGGTCTTTGAGATGTCACCATGGCAAGACCCTGAGCCTCCCTTCTGAAGGGACCACAAGCCATGTCCCTGAAGAGTCAAACTGTCCAACTCCAAAGACCAAACCTGGTCATTTTCTGACATAAGGATGCCTCAGGCCTTGGGCTGGCAAGTAGCCATGTTAAATCTGTGCACCATCCTGTCACCTGATAGAAGACATTCCAGCTGACTAAAGGGGTGGTTATACAGCAAGGTAAGAAAGGCTTGCTGCTGAGAGTGCTCTGCGCTGGCACAAGCCCTGCGCAAGGCACGTGGTGGCCAAGCACTGAGCTCAGCACATCCCTGCTGGAGGTGCTTTGCTGCAGAGCAGTCGGGTGGCACTGTGGCTGCTGAGGGGGCAGATGTCCCAAGGGCTGCGGTCTCTGGTCTCCAGTGCAGCTCGCTCTACCCATCTGCCTCCTTTCCCACCACGCACATCCAGCACAGCAAGAAGAACACGCAGCCCTGGCCCTTCCCCGAGGCCAGCTCCACCTGGCCTCCCATCAGCCACGCTGTTCTGCCTCACGAAGATTTCAACCGCCAGCAAATCTCTTCCTGCAGGCTGGCTAACGCGGTGCTGATTGGAGAGAGAGCTAATGCCTTGTTGCCAAGTGATTTCTCCTCTCATTGCATTTTAAGTCTCTTTTAATTGGTCCCCTAAAAGTCTCATGCTCTCTAAGTGAAATAAAGTTACACCGTGTGTCTTGCAAAGGATGTCCTGTAGAGGGTTTTGCTATGGCACTTTGGCCTTTCCATTCGTTATTTTGAAGGATAAGACTAGCCCCTGATTTGGATATTATTGTTTAAATGGCGACTCTAGAATTGCAAATCTTTTCCTTCCATTAGAATTCTTTAAAATTCCAGTGTGAAATATAGTGGATGACACCCTGCTAATCCTCACTAACAGTTTCTGACCTTTAACTGCAGGCATCTATTTTCTGGGCTTTCAGGAATGAGCCCCAACATCATGCTTCACTGCAAGCTGTTTCATCTCTCTGCACACTCTAAGTTTAAACTTTCTGCACAATCTCTTTGGTATTCACAAAGCCTATATATTAAGGCCATACTTCCATTGCCTTTGCTTTTAATATTAAACAGGCAGTACATGATACCCTCAGTATTGACTCTACTAAGTCCATTAATGACCCTTCTGTGGCTTCACTTTAATTTACGCTTTGAAGGAAAACTGCTGTATTATGAGTCAGGGGTGAGAGAGAATATTGCTTATATTAAAGATCGGTATAAAAAGAGTATCATCTCTGACCTACTGAGGCAAAGTTGAACACTCAAAATCATTCCTACAGTAAGGCACATGAAAAATATTATTATGGAATGCCCAGGCTTTCATCTGACAAGGAAGATTTAAGGATTTCATTGTTTATGTACATAAGAGGTAAAGGTCTTTAATTTTTTGTTGCAGTCAAGCTGCAAGAGAGCCAGAGTTGTCCGAAGTCAGAATACATATATCTATCTCAAATTCTATGTAATTGCTACAGCTTTGAAGTGCTATTCTTTCCAGTTTCCCATTCCGCTAAACAGCTACAGCACAGAGTATTAAAAGCATCAACTGTTGAGAGACATCTTTAGTACCTAAACCTTACAGGTCACATTAAAGATGGAGTTTCAAAACTTTCCGAGCCTTGCTGGCTTAAGTGAAACCTTTAATAATTCAGTTTAGCTCTGTATGTGAATATCAGACCCCGTGGTAGAGCTGAGCATGTTGTAATGAGATAGGAGCAGATCTGTCTTGCAGTGAAGGATGACATGGGCTAATGGCTTTGGCTGCAGCATAAAGTGTGAGATTTAAATTGACTAAAGTGAAATGCAAGGGTGAGATTTGCTTGAATGCGGTCATCTGAGGCAAATTCCTTCAGATTGCCCTAGGGAAGGAACAACTCAGAGAGGACATTCTGGAGTCTGTCAAGGAGATTGCGAGCTCCCCAGCCTGCTCTAAAGGGGCAGCTGCTGGGGATGAACAGGGGAAGTCCTGCGTGCCAGGACCTGGGGCTCACAGCACTGCTATTACCTGCCTGCAGACAAGCTTCTGCAGGGGAAGTCTGAAGGCTCCTGCTACAAGCCAAAAGGGTGACTGAGACGCTAAGCAGCTGCAATACAGCAGGTAAAAGACTCACAGGTCATTGATGCATCACAAAATGCTAAAGGAATTTAAAGGCAGGGGACAGATTCAGAATGTGGTTGAAATCAATGAACTTGCAAGCACACAGGCACCGAAGACACCCTACAAAAAGCTGGTGAGCTGCACAGCGGCTACGTAAGCATTTCTAATGCAGGTTTTGCAATAATAAAGGCTTGTTACTTGGGAAATTGCAAAAAAACTATAAACACATTGCAAAAGGCTAAGGGACACTTAGAAAATTTTATTTAAAAAAACTTCCTCAAATCGCAATTAGGTAGAAATCAAATGCTAACAGCTGCTGGTCCAGTGAAACTGAACTGTATTGGCTGAAAGCTGCAAGAAGTGCAATGATCTCACTTTTCCTGCAAGCCTGACCAATCTTCCATACTATCTTCACCAGTCTAACTCTGGCTATTCACTCCACCTTTGAACTGGAGGAAGAGAAACAACCTCATCTCAAAATGCAGCTACTGGATGGGCTGTGTTTTTCTGTAAAGATGAAGGGCAGAGAAAGATGAGTGTGTGTGTTACATCTGGTGCACTGTTTCTTTTCATCTGGCCGACACTCAGAATTGCAATTATATTCAGATAAAAATGTGAAACATGTATCCTAGCATTTTAGAGCAGAGAGTCCATGCAGTAAATTCTCAGGCACCAATCCTCTCCCTCACTCACCCTCAATCTCAGACCAACTTTTAATTTCCATTAATTGAGTCCTACCTGTCAGGAAACCAAAGCAATGCTTTTTTAAGGTGAGCGAAGTCTGGAGTCTCTCAAACAGCAAGAACCCAGAAGTCTGGTATAGTTATCCTGACCTTTTTCCAGCCAGCAGCTTCCACAGCCAAAATAAAGCATGGCAAGATGCAGCTGGGTGAACGTTCGCATAATATACAATTTTTTTCACATTTGTGAATGCCTTGTAAAAATCTTCAGCTAAAAACCAGATGTGGGAGAAATGTCCCTGCAGCCTGGAAGGAACGAGGCTACTCATTAAGGGGCAACACAAGTTGCTGCAGTCTTCTCTGCGATTGCACCACTGACTTGAACTGGTTTAGAGGAGAAACAGCTGGGATCAACCTGGCTAGAAAACAAGTTGCCTTCCTAAGCCTGAGATCAGAGGTCAGTGCTTTCTACAGTGAGTGGAGTCAATGGGTTGCAATGGACCAGTGCTTTGCCTTATAAATACTTTAAGAGAGGGCTGCATACTTCTAACACTTCACAAAAGGAAACTGTTAGCTGAATTCCTCCCTACTTATCTGTATTCTGGAGTTATGTCCTGGTGTGAGAACTTTGGTCCTGAGCAAGGAACGAAGCTGCTGAACAGAGCTTGGGCCTGAACCAAGCACGGGGCTCCATGGTTCCCAGGTAAAGGCCACCCCTGTCTTTGCACCAGCTGGTTCTGCTGTCTGAGCTGTGCAGGAAGAGCAGCTCTGCAGGATTCAGGTGTCACATCCCAAGAGGTTCCCACAGAAAGGTGAAGCCAGGTGGCCTGGGGCCCCGGTGCTGTCACTGCACTCATGACTCCCCAAAACACCCACAGCGTGGACTTCAGGTCATGAGCACAACCTTTTGCATTACAGAGCTGCTCCAGCTGGGCTGCATGATTTGCTAAAAAAGGTATTTGGAATATTTTCTTGACAGATGCCACTGTTTAAAGCAGGGGACCAAGTTCTACAGCTCTTCTATAAATACACAACTGCGGTGGGAATTTTGGCTGAATGAAAGACTACAGACTTTAGCCCATTAATTTTACAAATGTCTTGTCTTCAAATGCTACAGTAATTAGCTTAACTCCTTCACACTTTAAGATGCTTTAAAGTATGCTGCAGGAATGTCTTAGATTTTAGGGCAAAGCTAATTTAAACTTCACTAGCAGTATGTTCTCTTGGGATACTGCAGGCAATATTGATTTTTATCTGCAAACCCTCTTCTTTTAACTGTTGCCAAGCTTTTAGATTTTATCATAATGTATTCACAAATATTTATGGAAACTATAACTCAAATATGCATTGGTAAAAATTAAACATATTTTAACAAGGTAACATCACTGCCAGTTAATATAAGTAAGGGTTCTTAGCTACTTCAGCAGGCTTATTTGTCACATTTAGGAAAAACACCTTTAAATCCTGACTACAATATCTCATAAAAGAAAGCTGAATCTGTGGTTACATCTGCCAGTGCACCTTTGCAGCATGTGGTGGCTACTGCAGAGGTCACTGTGATGCTCAGCACAGCATGGGCATGGGCATAACATGAGCACTGAGGTACAAGGACCACTCCCTAGGAAAACTCTCCTGTACGGAGTGCAACTGGGCAGCTCACAGGCTCATGGAACCCTGCATCTCTGAACCCTGTAGGTTTCTGGGCAATGAAAGTTTTCCCATGATTGATCTGACTATGAGAATATATTGGACACCAAAATAATGCAGGTAAAATAATACTCATTGAAACTTTTCAGAGAAAATACGGAAATGCAATATGAGAACTCATCAACTTCTGGATGTTACAGATATGGAACTCATTCAGTGTAATAAAAGAGTCATGGGAAAGGCAGAAGCAGAGGAAACAAAGCAAAGAAGGTACTTAACATTTCCATGGCATATAAACTTAAATTCAGTATTTTAACTGTGAATATTTACTGTTAGCCCTGCAACCTCAAAAATGCCTACAACATATGCATGTCATTCATGATTTTCTACAGTTCTAATTCAGCATGCTGCTCAAGTTGTTAGCAGAAAACTTGTGAGGAGAAAGGGCAACACTGAACAATGGCAAAATTAACCTTGCAGCAACCAAGGTTGGAATCCAGTTTGGTTTCAGATAAACACAGATAAATGGATTTATATGTTCTTTGCACTGGAGTTTGTGTTAGACCCAAATTATGCTATCTAAGGGTTTAACCCTGCAAGGACAGTCACAGTGGAAGAACTGGTTTTCTGTCCACCTTCTATTTCTTGATAAGGTGAATTAGCCCATACTGCTAAGATTTAAGACGATGGCATCAGAGAATCATGGAGTGGCTGAGGTTGGAAGGGACCTTTGGAAGTCAGCTGGTCCAACCCCTGTTCGGGCTGGGACACCTGGAGCCACTGCCCAGGACCATGCCCTGAGGCATGCGCTGGACCTTCAGGGGTTACGCAGCCAAGAGAAGGATGGACTTATCTGATCCTGTCAGATAGGGAATGGTTATCGGCTAGGACAGACATGCAGAATGCATAGGTTATAGAAAGGGCACGTCTTATAATGGACACACTTACAATGAACCTCATCTATACATCACAGTAACTACAGCATGTCAACCTTCCACTGAAGTCACACGTACGCACGAACTAAATACAGGCCTTCTGTGATAGAGCCTAACGAAGTGCAGGAGCAAAGCTCCAGACCTATAGCTGTAGACATCCAAGGGTGCTGAAGAAAACAGTTGTTACTATTTTTTCCAACTGCTTTGGACTAGGTCGCTGCTCAGTAGAGATCTTGTGCTATCATGAACTCCAATTTGGCATGTCTATCACCTTTAAAGCCCTCATGTACATTTTTAAACCACTTGTTCTCTGCTTATTTTCTTGACTGGATATATTTTTTTTCATATTCTGGCTCCGGTAGAAGAGAATATCTGCATGAGCTAAGTCATCAGCTTAGACTTTTTTCCCCGTATACAGTATGTGACTAAACTGACAATCCTGCCGTGACTTGCAATGAAGGTCAAATGAAAGACAGGGAAGGAAAAACTATCAGCATTTGAAACCCTTACTCCTTTTATATGTTGTTTTCAGTTATATACCATGTTGTCCAACCCTCTATTTTCTAGGCCTTCTTGGGATTTTTTCTCTATTTCCACTCAGTGTGTGATACGACCGCCGCTGGAATTATGCTGCAGCCCACCAGGATTGAGAGCCAGGTACTTCTCATAATGGGAGGTCAAACTAAATGAAAGTCGGAGCCCCACCAGTTCTCACAGCTGAATTCCAACACTGGATATGACATGGCCAAGGGGAAAATATTGGATTTATTTTTATGAGTTAGTCATAACCCTAATGCCCTTAAGAGGTACTGGGAGAAGTGAATCCATTCATAAGGCCAACAAGGTCACTTTTAACTTGTAAAAATAAATCCAATATTTTTCACTATGTCTTATTAGGTTTGTACAATGCAGCAACCACAGTGGTTGGTTTTAAAAACGTCACTTCCCACAACTGCTCCTATTGCTTTTTAGCATGACTCTCATACCCTCATCCCCCTGCTCCTCAGCTCCTGGGCCTGTGTTGCCTCCCGCTGCCTTTGTTGGTGCCTTGGGACACACCGAGGGGACACCCTGCTGCTCAAAGCCCTCTCCAGTTTTGTGCTCACTCCCTGCAATAACACAATTGTTGTCACCGCTTCTTCACTGTCTTATATGCTTCATGTATCCTTGACATTTCTCTTAATCATTTCCGCAGAGTCAGCCTTCACTGACCTGTCTTAGTGTCTACAGCTAATTGCACTGCAATCAACAGAAACTCTAAATATCGTAACTTGTTGCTTAGCCTAGTCTGATAAACAGTCTAACAACTACCCTAAATCTAATCATTTCACAAGCTCTTTCTATGTTGTTCCCCTCAAGGCCTTAGTAGCCTTCCACTGAGAGAAGAAAGAAATTGCTGGGAAGCGACCTGGAGTGCCGCCCCAGCTCATGACATCTGCCTCTTCAGGCCATGGGAAAACCTGCAGCCCTCAGGACTTTTCTGGGGTTTGGAAAAGCATTTCACCCCACAGCCTATGCCTTGATTTATAAACAAGTAGGAAAAGCAGAGGGTAGAGAAAGGCAGTGCCTCCGAGGCAGGCTGGAACAAGTCTGCAGCAGCCTTACAAGGAAGGAGGGTAGGTTTCAAGTGACTTAACACACATGGGAGTGGGAAGATTTGGGATGGCAGGGCTGGTCACACCTTCTTTGTTTGCAGAAGGCAGGGCAGCGTTTTGTGCGCGCTGCAGTTTGAACAGCTGAGCCTTGGAAAGGTCAGGAGATACAGGGCTATGGCAGGAAGCAGTTCAGAGGTGGCGAGAGGCACACCGAGGTGCTCATCCCTTCAAAACTGGAAGAACACTGCTTCAGGGATGACACTAATATTTGCCACTAAGAAAGTAAAGGAAAGAGAAACTAAAGGAAAGCAGAAGAATAAAGAACATGGACAGAACAGAAAACTTTGGTTTCCACGTCATTCAAATCTGTTTGCCATCCTCTGCTTCTGGAGGCTTTATGAGTGTTAACAAAAATTGAATTAGAAAATAAAAATCTTTCTCATGAATCAATAGCTCTTCTCCTATTTGGTTGTAATATACTAAATTAAAGTCACAAACCCAGCAAAATATACCAAATCAATTAAAAAGGAAGCTTTTATGTCGATCACATTCTATTGCTTCCTTTTAAAACACATGAAAGGAAATGCTGCTCTACACCAACAAGGCTCGCTGGAAAGTATCTGCTTTTTCCCTACAGAAGCGTTCGAAAGTTTCTGACTGCAATGAAAAGAACTTGTATTATCTTTCCTCTTTAAGACAGTGCAAAACACAAACCAAGCTCTGAACAGGTACAGGAATTAGAAGAAATGGCCCTATTACTGCTTTTCTCATGTATCCATCTGTATGTCCCCATTCACTTAAATGCAATGATCCCACGTTTTTGCTGGTGAGCAAAAACAGTGCAGAATTAGGCTTTGATTGACACGTAAATCAGACCCCTATACAACTATGATTTGTTCTCCCTTTATCCAAATTCCGAGTTATATCCTTTCCAGTAATGATTTTCACTCACTTTGTACTAACATAAATGATTTCATGAGGTGCAGAGGAAAAGATCTGCAGCTGTGTATCTATCTCAGTGAGAAGAGGCTGTGCATGAGCAAACCAGCTCAAACAGTTCACACACATTTTTCCTAAAAATGGCACGGCCACGTCTTTATAATTTCAAAGCTCCTGCTCCCTGTTTGAGTAGCAGCTCCAGATCATATAGAGCAATTTAAAATCTTGGCACTTGGCTTTCAATAATTCCCTGTTAGATTACTGTCTGTGGAAGAGCATATAACACAACTGCTACAAATGCTGGGAGCAAAATCTTCAATAACAACTTAGCGCATATGATAACTTTCCCAATTTCCTGCATCTACACCACCTATCTCTTTACTCTGGTCTGTAGCAGCTTGTTTCGTTATTGAACATCTGCCTTGGGATCCCCTGTCATAAAAAGTAATAAACACATCAATCCAAAAGAAAGAGTATTGCATGGCCCAAAACTACTTAACCAATCAAACTGGCAGCTGCTAGCATGAAACTAAAGGGATAAAACTCAGAGGTGCTTTTTATACTGGGTATTTCTAATGATATTACACACCTGCTGCCATTTTGCACACCTAACTGTCTGAGTGCTTCTAATAAGTTAATTACAGTTTCTAGCACCAATTATGGATTTCAACCTTTGTGGAAATACCAAGCAATGGGATTAATTTGTAAATCTGCTATCTCACTGATATTTGACAGCTATTGCTTTGATTCTCTTTCCTACAAAATACAGATGGATTGTCTTGGGAAAAAGCATTCTTTAACTAAATAATAATAAAAAAGCTCAATAGAAATGCCTTGTAGCTTATTATCTACAGACCCCACAACTTGTAACTGTGACTGTAATTATAGTTGTTCTAGTTTCCCCTGCAGGTTTTGCTAAACAAACAAATGAAAAAGATCCCCAAAAGGAAAAACAAAAGCAATTTATTCTCTCCCGTTATCATAATATAAATATCCATAGATTACTTGCATAGAGAGCAGATCAGATCTAATCTTCCACTGGAGTTGCTTGTAAATTAGAAATTACATTTACTCCAGGTGTATATTGTTTGCCCTGTTCATATCCTGCTGTAAATTAGAGCAGTTTTGCCTTTTGGGAGAAAAAACTCACTTTTGAAATGTGTCTTATTGACTGTGTATAAATTACCAGCAGCTGATCCATGAAGTAGATTGGAAGGCAGAAGTGCCTATAGGCAACTTTCCTTATTGATTGTAGATTGATATTCAGTTGATTTTAAAGAAAAGCAAAACAAAATAAAGCTGCAATGTAATTGCCAACTCTTTGTAGGAGTAACAGAAACATTATCTCTCATAATACTGCAATTTGACAAGCTACTTGTTCCCTATATGAGGACTCAGATTAGTATGTCTGGGCAAACTTTCCTTTCCTTGTTCCCCTTCTGTGAGCACAGAGAGGTGACCAGGGTGGGATCCTGCAGCCAGGGGCAACCAGGCTTCCTCACAGCCCCACAGCCATGGAGAGAGCTGGCCTCACTCCTGGATAACACCATCTAATGCCTGCACCAGTGCGCAGTCTGCTGCACGTGCCCCCTAGCAAGAAGAGGATTGCCATTTTGGGTTAAAAATTCTGAACAATTGTTTTGAATATGGTGTTGCGTTTAAAAGTTTTATCACATTAAAAAACACAAGCAGCTCTCTTAGCCATATGACCCATGGATTCTTATTTGCTGTGAAGCAATGTCTTGTAATTTAATGCCCCTGTAGGGTACCTGGTTTCTGCTAGTACAGAGTTCTCAGAACAGCTTTTTCCTTACTGGCACTAATAATGCCTCTTTTCTGCCTTACAAAATCTGCAGAAACCTACCTCTTCCTTCAGTTAAATTTGGTTTAAACAGGTCCTTGGATGATAAGGATACATATCTGTGAGAGCATGGAGTGCAACTGCAAACATTCATTCATTAGGAAAGCAGGTTAAATGATTTATCCTTCAGAAATAACCTCTGTTCTAAAAGTCAGAAAACTGAGATGCAAAGCACCAGAGCTGGTCCATCAAGTCAGCTTGGCTAATACAGAGCTGCTGCAAAGCTCAATACCTATCCCAATTCTACTCAAAGTGCCACACTGACTATCACAAACAGACGTACTAAGAACGTATGCCAATTGTGCACAATCCTTGGAAGCCTGAAAAACATTAGCTCTTTCATAGCCAAAGTCCTTTAAATAACATTACCCTTGATTTACATGTGTAAAACAGAGAGAGTTGTTGTTTTCCCAGGGTTACCAGAAACAAGTTGTCTTGTGAGCAGCAGAACTAATGAAGCCTAGTTTCCCATGGATTGGAATTCTTTGTCACCAAAACGCCTGCTCCTATTCCCTCACCACAACAGCCCAGCTCTCTCCATGTTGGTTAATATTTCCTCTAGGGAGACCAATCATGCTGTGATTGACTGACCAGCTGCCTGCTGCACAGGGACAGCGATGGCTGAGTTCTGCTGGTTACTCCTTGGAGGAGACACTGCTGTGCATCTCTCTCCCTTTGTTGCTTTCCACATTTCACAGAAATTTCTGAACGTTCATCTTCGAGACTTGTATTTCTCTTTCACATTTGATTAATGTTGGCCATAAATTCAAAACTCTTTAGCACAACTCAGGGAAGGACAAATGATGAAAAGGCATTCTCAGAGGTTTCTCCACACTTAGGAGACAGTCAAAGCATGTCAGAGCAAGCCTTCCAAGCCAAGCTTTGTTTACAAGGGTACCAAAGCCTCGTTCCTACAGATGGAACGGTTGCGTGGAAAAATTTCCATTCCTGAATTTGATTCCTCTATTAATCCCAGAAAGTAAGTCTTAACTTCTTCTATCAAAAGCACTGTTTTCTGCAAAACACCACAGTAAATTCAGAAAAGTGGAAGAACATTCTCACTTACCTTCCTGCCTTCAAGCATGTCCACGCTGCTCCTCCAGGCTCCTTGAGTTCCCTCCTGTCACACTTCTAGCTCACTTGATTGCCACGGACTCCAAGTTTCCTTCTGGGCAGCGGAGAAAGCAAATGGAGCTTATGCATATTTGCTTCCTTTTCCTGTTCACTCCCTCATTTCCCCTCTCATCTCAGAGTCGCTGTAGATGTGGATAACCACGTCCTTCACAGTTCAAGCCCAGAGGGAAGCGGCTTACACAGCAATTAATTGCAAGCTTCCCCTGCCAAAGGAAGCCATTCCTGGGCATCTTAACTATTATTTTGATTCCCATATAAGCCCACACTTTATGATAACCACCTTCATGGCTGATGCAGGGTAAACCGAGGACACAAGGAGCCCACTAAAGCAAACACCTACTATTCCCACTAAAAGCACCCCAAATACTGCAGACAGCAGTGAATTATATCTTTTGTGGGCTATCTATAGATGGAAATATTAATACATGTTCACCAGTGCATTACACTTACAGAGTGCTTAATATGATGAACTACCCCTTCCTAATTGGCACATCTCAGTTTTCTTGTAATACAAATACTCAAATTAGGATATTTTAGAGGAGACAACGCTATAATAGCAAAAGGTTATACCCTGATTATTGGTGCATGGTTTTTGAAATAGGGCTACTTTTACTTTCACAGCTGATCAGTCCACTCTCATCCCTGATTTTCAGCTTCCACCTTTTAAAAAGAAGCTCTCCTGCTCAGTAATGCTGATACTTTTTATATAACTGCACAACATAGACACCAATACATACACATTCGGAGAACACGTTAAGGACTTTGTATCTAATTACTAATGAATTTCAGCAGGTTGACAACTGATAATTACATACAGCTGCTTCAATTATTTGAGGAAGTAAAATTTTGATGTTTGTGGTTGCCTGAATGTTTGAGGGGTTTTCTTCTTTCATTATATTCTCTCTAAAATTGCTGGCAGGGCCACTTGCTTGAGGAAAGTGGAAATACAGTGCAGCGCTTCATTTCAGAGCACGTTATTCAGTGATAGGCAGGCAAAATTACTTCACTGGGTGTTTATCTGCCCTCCTAATGGAGGAAAGGTCTAAAAACCTTTCCCTGTATGACTCTCCTATGCTAAAGTACATGAGTTCCCTGAGCTATTGAATTTGTCTGCTTTTTAGCATTGGGCATGGCACGAAGATTTACGTTGCTCTGTGTGACCATAGCAATCATCTATCACTATTAGTTACAATAAAGTCTTTCTCCTTGTTTTTAAAAGCCCTTCCGATTAGATTCCATTATGAAGTTAACGTATCACTGACGGTCAAGAGCTTGTGAACACAGAGAAGACAAACATTCTTCAAAAACATTGAAGGGAAAGTCAAGGGACGTAGATGACTACATATGGACTTTCCTGGGCCAAATTTAGCTATCTGAAAGTCAGATAAGGAAGTTACCTCAGCTCTCTCTAGAGTCAATGGGATGGGATAGACTTCTTCAGAGGCAGCTCATCGTATCCTGAAATAAATACCAAAAACAGGAGGAACGGTTAATCCTCTGGAGCTGCTTCTTGCTTTCTGTTGTTTATGGATACCTTCTCAGAATATGAACCTAAATGTCAGAAGATCTTAACTTAGATAAGATGTATTGAGGGTTTTTCCAGTGGTTCCAAAACTATAACCACCTTGTATATAAAAAGGAAACATAAAAATATCGGAAGCAAATTCATAAGTATCTGAACACAATTACACTATTTTAAAAACAAATGTATCATATTCTTCTCCTGAAGTTGGAAATTACTTTAAGAGTGAACGTGATGAAAAGTTTTGTCTCTCACAGAGGACATAGCACAGGCTCTCTCTTTCCTTCATCTGCAAAATTTCCTTTCAGGTATATGCACCTATTTGAGAAGGCAGCAGTTCACTTATTTTCAGAATAAGAAACACAAAATATAATTAATCTATGCCATGTCCTTCCAGTGAGCGGTACACTTGCACACACATTGAACCTTAACCACTGATTCCACCCTACTGCCCACCAGCTTCCATTGTGTTTATTTTTTTTCAGGCTGCCATGATAAAGCTGCACAAGCACCCAGCACAGTCACCTCTAGATGCTATTAGCTGGGCAGCCCTGCAGCAATGAAGATTGTAGCTTTGTTTCTGAGATAGGTTTTAAATAGGGATCTCTGTATTTGCCACCTAGCATTTGAGTTTGCAGAGTTCACTTCAATTCCATTCAGCTGTAAGTGGAGAGTCTCAGTATTTGCGTCTTAACGGAAGCTAAAACAATGTTCTTACAGAATCACTCATTTCCAGGACTTCAGACCTTAGGTAAAATAGCAAATACTGCCTGCTTTTCAACTGCCAGCAGGACACCCACAGGATTTCATCACAGTGTTACTGCACATTAAAAGCCTATATTTTGATAATTTCCTTGTGCTTGGATTCAGAAAATCTGCCCAGAAATGCCCTAGTCCTAACAGAGCCTCGGTCCTCAAGGAGGGGACAACGAGTGCCACGAAGAAGCACACCATACACCAGACCTGCTCTTCCATCCATAAGGGCAGACCCGTATTTTTTCTCCCTGCCTTTAAAGCTGTTCCTCCTGCTTGTAGGCAACAAGAACAGCGAGGGGTATTTGCAGCAGCACAGTTTCCAAGGGCTGGGCTCAGGAACAGGCTGGTTCATGTGTGCAAGGGACAAGCAGGGTGCAGGCAGCATAGCTCCTGCTGCCACACACTTGCGTGACCAGGAAGCATTCAATTGGCAATACCTCGGCCACTTCTTATGCAACAGAAACACACCAAAATAAAACAGTCTGAAGGTTCTTTTTTTCTTTTAGAAGAATTGCTTGGGGCCCTCCCCCAGACTATTGCCATCACTTGTTGCCAGCGGGGCAGGAGCACCAGCATTGCTCCAGGACAGACACACAGGGATGCCCTGGCACAGTGTCTCTCTGTAGCACCCAATTTTCGCTGGGTTTGATCGGTATTGGACGCTGGTTCTTCAGATGACTGCTTACCACCAGCAAGAAAACACTGCTCTGGCAGTGTGGAAAAGCCCCCCCTGACACTGGCAATGGCTTACCCACTGTGTGCCTGCAGTTTGCTTTTGCAAGGTAGAGCTGGTTTTTATTGTAAAGTCGTTATCCTGTATGACTCTCTATTTATTTATTTTTAAACCAAACATATTCGGTGTGTTAATGTTTCATCAGCTGCTCTTCTTGACCCATTCCAGGAAGCCCCACTGCAGCAAGCAATGGCTATTTCAGCATTCTACATGCCAACAGCCCTCTGAGTGGCTCCTGCCACCTCTCTGATTGTGAAGGAGTTAAAATCCTAATTTTTCTACTGCATGGCACTTTAAAGAAAAACATTTATAACAGGCTGGTTCAAATGCTGGGCTTGCACCAATGTTGCTCAGCAGAGCATTTGGTTTTCTCTTCACATCATATTTTAGTGAATGTTGTGTTTTATAAGATAAAATGATAAATGGCCTGACTTAAATGACCGGAGGGTATCTACTTTCCTGCTAGTCTATTTAAAAGGTTTCTGTGAACATTTTACACACCTTATTGTGCGACTGTGGCTGTCTAATAGCAAAGGAAACAATAGCCTCTGATGTCCACAAAGGCAGGGCATACCACACAGGTGCCATGTTTTACAACACCACTATATCTTGTCATTCAGAAGTGCTCCCTGAACAAATTGCCTGTCATATTTAAAGATAAAATCTGACAGTGCCAGAGCTGACAACTAGTCCTCAACCCTGACATACAACACGGAGCTGAATTTTGCTAGATTCGCTGTAGATGGATTTGTCTTTAGAGATTCACAGCAAAGCCAACTGCTGGCAGAGCAGCAAAAATTATTTCAAAACATTGCTACTAAGTGTCAGACTTTATTAAATGGTTGCTTTAAAAAGGAAAAAAAGGTTTGGTGTTGGTTTTAGAGAAAATTGTACAGAAACATTTTTACATATTTTACTTCTCTGCAAAATAATGATGTACATTGTTTCTAAATAATAGAAAATACTGCTCTACATTTCAGGAAATGTATTTTCATTCCTCCTTAGCACTGGGATATATTTACACTACAGGAGCCTGTATTCTCTTATCTTTTACCCCGTGAGGCTCTGAAAGGAATGTACAGTAAATAAGAATTAAGAAGGAACGACATCGCCGTTTCAGTAATTACAGACTCACTGCTCCAGTGGTTACTGCTGCAAGGGTGGAGGGTTTGCCTTGGGTGAGCAAACACTGCTACCTCCATGCTGCTCCCCGCGGGCAGTACCGAGGGGTATTTGTTGTATGGTTTTGTGCTATGGCTGCGCACAAAACCCGCTGGAGCAATGCAGGTTGGCAGAAGCAGGGCAGGTGCTCAGGAGGTTCGTTAACATTCCACCTGATGATTTCCTCTAAATCAGCCCCTTCTGGGTTTGGGGGGTGTAAAGAGCTACAGACATATTCATCTGCTCCTGCAGCTCTCTGTAACCATTTTATGCCTGCCTTAGATCAGTGCACATTTAACTCCTTCTTTGGCCACAGAAAGCAAACTTTGGCATGTATAACTGCAGAGATTTTTCTCTTCCTGCTCTTTAGCCATTAATAACGAGCGACATGCTTGCTTTAAGAGAAAAAAAGCAACCCTAGACCATTATCCACAGCTCAGCATGCCGTGTTGTGTCAAACCATGTCCCAGAGACAGCAGCACTCGGCAGAGGGATAAGGTGACCCAGACTGTACCCACACGGGGACACCCCTCGCTGCCTCCGACAGAACAGCCACCTATCCCGGCTTCATTTTCTCTCTCTCAAATCCTTTCCACAGCACAGACCTCTCTGCTAGTCACTGCACTAGAAAAGCTCCCTGAGTCACCCTATGTTTCCTATAAAGCAGGGCTTTGCCTTAGCAATACTGTAAGTAAAAGCTGTAATTGTCATTCTCCTGGGCTGCATCAAATCTTATTTAAGGATGGATCTTTTCTCAATTTCTCTTAGAGGCACTTTGCCCGGGAGAGAACCAATCCATTACTGCAGGAAGATGTTCTGACCCCATTAGCTGGGCAGACGTGTGCTTGAACTACAGACCTCTGAGCATCCTCAATCTGAGATGAGCCAGCCCAGGCTGCTGTGTCCAGCAGGGGTGCGTCCTCAGCGATCCTCTGCGTGCTCTGCACCATATAGGCAAGCACCAAAGGCACGCTGCAATAGGGAGCATAACGGTATGCAGAGAAATAAAAAAGCCTGGGAAGTGTTACTTGCTTAAAAATCAGCGTTGGAAAGGAATTCTGTATGATCTGTAATTCTCATACTGGCATGTACTAAAAAATTAGTGTGCAACATCAAATTTACAAAAAAAAGATTGCTCTGTTTCCAGCCTGTTTCATGTGTGTTTGATTCCAGCCCTCTGAGAATACTGGAAGCTGCATAATACAGGAGTTTGTAACCTTTAAATGTGAAAATGTCATAACTTAGTCTTCGGTAGTTAATTGTGGCCCTGACTCTAATGAAAGTGCTGCTGCCCAACAAGCTTTGCACTGCATTGATTTTTCATCTATCAGCTGGGAGTTCTGGTAAAAGAACAACAGATCTAATAATATCAGCAAAGCAAAGAAAGTAAGAAACAGAGAGCTCTTCAAAATAAGCAGGTCAAGCCACAATCAATTTCCAGATTTGAAATTATGTTTTTAAAGTGTATGTTTAATACAGGATCTCGGTCTATGTCTATCAAGTCCAAGCTTGTAAGGTTTAAAGTTTCCGAATGACTGCTTTATCAGGTAGCCCAGAGTTAGGCCCCAGAGGTTAAGCAATAAAAGAGAAACAAAAATAACTTAACAGTCACTGCAGCTAGTTGAACCCAGCAGCAGCTCCTTAAACAGCTTTTACATTCTTAGGGTTTGAAATGCCGTAAGGCGTTGAAAAGCTATGAATTTGCTAAGTAGGATTTCGCTTCCTCTTGTTATTAGAGGTCATTAAATTTATTAGATGTTAGTGAATTCCTTGTAAACAGAAAGTACGAAGGCTTATAAAACAGCGCTCGGTATTTGCACCCTAATAATTAAGATGCACCTAGGAATAGGATAAAAACAGAAGCCTGATTTATGAAGTGCCATTAGTTTCAAAGTGCGATACTTGAGCAACAAATTTCACACATACCTGTTGAAATAAAATAATTATATATAAGTATGTATCACATATATAATATAGATTATATATCTATATAGCATATAGATTAGATCAAAACTTGCATGCATGGTCTCTTTAGTAGGAACAGACTCAGTTACAAACTCACCTGCTAGAAAAGCAAGCATCCAGAGTGACACACTTTTTCTATTTCTTTTTTACCTATTTACAAACTCTATGAGTAAGTCTTACTCTGAATTAAATCTTTTTAATTTGAAACATCCTAGAATAAGAGAGCCAACATTGTAAAAAATATTTAGTAAAAACTACTTGCTGTCGCCACATGACAGCAAAATAAAGACACTGTAACTGACAGATAAACTGCAGACCTGCAATGCCAGCAATATAACTTGAAACCTTTTAGTTCACAAATTACGCCTTATCACTGACGGGATGGGAGAATATCTTTTAGCTACAGCACAGTGTATACATTCTGTGAAACTCTTGTGTGCAGAGTCCTAACTGTATGCACGAGGCACTAGAGTCTTTATGAGGAGAGGACAACTCCAAGTCCCTCTTCCCAAAGAGGATTTAGGTTTTTATGATAGATTTGATACAGAAAGAATACAGGTCCTCCTTAAGGTGAGACACCCTTCTCACAGAACCAACAAAAAGCATGATGCATCTCAAGAATTCGGAATTAAACTTTTCTGTCTTCTCCCTGGCTTTTAATATGCTGAGCTATTTTTTGCCTTTAGAGTCTAGCTTGCATGAGAGGCTTTGTAAGCAAGTGCTTTCCAAAGGCGGCTTTTCAGTTCTACTTTTTGGAGGACGGCTTTCTCCCATGGTGCAGAAGATCAGCTGATGGAGGAGTCATCAGCTTGTTTCAGCCCTGTTGCAGCATGAGTATCTGGCCCTCCCCAGCCACCAGTGCAGGGGAGGCATCCTGATTAGTCTCCGCCTCATTTAATGCAAGCTGTTCTCGACTGCAGAGACTGAGAGTGCCTTACTCTCCCCAGAAGATGCCTATTTTTGAGTGAGGAGGAAAGAAGTGTCCTTGTACTTGTACACTCTGTACACTCCCAGAAAAAGACCTCCAAGGGTTGCACCTTTTTTTTTTTTTTTTTGAAAGTCCACTACTGCCATGTGCTTTACCCGTTTTTATAAAGAAAGTGAAAATCTAGGGAACATTAAGCTCTGAGAGAACCAGAAGGAAAGGATTCATAGAACCATAGACTGGCCTGGGTTGGAAGGGACCTCAAGGATCAAGTTCCAACCCCCCTGCCACAGGCAGGGCCTTGAACACCTCCAGGGGTGGGGCATCCACAACCTCTCTGGACAGTCTGTGCCAGCACCTCACCATCCTCTCAGTGAAGAACTTCCCCCGATATTAGTTTAAGGAAATGAGTTTAAGGATTAAAGAAATCTAGATCCAAGGGAAACTCATCTTGATCTTGCTAGATAAATGTAATATATGTTACAGTGAATTGTTAAGAAACGTTTAAGCACAATACTGATTTCCTGAAGTATTTTCATCCAGTTGCCTATATACTTACTTTTGGTTAAACTTTTCTGAAGCTGAGGAAAGAATGTTCTAGGCGAAGAAAGCAGATTTCATAGCTACTGGATGCCTTGCTGACTCTAAGCTGGAGAATTTGTGAATAATGCTTTCCATCAACTCTTTTTGGCTAAAGACTCCATTCAATCCTGGCAGCAAGTGACCTGGCCTCTGTTATCGACACTTGCATCACCTCCTGGCTGGAATCTAGTAATGCAGAATAACTAGGCACACAGCCTTTGGCATTAAGGACACTCCAAGTAATACAGAACACTGCAGAGCATCTTAGCATCATAGGTACGTGCACCTTAAATCAGTCTGCTGTACTCTACAATGGCATTCTTCACAGTACCAAATGAAATTTGCAGGACTGGTCCTCATCTTGCTCTGAAACCTGAATCTGGGGTAGATTGGGCTTCTGGCTTCCTTTGAGATAGTAGAACCCTCCAAAAATCTAGAAACAACAGACATCACAAACCTTACCATCTTTTATTCTATGTGCAAGACACATTTCTTTGATACTGCTTTATTTAATGTAACTCTATGTGTTTTCCTTTGCAACTTCTACTGTAAAAAAATACTGAAAATGTTTACACACTCAAAAAAGGTTGATGCAGTATTGGCAGGCACTGTGTTATTAGTGCTCACATAACGTAAGAATTTGTGTTGAATATGGGAAGTGTAGGTTGTACAGCCAGAAGAATATCTTCTAAATTTAGTAGTAGACCTACACATTTGTTCTGAGGGAAGCACGTTTTGGGGTGTGTGTGTGGGAAGTTAGTCACGTCCATTTATGCTAAGAGTCTTACCAAAGTAACAGAAATTAATCTGCCTTCCAGACTTGAGGACTGAAGAATTTAATTCCATGGGTTTCAATGATAATAAAAAGTTCTCCACTACCTTTTATCTATTTCCAATCAATAAATTGCCAGCATAAACAGATGAGGATTACTATGGCAACTGACTTGGACTCGCAGTATAGATCATGTAGAGAGAGATGCCCCACTGAAGAGCAGGTTCACCATACCTTTGAGTTTGCTGCTTTGAAGAAGCTTACCTCCCTCTAATCAGCATATAGGAAGCTTACAATAATTAATTTGCTCATGCACCTGAATGATGCGAGAAGTACACTTCTCTTAGTCCTTCTTCCACTCACTGCAACACTGAAGTACTGATGACAACAGCTAACACATTCTGGAGGACAAATGACAGACAGCAGATTCTTTAAGTAATTTATTTTATAAACGTAAGTAAATTAGCAAATATTTAATACAAACAAACATCACTATACATCTCTCAGTGTTACATAAATAGTCTTTAATAAAAATCAGATGTAGCAATGCCAAGTAAGGAAGAAGAAAAAATATCCTAATAAATTGACTGGAAAATAAATGCATTTGAGTGAATGTTATCTGATACATAGTTTTTATGTTTTCTGGTTTGAAAGCCGTGTCAGCCTAACAAAGAACACAACTTGTTAATAACATTACTGTTAATAAGGAAACAAATGGGCAAGAAAGGGTGGACAGAAGGGAAGGAACAGCAGTGAAACAATCGCGGAATGCTTTGATAATGTTTGGGTAATAAATTACTGGGATGTTCATCAAAGTAACTAGAAAAGTAGTGCTCTCAGTAAAGTACTACCAGACTACAAAATAAGTACCAGGCAAAAAGTGCTAACAGGTGCATAACAAGCACTCCAGCATGTTCCAGCAATGCATCTTCACCTTGATAAATAGCACCCAAATACCCACATGGGATTTTCTTAAGTAGTACAGCAGTTACACCACCTTAGGGGCTGCCCAGTGAGCATATTTAAAACACAGCTAAGAGAGTGTGGATTGTACTATAATATTCTCTGCATATTCTCCATGGAATAACTTTATAGTTCCTGTAAAATTCACCTTTTCCCATTGAGAGCTCAGGGACTTGGAATGTAACTAAAAGATTCACTCGAAAGTTTAATCAAGTATTAGGAGGCCTGAAAGATCTCTGTTACGTGAGATGGATTACCACATGTTATGCAATTAAATAATACATTAAATATTGTACGAGGGGGAAAGATTCCAGCTCCACTTTCAAATATATCTTTGGAGAAAAATAGTTCTATGAGAGCATCCTTAAGCTGTAACTGGAGCTGATTAACTGGAAGTAATTGAGACACTCCAGCAATGGGGCATGATGTAGGCTCTGCTCCAGTGCTAGCACTCCAAACGTGGCTGCACATCTGACCTCTGCCTCAGTTTCTCTGTATAAATCATCCTGAGATCTTAAGATCAGAAGCCACTTTAAAATATTGCTATAATTAGCTGTTAATTTTTTCAGTGAAACTTTTGAGCAAAGGACCTCAGAAAATATCTTCCCATTCCATATGCATCTGTAATGGATGCAATGAAAGGAAAAAAAATGAAGAGGTATTTCCAAGAACATAAAGGTAATTTCACTGTGTTCACTTTTTCCTCTTTTACACAGACATTCACCTTCCACAGGAAACCAAGCTTCTCGGGGCTTGCTGATAGCAAAAAGCCTTAGTCATACACACTCAGTTTCAGAGTTATGCTACTACTCAGAGAGAGAAATAAATGTATTATGTATTAAAAACAATCGTCCCAGCCCTCTAATGATTGGGCAGTTTGGCTTTGAATGCAGTTCAGCCTAATAGAGGCTTTAATGGCTTTTGACAGATTGTTCCACTGATCAAGGGACATGTATGAAAATAACTGCCTACCAAGCCCTGATTTGATTTTAAGAAAAGAAAACTGAAGGTTAATGGTAAACAGAAGTTGATTGTTCACATTTTCACTGAAATAATTCTATCTGACCTGTTCTTAGAACCAGTGAAATAAAGGATAATGGGAATCCTATACACCTGACTTTTTACTTCAGCCTCTAATCAAGGAGACTAATCAGACCAAGATGTGTTGGCATGCAAGCAAGCATTTGAAGATAGAGGGGGAGGAGAGCAGCTTTTTTGTCCAAAATCAGCACTGTAAAACCAATAGGGTATCAGAGGATGTAAACTAGAATACTATGTCCTGCTCTATTACGTGAATTGAGTCCTGTCGCCAACGCAATGAGGAGATGAAGCATAGTTTTCATGTTATGTGTGAAGTGCTCACTGCCAAACATCAGCATTTTAATGTGTTCATTTTATCTGTGATCTGTTGGCTTTTATTTCACACATTGTTCAGCCAATTCCGTAGCCGAAGTACAGTCTTTTTGCAAATGTATAAATTATCTTCTCTTGTTCAATGAATGCCCGAGGCTAATGTGAATAGGAAAGATGAATGCAAATTACGATGCCAGCAACATTAAAGGTGATGGGTTTGAGTTTGTGCTGGAAAGAGAAGGTGCTGTTGAGGACTGTCTCCACTCTTACAGTGGGCTGAGGTGACAGCCAGGCTCAGGCAGGTTGGGGCTCCTCAGGAACATGGAATGCTGGTCTTTCCTCCCAGGGCTTTCATCACTACCTAACAGCTCCCACTCTCTATCTCTAGATTAGCATAGGGCTGAGCTTTTCGGTCTGCTATGGGGAGTGCAGCAGCCTTTGTTGGGACAAGGAACCTTCCTGCAGACAATACTCTGTTTGTCTGGCCCTTCCCTGTGGCAGCTCACCAGCCCAGCGGGGTGGTGCAGACAACCAGCACCAACAACTCAAATCTACACATGAAACAGAAGTTGTGTGGAGGTACTCAGTCCATGGAAATGTGGTAGGGCAGAGGTGGATGCTTAGCTTGGGATCAGAGTTTCTCATGCTTATTCTTACAGCGGAGCAAGTGCTCTTCCCAACTCTGTAACCTTGGCACAAAAAGACAGTGGTCAGCTCCTAGCAAAAAGCTGGGGACCAGCTGCTGGGGGCATGAGGAGGGTTAAGGACTGAACATTAACTTTGCACCAGGTGGAAACAATCAAGGGAGAGGTCACGGCCTGCACTGTACTGCTGGATGATTCCCATATGAGTTAAGTTAATAAAGTTGCGCTCTTGTGAATGCACATCCCTTGCATCTCATTTCTCTTCCCCTCCTCTCATCCCACTTTTGCCATCAGCTAGTTTAATCTCTGATACATTAGCCCAAATTCCACTGCATGACGTGGGGCTAATGGAACTGCACTGCAATAACTGAGAAAGGAGCAATGCCCACTGTTAACATACTATCATATTTTAGTTATCTTTTGTGATAGATTTTGTTATTCATTTCTCTTTTTTTGGCTGTTATGGCACTGGAATCCATGAGTCTGTCCCATAGCATTAAGAAGTCTAGTATGACTTTCAAGCACATCTTGCTAAGTAAAGCTACTTCATTATCAGTGAAACAAAATACTGCATCTGGATGATAGTAAGACAACTGATTTGGGTATTTTTTATGCTGCAGGTTACCTATCCCGGGCAGTTTCTGTTTGGTATTCCATGGCATTCTTATTTACGCTTTACATAATCAGGATCTGCTGTAAAGTTTAGAGCATAAGCATGATATCTTTTAAATCTAGTGTACTGGGATTAATATTTTTTATTTACTTAACCTTTAGCAACAAGAAAGGACCTACAAGACAAAATATTTTCATATGCAGAGATAAGAATAAAGCATTATAAAAACATTTCTAATTTACATGGCATAACACAGCAGTTTCCTATCAAAATAGTTAAAAATGGCCTTTACCTTTCATCTCCCACATTACAGAAACAATAGAAGCTTTTCATTTTCTGCCAACATTTTCTTTCTATGAGTGTAAAACCAATGCTCTATCACATTTTTAAAGAGAGCCCTTGCCTTGAGCATTTCATTTGTATTAGCTCCATGTTTAGTCAGTAGCTTTTGTAAAATTGATGAATATTGTCTAAAGGCAAGTGCAGACAGGCAAACAGATCTGTATCTTCTGTAATCCATTTAGCCTGACACACACGTGCGAGTGAACTATTTTACCTTAATTCTTTCATGGCTGGTGAAAAGTAAATGTACGCAAAGCCATGAACTTCACCATTTTAAAAGAATCACTGAATCTAACGTTAGAAGCTAATTTATGCTCTCACCTCTTCCCTGAAACAAACTGACCTTGGTCCTCATGCATCTAGAGCATCCAGACTTGGCAAGCAGTTGCTATACACAGAACATCCATTAGAGGCTGTTTTTCAGCTCATCCAAAATGGTAATGTGTTACCTAATGCTGGAATATAAATAGATTGCTGGAGTATCATTGTATCTGGAACTAAATTAATATTATTTGAATAAAATAAAGAAAACTTCAAAGTATTTATGTGCTTCTAGTATGTATCTCAAACATGGCAATAATTTACAGTTAGCCTTTCAGCTTTCTTTTACAGATATTTACCTTTAACTGTGTTCTTCTCCTGGGGTACCCTTTGGCATTCCTACATGCTTCAAACAGCTCCATCAACCTTACTCATGTCTTTGCCATCAACTCTTGTGGGCTTTGGAGAGATGAAACCTCCTTATACTTCTGTCTTTCAACTGAATTCAATCAAATTACACTGAATCAGGTGATGTGAGACTTGAATGCAACACAGCGCATTAATTCTCTTTAACCACTTGATTATTGGTATTTTGCCAGTTAATCTTAGGTCTTACTCATTCTGAAGTTTTTCAGTTTTCTGTCATTGCCAGCTTTGGCTTAAATGAGAGCTATTTGACTGCACTGAGGCTAGTACTACTTCAGCTAATTCACTAGCTTAAGTCTTCAGTATAGACAAGACCTAGAATCATATATTTTTAAGCATTCTATTATCACTGCCAGCACTCTCTTAATACAAGAAAATAAAACTGTTGTTTCACTACTGCTGGAAATAATTATTTGCCAATGTTATTTTAATAGCTATGCTTCCACTTCAGCTACAACATTGATGTGCTTTCTCTACCCTTTATAGCTGTCAGATTTGTTTCAATGCCGTGATCCTCATGGTTTCTAGTAGTGCTTAATTAAACACAAAATAATCATAAAGTAACAGCATGAACAAACAACCCCCTCAAACCCTGTGCTAGCAGTGTTACTTCATTAGCTTGTTTGAATTCATCTTTCTCATTTCCAAAGTAATATCTATTTCTGTGAGAATTGCCTTTTTCAGAAGCAGAATTCCCACATCTTCATCTAGCTTTTCTCCAAGTGACCTCCAAAGTAAAGAGTATTTAGTGTGGCATTCATCCAAATATATGCTACTTGCCCACTGGTAAAGCCAGCATTAGCTAGTGCAGGAAAGAAAAAGCTATGCCCATAACATAGCATTTCAAAATTTTAAGAAATCTGTTGCGCAAGAGACAACAGATAAATGTGTGGATCAAGGTTATAATACAATTAAATCGAATTTAAATAATTTATTTTTCAAAGAGTTTTTTTCCTTGTACAGGGTGGCTAACTGTTTTAGCAGAAGTCCAGGAATACAATGAAAACACTTGATCAAGGTCTTTATACTTTTGCTGGCATAGCTATGTTAAAGGTGTTAAAAGGTACGATCTCTACTTGATATAATTGTTCTGGCAAAAGCTGGTAGGTGTGGACACAGTTTTATACCACTAAAACTGAATTTTTGCTGGCACAGCTTCTTTAGCTGCAGGGAGGTCTGGCATATGTTACACTGTCAAAAGTACAGTTTTCAGCAGTACAAGCTTCATCCACACGCGGAATACTTGGCCAATAGAGTATACTGCTATGCTTTGGGTAAGCCTGGCCCCAACAGTGATTTTAAGCAGAAGATTAACACAGGAGGCGTATTCTGTTACTTGGTGGCAATGTCAAGCTCTGAGTCTCGCTGTTTTTTCTGTACTGGTAGTACGGACTGAATGCTGTTTTACTGTAATACAATTTCCCTCTGCTTTTATGATGATGGAAAAGGCACACACCAGCTCAAGTCAGAATAGGAACTTAACCAAATGAAAAATCTCTCTCATTCAGGACATCATCCAACACAGAATTACTCTTTTTATAGCATGTTATTACAAACCAGATCACAAACAGCTTCATTTATCATAGTCTTCTGGTTTTGTTCTCATGGCTAGATCAACACAGATGTTGTAATGCCCAATGTCAAACAACTTAAATCTACTTTGTCAGGGGACCTGACCCAAAATGGAAACTCTAGGTCCACTGGTTCTTTGGACAATGCACTAGGAAACCGGACCTCAGAACAGAATTCCTAATAAGCATGTCTTAGTTTCTAACAGAAGTTACTTCTCTCACAGTGTCTGGTATGAAGCTATGTTTTGGTCTCAGAAGAGAAACAAAACTGGTAACACCTGGCAGTGTTGAACACAGCCAAGGACATATTTTGTTCCTCAGTGAAGCAGTTAGGAGGCATAAGGAGCCGGGAACTGGAAGGGGCAGGACCAGGGCAGCTGACCCAAACTGACCAAAGAGCTATTCCATACCACGTCACATCCTGTGATTTTTACGGAAGGGCAGTCTCTTGCTCGGAGGGAGGGGCTGCTGGCTGGCTGGGTATCAGTCGTTGGTCCCTTGCTTTGTGTATCATCTATTGTTCTCTATATATGTACTGTTATTTCTTTTCTCTGCTGTCTTAGTAAATAGCTTTTATCTCAACCCACGAGTTCTACCGTGCCTTTTTTTCCCTTAATTCTCTCCCCCATCCCACTTGGGAGGGGGGAGGGTGAGCAAACAACTGCGTGGGACTTAGCTATCTGCTGGGTCAAACCACAACAGGGCAGAAACAAAGCAAAGGTTAGGAACTGAATTCGGAGTTCCAGGAAACCAAGGACGTGTAGACATACATTAGCAATCTATCCCTGAATTAAGACGTTAAAGGCCCTTCTGTGAGATGACAGATCACTTCATTCTTCTTAAAGGAAGGTAGATGTAATTATGCATCAGTTAGAGAGTGATCCTAGCAATAGGAGACAGTAGATTCATGAGAAGGTCCAAATCCACATCTTCCAATTTCCTAGGAGTGCCTAAAAGACAACCTGTAAGCTATCCTCCCACAACAGCACTGTGCACCCCTTGGGCTGAACCTGTTAGCATTGTCTTTAAAAGGCATATATGCCCACAAGGGTCCAGGTAGGAGGTTTTTAGTTTGGAAAGGCTTTTAAAACTCAGCTACCAAAATAAGCACTGCTAGCTGTTGTTGATAATATCATACTAGAATGTAAAAACGCACAGTGCTGAGACAAGCAGGCAAGCCTAACTTGCCCCAAATCCAGACAATCAGGATGTACCTTAAGGAAACCTGTGGAAACAGAACTATCCATGGGCTACAGGGTCAATGGGAAATCACAGTGGAGGAGGAAAGAACAGAGGCTGGTGCTCTGAATGACAGGTCTTAAAAGTCACTTCTTTCTGTACATTTGGTGCCTAGTCTGTTTTGTTGTGACTCGGTAACTAAGGTACTGAATGGAGACTGGTAAAATCTGCTTTGATACATAAAACAACACATGACCAAGGAATAATAAAGCTGAAAAGATATACATTAACTAAAAAACTTCTCTCCAAATGATGAGCATCAGTAATTCTAGGCTGTAAGGTGACCTGTTATTCTACCTACTGAACAAGATTTTGTAGATGAACAATTACTTCCTCAAGATCAAATGGCAGAGGCATATTACAATCCTCATTTGTCCAGAAGGGATGGCATTCTGGTTTCTGGTCTTCTGGCAAGCTCTCTGCTGCTTCTGACTGGCATCTGCAATGAAAGGTAAGCAGAAGAACGACTTAAGTAAAGCTAAAGCAAGAAACTGAATACTCAGCAAGGATACAGTTGTTCATTAACTTAAAGAGACTGATGAAAAGAAAAAAACACATCTTCTGACCAAATGTGTTGTTCATTCACTGTGAAGTTGATCTCTGTTATAGGCTTTGTATTTTCTACGGGGATTTCTCAAAAAGCCAATCACAGAGAAAACTCAGTTAGTGTACCTTTACATGGTAAATTATTTTTTCATTATCTCAGTTGTTATTTAAAGCATGTGATTAAACCATTATCAGATTGAAATGTTTGCCGGTTTCCAATGTATTACTAGATTATTGAGAAAGATTAAACTGAATTTACTGCATTAAGGTCAGGGGGGATAGATTAAACAATATTAAAGAAGCTGGACTAGCTTTGTAGATTCTGGAGATTTACAAGTGTATCAACCTGCTTAGCTCTGAAAAAGGCAATATAAAAAGAGAAAATTCTATAAAGATAAATGGAAATGGAGGTTAATAACAACTTCCAGTGATGAATAGGTGGGCAAAACTTCAACAAAATTAAATTAAGAGGTTAGCGTATGTTAGTCCCCTGAGAAAATGTTTAAATTACAGTGTTTTTTATTCAATGGATTATTCATCAATACTAGCAAAGTCTAATCACAATATTCAACTGAACTGCAGCCTGAAGAGGAAAGTTTGCTAAGTGGCAACCATCACATCTCTTATAAGACCAGGCTGTAATACAGCATGCTGCACCCAAATAATTGTCACACACAGTAAAGATTTCCCCTCCTCTCTTTTTCCATCCCCTCAAACATTTTGCATGTTGATACTTCAGTAGTTAATGTTTGTAGCTGGACAAGACAAAGAAAAATGCTATGCATTTGGTCTTTACTGTAGGTCAATATAGTTCTTCGAGGATACAAAAAGCAAATTGCAGAAATAAACTTCTATCTCATGCAAAACATTTTAAAAAAATCATGTTTTATAAAATAAAGAATTGTTGTGATGATTCAAAAGTTGTTTTAAACATATATACGTGTCTTCCATCTCTGTGCAATGAACTCTGAAAGTACTGACACGTGACATCCTTGTCTACACTGTCAGCCTTCTGGAAGAGACTGTTTCCAAATGGAAGATGTCTTCTTCTCTTGGGAATTATTAATGGCAGCGTAATACCCATGAGAAAACATACTTCAGCTTTACACCCATGTTGGTGTGTGGTTAATTGCGGCACCAGCATCCTGGGCACTCAATCCATCGTACATTACGCTACAAGGACAGTATTAACACATAACATTCCAATATATCTTCAGCTCTCCACATCAGCCCCTGATAATAGCATCTGTTAACATGCACTAAGTACTATTATGTAGCACATCACTTCATAAATAATAAGATTAGCCGACCTCAGGGCCCTGGGAAGAGTAATGTGTTTAAATGTTCTCATTATTTATTTAAAACAAGAATTAAAGGAACAGAAGCTACTTGTGACAATCCTCTTAGCATAAATATTAAACTGTTTGCATTGATAAGCTGCACTGTACAGAATAACAGAGGATTTGTTTTGCAGGCTGCTTTATAATAGTTGTTAGAGCAAATGCAGTTTAGTGTACGAGTTCTGAGAGGTACTTAACTGATTGTGCCATCATGTTCTGAAGACATTTTCCAAATTATATAAAGGAACAGGAGAAAATTAATATGCAGGGAAAGCTGAAACTAATTACAGCATAACTCTATAAGGCTTTTAAAATCTTGCTTTATTTTCTGTCTTGGCACAAAATAATACGCTCAATTTGCTGGGTAGTATAGGATATTCCAGGCTAAGCATTTCAATCTAAGAGTGGATAACTTAACCATGTACAGATTATTGCAGATGACAAATCAAGAAGCTCAGCTGGTAAATATTGCAGGCATATTATGTGGTCTGCAAAACTCAATTTATAATAATAAAAATTCTCTCACTCATCTGCTATTAACAAAAGAATTTTCATTGAGAGGAAAACCATACCACCCCCTAGCTTCATCACCATTTAGGTCCCTTTTTTTATTTTTCCTTTTCACCTTTAACATCTTTTTTTTTTTTTTTTTTAATCCCTTGCCCTCTCTGACAAACTGCTTGACCAGCTTGTCCCTCACCTTTGGGTTTTGGGCATTTGTGTCGCTGTTAAATGTGTCAGGAGTCACTAACGATGCTGTGGCTGGGCAGCCCATGAGCAACTACTCAAGTCACTGCTTTCCCTCCCCTGGTTTTGTTCGAGAGCAGTCTCAAAAGGTCACCCTCCAGCTAAGCCTGTGCCTTAGCTCCCAGGCAATCACGCACTCGGGATGCTCCAGCCATATCATATTCAACAGGAGGGATTACAGAGATGAAAGCGTGTCAGGCCCTTGGTCTTCCTGAGCAAATCTGATGACAAATGTACCGCTATATTGCAGAAGTACAAAAAACAGAAACAGTGCCTTAATGCTCCAAGTTCTGCAAACCCATAGCTGTTTTGCTTCAAGACACTAGCAAGAACAGCAGCAAATGTTAAATTTTTTGCATTTTGCGAGCCACCTGTTTATACCAAACATGCATTCCCTGTGCAGGACCCACTGGCATTAAAGTCACTGCAGGTTGCTCATGTTTCAGGGTGCAGGGCTGGCTCCTGATGACCTGGCACGGTGCTGTGCAGCCTGCCTGAACAGCACCCACAGGCTTGAACATGCTCATCCAGGTACGTGCCACCCCTCTGGCTCAGAGGTAGTATGCAAGAACAGTCCAGATGAATATACTGCTATTGATTTTAATAAATTTCTGCACAACTGTGAGAAAAATTGTTCCCATGGTGCTCTTTAGTTTGTATCAGAGTTGAGGACCTTAAGATTCTGTAAAATGATAGCAAAATTTTCGACCAAATCAGACCAATTAAAGGCACTTGGAATATGAACAACAGAAGGAAACACTGTAGTCATCAAAGTATGGTGGTAGAGAGAAAGTAACAAGATTTATAATATCATACATTTATTCAAATTTTATATATTAATTAAAAGCTGTTATTGAGCTGTTAATAAAGTCAAACCTCTAAAAGAGTAAATTTAATGTCTGTATATTGTTTGAACAGCATGTGTTAAGACAGGACATACCACAGGCTCTGAAAGAGGAAAAGATGCGAAAAGTCAAGGCATCTTTCAGAGCCCGCTCGCAGCAGCAGAACAGCAGCCTTGATATGTCAGAGCAACTTAGCTCCAATGCCGTGATAATACAAGTTTACCAATATATCAGAAAAAAGATGATGTATGCCTGAAGATGTGTAAAATGCACAAAATCCATAGTCCCTACTTCCTTGCTAAACCAAACAAAAGCTGTGCCAGTTTCAGTTTAAAAAGCCTGTTGTGAAGGAGCAATGGGCTAATGCTGCCATGCACATTCTCACCACCTGTGCTATGCAATCTTCACAGGTTTTGATTCCATTTTTGTTCATGTTTGCTCAATGGACTTTGTTTATTCATGTTTACCAACAGCAGAACATTAATATAAGTCATGACAAACTCTTGTAGGACAATGTATGACTCCTTCCCTTGGAAGGTGGCTGACTTCACCACAGCAGGTGTACATTCACTGGCACAGACAGTCGCTGGGTTCTGGTCCCTTGGGCAGCGCTGACATTTCGATGATCAGGGTGTCAGCTACATTAGAGGACGCTGATCGCAATGCTGAAATTAACCAAGCTAGCTAAAGTGTGTGTTAATTATGAGTATGCAAGCAGTCAATAAAAGGTTAATGCAAAAGTCAAAGGATAAATTTATTTCAGTATTGCATCACTCTACCAAATAAATGACTAACATTATGCTTTGTTTTTAATCAATAGATTTTACAGTAATGCGTGAGCCATTGATTTGAAAACATTCTTTCTAATGCCTTTAAGTTTTGCAACTATTTAGTATCAAGTATCAATATACTTAAACCACTCTTCTCAGAGCAGATACTTCTTTGTTCCAATGGCAGGAGCAGGAAAGCATACAAGCCAGAAGGAGGCCTTGGTTTCTGCTGCTGTGTGTAATTAATGTAAATAAGAATTATTATCTAGGAACTCAAAGTACTGTGAATTAGAGTCCTGGATTCCACTGCACTGTTTGTCTGCTCCACAGGAGTGTAGTCAAATCAGATCAATAAGGGTCAATTTGTGGCTCAGAGGCATGTTAAGAGTGAAGAGATGATCTGAATGGTCTCATTTCCTAGATGGTACTAATTTAGTTGCAAAGGAGATGATGTGGAACTTCACAAGGTAAGTCAAGGAACACAGGCCTGGCCATCTTCCCATGCACTGCTATGGTCAGAAGGGGAGGAAGGGCTTTGTGCCCTGTATGTACACATTGTCCCATACATGCTTACTCCACAAAATTACTATGTTTTATGCTTGAGATATTTTCTCCCTCTATTCTTGCTAGAAAAAGGTGTTACTGAATTGTAATTCAGAATTTCAGCATTTTTTTTTAAAAAAAATAGCCCAGGTTAAAAATAAGGTTTGGACAACCCTACTAAGACAAACACGTTCATTAATTCCACACTGACATTATCTAAAATGGTACAACAATCACTCAAATGTGTTAACTTTGGATTATTTGTATTTTTTGAATAGTGGATCTCTTTCACAGGTATGACAAATTTGCATCCGCTGCTGAATAAATCAGAATTAAATCCTGGCACCACTTCAGCCAAAGTTGAAACTTTCAGTGATTTCAGCAAGACCAAGACTTCAATCTAAATCCATTTCTAGAAACCATTCACAACAGATATGAAACTAATAATAAAATTCCAAAATAAGCTATGGAAAGAAAAAGATAGGTTGAATATAGTTTTTCAATGTGAAATTTAGCAAGGGATACTTTTTTTTTTATTACACATTTACAACAGTTGTTAAATTACTGGCATTGTAAGTCAGCTAGTAAAACGTAATGCAATCACAAGATGTGCTGTCCTCTAACTTCAATGCTGCCACAGAGGAAAAAAATAAATTCTGGTTTATCAATCTGAATGGCTCAGTAAAGAATGGAAAAGCTCAAGCTGATGCTGTAAAAACAAATTCTCCTTCACCTTTGGACATGGAGAGGATATTGAGATAAAGTCCCTAAAAAGGATTGGAAAAGTCAGCCCTGTTATTTGAAGAACTGAGCTTTCATTTATCTTCATGAAAAATTAAAAGGTGGAAGGACAAATGTCACTCATGGTGAAATGGAATGGGGAGATAAATCCTTCAAGCGGCTGCTTTCCAGGTGGATGCCCATTACAGCATTGGCAATTTCAGAAATTACAATATGCCCTGTTATTTTTTTTTTCTACCCCAGGCACCTGTCTGGTCACAGTAGCTGGTGACAAGGGAAAATTTCCAACCACTAATTAAGGTTTAAGGCCATCAGGTAGCCTGTTGAGAACAATTTTATACCTAGATCTGTTTGTCAGCATGTCTGTTACGTACCAGAGGCGAGGAATGGGGAATTTTGCCAACGGAGCAGCCAGGAGAGCTGACCTCTGACACCAGTCACAAGGAAGGGCACATGAAGCCTGTACTGTTCCTACCTGCCCATATGGAACAATATGGGGGTCAAATTCCGAGGGTGATTATATGTGTCATATATGACGCAACCCTACTAGAGCTTTCGGGTACCCAGTGCTAGATTCCAGAACTCTACTGCACCATGCTGAAAGCAACTGTAGAAAAGTCTAAAATAAAAGGTGAATAGTTTCACAGAAGGGTAAGGTAGCTTTCCTTGCCATTCCAGAGGAAAGACACATAGTTCTCAAAGAACAGCAAGGAAAACAAACACAGCTGAAGAAGCGGCAGCTCTTCCAACAGCAGCAAAATGCACGGCAGCCGTTATGGCAGCAGCACCCCAATTCTGCATGGATCCAGCCTCCATCAGCTGTATCACACGCAGATCACTGCTGGGCTCTCCCAGGAGTACTTCTTATGGAGACCCAACCCAAGGCATAAGATTTACATAGGGAGCTAAACTATAGTTTAAAAATTGTGAAATCTTGACTTCTGGTTTGGCTTAGAGGAAATGGTATGTAGAAAATGAGTATTTCAGTTGGAACTTCACCAAAATTGAAGGATGTTTGGAAAATGTGGGTCAGTTAATGCACTAGCACGACATAGGGTTAGGGTGGAATGTTTTCTGATCTCTTAGTTTCAGCTCTTTAAACCATAACCAGGCCAATAGCTTACAAATCCTTCATTTGGTATTAAAATTAATTTTTCATAATTTATACCCTAAAAACTCTTTACAGAAAAAATGACAGATGGAAAATATATAAATACATTGAAAGATATTTTCTTCATATGGCTGTAAATGCTTTATCACTTTATCACCAATAAAGCTCTCTTTTTGTGCCAAAAGTGGAATTTAACTGAAAGTTACTGAGTTCAATCTAAACCTTAAACCAAAGATTTTCATAGCTCTTTTAATTAACCAATCAGAAAGCCATCAACCGTAGCAGAGAGTACTTCCTTTCAGCTGTTCCATGCTTGTCATACTGTGACTCTGCACAACTAAAACCTTTTAAGGTTTAATTTGCCTTTCAAGAACAAAACAAATGACATCAATATCTGACTTTGCGAAGTAGATTTCAGAAGTACTGGTCCCAAAAAGGCAGTGAAATTAAGTAGCCAGATGGAAAGAGCATAGTGCTTAACTCTTTTGAACATCAAATCCCCAGTGTGTTCCCAAATAGTCTCTCCCATTCACATTGAGCAACTCCTGATGTTCTTTCATGTGCTGTAACTACAGTGAGCCCAGCCATAAGTAATGGCTGAGACCAGGAACTGCATTTATAGAATAGACAAAATTGACAAAATTAGCCTCACCCCTCCCCCCTCCTCCAGAAATGACAGATTTAGGAAAGGATGGAGGCGGTTTCAGTTAAATTTAAATACATGGAAAAACTTAGGATCAGCTGCACAAATACTCAAGCGCAATGCACATTACAAGATATATTCTGTCTACTTCTTTCAAAAGCTGATAACAACTTGTATCACTTGGCCCTTACTACAGACCCAAATTTTACAGTCACTGACACAAGAGCTTTATGCCCCAAAGTCACCAAATTTACCAGAATGAGGGCTCTGCTGAAATATCCTGAGGCATCACTGGTGACCTAGTAGGACAGCCTGAAATCTGTCAACATTACCTGCGTGTATACTTCTACAAAGTGAATCTGCAGAGAGGTAGGAGAGAGATAAATGAACCTGACATCACAGAGGCTTAAGTGGCAGTTAAATGAACTTGAAAATGCCAGAGTTTCTATTATTAAATTGTAATTCAGGTAAATGTAAGAAAAATATAAACTGTAGCTAGCCTCCAAATGTTGAAATAACAGCAACCGAGGTACTGCTGGACTCCAGCTGCATCTCTACTGTGCGTCAATCAATAAGCAGAAATCTATCCAAAAGATACTTCTGATGAGATTACCAACTTCACCCTACCAAAGGGGAACTCCTAGTGTATGACATGCAGGGACAGTAAGGCCACCAAGGACAGAGCTGGCTTGTGAGTGATGCCAACCTGACATTCCCAGACAGAACCTTCCCTTTCCTTCGTAGCCTCGGTCCAACAGATCTAGACACTGTCCATGAGAAATCAGCATGCCTCCTATTCCCACCAGAGAATAGCTGTGTGGGGTAGTCTCCATTCCACGTTTGTTTGATTTTTTAATTAGGAAACATAACGACTCTCTATAAAGAGTAGGGGGTAGGGAAATCCCCAAGAGATACATTGAATAAATAACACAGCATTTGCTGAAAGATGAAGCTTAATCCAATTTAACCTATAGGTCTACAAATTGTTTCCTTTCAACTCTGTTTCTTAGATGCTTTTGTTTCCTATTTTTAGAATAATATGTATAGAAGCAATATATCCTGACTGCATGAGAAGCATGTTTATGCATATTTATGCACACACCCCTTCCTACCGATAGTTGCAAATAATCCCATCAGTCCAAAAGAGACAGCATTTAGGAGGAAATTTTCAGCACCACAGACATGGATTTAGTTATATTCTTTTCATTATCAGCAAAGGGATTTGAGTTATTCCCTCTGCGCTGAGAATATTTGGCTTCAACTTCAAACAACATAGAAATATATCAGCCTCAATATAATTTATATTCTCTCAAAAGGAACCTAAAATGCTCTAAGCCTTTGCTGAGGTATCTGATGTTCCAGTCCCCTCTGTTACACTGTATGATCGGCTGTTTTATTTCACTTGCGATCCTCGCTTTCCTATGATTTTTTCAGACAAAGAAACAAAATGTCTGCTATATACACTGAGTATAAACACAGCTGACTTGTTTTCCCCAAAGCATTGATTTTATGCACTTTTAAAATAACTATTTTCATTCTGTTTGCATAATCAGCTGGGGCATTGTTCCTCGAAATTTGCAGAAACACAGATGGAATTGCTGATTTGGAGCCTTTGGAGAGATCTTACACTATTCTCTAGAATCTAAGCTTCTATTAAAATAAGGTTTCTAACACTTCTGGTTGCATAGATAGCCTGGACAATGTAAATTGATGCATGGTTATCTTGTTGAGTCCACAACCAGACAGACAGACGCAATAGCACCGAGGGAGCTGTGAACTTCCCCCACTTCTTTTATTGGGTGTTTACTTGGGGCCAGATGCTCTGCTCTGCTGCGCAGAATGGTGTTAAATGACTGAGAAGAGAGAGGAAAGGGAAATGGAAATAAAAACCAACAAAGAGGAGAAAAGGAAATCTCAGCAGCCTGCTTCCCTGGGGGTTACAGATGCCCTCCCTTGCCACTATTAGATTGTTGGAAGATTTGGGGCTGAGCCATGCATATGGCACGTTTTTCTAAAGACACCATATTTTCCAAAAGAATGCCACAGGAAAAGTTAATGATGCTTCCAGCGTCATTTACTTTCCCTCTTTAACTTTTGCACTTCTTTTATGTGGAGGACATGCAGCCAAGGGAAAACGTAAACGTAGTGTGGTTTCAGGTGACACTGCAAGATGGGCTTCCATGTAACATTCCCTCATTTAAAGCAGGCAATCCCATTTTTCCAAGATCTTCAGGGTTTGAAGAATGCAAGCACACTAAAATCTTTTCCATGTCAAGGATGTGGAAATTCTCCATAAGACAATTTTTCATGTTAAAAAATATCAACTGCTGTACAACAAATCCCTATTTGTTATATGTGCAAAGTAAACCCAAAAGCAGCATGACTGAACGCAAGCAACACGAACTATATTACTTGATACTTAAATCAGGCTGGACAGAAATGGGCTGTATCTTTTCAGCATCAAAACCTTGCAATCCTCCCAGCCCCGAGTGCTTCCTGTGCCACTTCTGCATGTTCCTAACAGAATCCATCCCACAAACCCCACAGCTTCCAACAAGGCCACAGCAAGGGTGACACAGAATGGGCGCTACTTGGGAGCACACGGATCAGCAGACTGTGAGCATTCATAGCAACTCCTGTGGCAAGAAGGACCATGCACGTGGTGTTACACCGAGCAGTTGATGTAAGTTTATTAGGAGGAGTGATGCCAAATGGACATCCTGCCCCAGGAAATCATGGCGTCCATCTGCTCTTGGCCTCTTACTAATATGCAGCCCTCACTAGCTTTGGTCCATTTCTGGGAATTTGCGTATCTTATTAACCAGAAGGAAACAGACAGACAGCAAGCACCATACGGGAAAGCCTAACAACTGCATGAGTAACTCCCCATTTGTAGAGTGAAATCAAGATCTATAACTTGTGACATAAATATGCATGTGTACATAACTCTCTATATACATACATATATATAAGAAAAACTTATACCACATTTTCACATCTTCTTGCTACCGAGAGACGTGGCTTTGAACTTGTATGTGGCTTAGGGAAGAAAATGAAAAAATGTTTTATCGTGCTATACAGATCTACACCACCTTCCCTGTGTTATGCACCACAGTTGTAGCCTGCAATCAGGATGTTTGTAACAAATATTGGAACTAATACGATAGCAGCAATGCAACCCTATGGACTAAACCGCAGTTTTCCTCAGGTCGACATGATTCCAAACAGAAGCAGAAAGGAACGAATAGTAGGGAAATGAGAGAAGAGATACAAGAAAGGCAGAATCCCAAAAAGAGAAATACGGTTTTAGAACAAAAAAAGCTTCAAGTAATGAATCACATATGAATCATTACAGAAATTCTCCATTACTGCTGTTTTATTCACTAATGTATTATGGATAAATCACTAGCAAATATGTCATCAAGAAAATTCCAGTGCTGGCAGAGAAATAGGCTTGACGACCCATGAAATGTTACAGTACATCCAGGGACAAATAAAAATTATATGGAAACAAGGATAAAAGGAGTCTGTTAGCAAAATCTTAACTAAAGTTTGTAACTCCTACTGAAATCAATGCAGATGATTAGTAACTAGTGATCATGCAAGGGAATGACAGCAGTTGCTAATGAGCAAATTACAATCAGTGAGATCAACAAGACACAGAGAAAATAATTCCCATCTCAGTTGAGGGTCTAATTACCACTGAAGTTTACTGATGGTTTCATTCTTAGTGGAATGTCAAAGAGCTTGGGAGCATTCGGGATGATTCTCCTTGGAGCATATTATGAAGTACGTGACAACTCTATATTTTCTTGGCCCATGTCTCAAGCCTATTTCAGTATTATAGAAAACAGTAAGGAACTTCTAGGCTAGAGTCTTGCGCATTTGTGAGAAGATCTGTTCATCCTTTATGAACAGTGCAATCTTACCTTTGAACTTTGTTCAGTAAACATTACACTGACAATGTGCTCAGCAGGCTGCTTCTCTACTTCTACAGCTGGAGGAAATTTTTCTGAGTATCAACAAGGCCTCTGGATTTTCTTCTGTCTACCCTTTACATTTCAAATAACTGGAAACATTATATAGATATGTCAAATAGCCTTTTCTACTTTAACTTGTAAATGATGACCATAGTCCAAATACAAAGCAAACAAACACATTCCTTCAACTAATTCCAACTGCATTAAGGGAAGAAATTCTGTATGAAAGCTCAGCATCAGACTCTACCTCAAAAATCTGCAGTTTATGTAATTCTGCAATATCTTTAATACCAACTAAAATTCCAGTATGGACTGAATGATGATTTAAAGACATTAGACAGGAACAGACTTTCCTATACAGAATATGATTGCATTCAAACCATATGCATCCCACCTTGCCCCATTTTCACTAGCCTTGCCATCATGAATACTTAAAAGCACAGGGTATTGATCTATAACATCCTATCAGCGTACCTCAATTCTCTCAACATCATGAAGATTTTTTCATCTGAATGAGCAAAACTTAGAATGCTAGGAGTAGGTAAAACTTAAAATGTCTGCTACAACAATTACATACAGCTCTTCACACTATTTTCTATGGTGTAAAGAATCTTTCTGATTGTGGTATCAACGACTATAAAACAGACTCAGACTTTAGGCCTTTTGGTGGTGCCAGCTCACTTGTTTTATATGTTATGATATATAGTCCTGGCTTTGAGCTATCTCTCACTAACTGATGCTTTTGATGCTTTGTTCTCTTTTTACTTTAGGACAGAAAAAAACAAATAATGCTGAGTTCTCTTCTTACTCTTGAATTCTTCTGATGTCTGTCTTCAGAACTCTGCTAACACCCAATTTATGTCATTCTATTTCTTTCTTATGCTGTGAATTCAAAATGAAAGAAGGTAACATAATATCATAAGATCTACGGACGATTGAAACGGCCTTCGGAGTAAACTTCAGAGTTATTCTGAAAACTACCTTGCCTGAGTAGAAACTAAAAAATTGTTTTTCAATAGATAATGCAACTACTCTTCAAATTCTCCCTGGATTAAGTTATTACCATAGGGAACACTGTAATGATAATACAATACACAGTGCCAGTGCCTTAAGAGTATTTCAGATAGGTTCTTTCGCGACTATTTGCAAAGCACAACTCAAAATCATCCTCAAACATTTATGTGCTTTCTCTTAATTAATCCTTTAAAAAATGTTGACAAAAACAGGAGTTTGCTAATGAGCAAAGCTGACACCTGCTGTGCTAACTGACCTGCCATGCTTCTTCTGTCATATAATTCCTCTTAAAACAATGTATCAGGATTCCAAAGACCTCTTACATTCGTTCATTAAGGACCTGATTCAGTCTTCTATCAGGAATGAGCAAAATGCAGAGTCACATATTTAAACCTCATTTAGCTCAGTGGAACCTTCAAATGTATTTCAAGTTCAGCCCAAGCTCCAAAGCTTCACTGTGCAGAGTCCCTAGAGATGATCTTGACATCACTGCTTGAAAAATCAAAGAAAAGAAAAATGTGATTAACTGCACCTTTTCTTAGGAACTTGAGGTAGCCATGCCATGCCTGCCCCAGCCCCTATCCTTGCATTTCATCTCTGATCTCTGTTATGCATTAGGCAATGGGCATGAATCTTCCATGTGTTATTTGAAGTGATGCAGGTCTACAATAATTTTACAGCAGCATTTTTCAGAGATTTCTGCTAAGTAACCTGCATAGTAGCCACATTGTAAGGTTTGAATTTTGTGGATAATGGTATAACTTTTTGAGAATGAAGAAGGAGAAATCTTCTCTTGTTAGGTTCTGTAAGTTGTTCATTTGTCTGTGGTTTGGGTAGATTTATGGGAAATAAAGTGATCCTTAATGAAGAGTGTCCATTTCACTACTCTCATGAGAGACCTACTGTTTTGTCTTCCTTCGTTCTGTGCCTGCTAGACAACAGTTACTTGAACTTTATGAAAGGTGGATGGTCTTGGTCTTCCTCACATTTTATTTTGTCTATGAATGCTGTTTTTCAGACTCCATTTTCCTAGTGTATTGCTTGCCAGCTGAGCTACATTTGTCATTCCTTTCAATGAACTCCTGATGAAACTTTTTCTTCCTGTGTTACAGAAAACACTACTTCCCTGAGCATGCAACAGACCTAATATACCACCTATTTAGTTTGTTTTTTCAAATAATATTGTGACTGCATTAACCTAAAATGGAAAGTATATATTCATCTTTTTCTTTGCTGAAATGCTGTTACTCTATCCTGTCTTAATGCCAAGGAATGAATGTGTCCTTCAGGGGATTTGGCAATAGCCACACCATCCCCCTCTTTTTGGTGCAAACAGATGTCCTTTCTTTCTGTTTCCTTTCTAAAGTACATCTGAGTTGTTAATTTGTAGTTTGTATTTCTTGGATATCTGCAATTTTACAGGGAAATTTCACACATTCTCCTGTTGTAAGAGCATCGAGGGAAGATAAGGATATTCCTTAGTGCAAGGAAAAGCCCAATTTCTTAGACCATCTCTTACAGAGTTTGTGTTTCCCATTTTCATTAGTTTGTCTAGCTTTTCACCCCTATTGAGCTTGTAGAATGCTGCTGCTTTCTTTTAGTTTCTCCTTGGAAACACTAAATGTAATCTTTTCATACATATCCTGCCCAAACAGTGACAGGCCTGGGTTAGCTACTTTCTTTTTGAAGATATCAATTTGATCTCCTTTTCTGAGCCTTAATGACTTTACCAGCCTTGGTTTACTTATCTTGGCTTGTCTGTCCAGCCAGAGTGAAGCACTGGTGAAATCATACAGCAACCACAGGCTCTTCTCAAGTCCTTGAGATCTGCTCCGTGCACTTCTTCCCTCACTCCTACCCCCTCCAACAAGGCATCAGAAAATTACTGTTCATTTACATGTTTCATAATTTTAACCAGACACTAAACTTCTTAAGATACTTGTGATCTAACTGGAAGGACAGAATACCTTCAAGAAAGCAACTTTGCATTATGGAAATTTTGGTGGCCAAAACATCTTCTTTTCCAATCGACTTTCTGTATTTTTCCTTCAGAAACAACAAGGTATGTTTTTCTCTGCATCTCCAGGTTTTAAGAATCAAATAATTTTCTACTGATGTAAAAAAATCTCTTGGTAGCAGTCAGCAAGGGCTGTGCCAAGATGCTTTTAGCAGAACTCAGACCATTTTTTTTCTCAACATGCTTCAGAGTAGAAATAAAAAAGAATATTCATCTTTGCATGCAGCCAGGCCTCTTAGAGATATTAATGCCTGGCAGTGTGCTATGTTATTAACTTACTGAAAACTGCAGCCCAATGCTCATTTTAAAGAGAATGCTGGAAATCACAACGCCTGGTAGAGCACTACCCATGACGAAAGACGTGAGCTATCCAGGTATCTACAGGCCCTGTAGCAGAGCACTGGGTGGCAGAAAAGCTGGCCATGTGGCAGGAAATAAGAAGATATAAAGTGTGCCAATCAGTATGTCTGTTTGGAAAACAATCTTGTTGGATAAACCATTGAAGACGACAAGTTCATTTACCAGGAGAAAGTATGGAGAAATAGTGTGAGTTGATTTATTCCAGTTAGTGGATGACTTTTTTTTCCAAGTAGCACCGAATGTCAACAGAACATAGACTACATGAAGTAAGTAATGGCTACCAATTAACATGATGATAAACATCAATGGGAGATCATTACTGAACTGTGACCCTCGCAAGGGATTCCTCCCGAGACTGACACAGTGGCCAGTATTAGTCCCCTTTTAATCAGCATTCTGAAAGCAAATGTGAATGATCTGCTGCCTGATAATTTTTGCAGATAGCACAGAGGCTGACAGAATGGTTACAAAGTATGAGGACAGGACTTAGTACTGATGAATTGTGTAGTGATCAGGACCGAAAGTGTTCTAGAACTATACACAAAGATACACAAACATGACAGGGAAACTGATGAGACAATGCTAAAACCAGTGCATCTCAAAACAATGCAGATATTCCAGACAGTTCAAAATCAATTCCTAGTATAGCACCTAATCCTTCTGCATTTTGCTACATAGACTTATATGACATTAAAATGGAATAACCTTGTTTCCATCTTTTTTGAGGTACATTGAAGGGAACACAGACTGCAGAGATAGGTAGAAAATATGCGATCATGATTAACTCAATTTGCTTCACTTACCAGATTTAAAACTCAGAGATTGAAGAAAAATACCTTGTATGAAAGAGCTCTCTAGTCTAGGAGAGGAAGCTGGAGTTTGAAACAGAACCCAGAGAAATTCAAATATGCCTGTTTTTCCCAATGAAGTCAATCGCACACTGGGACAAGCTATTAAAGAAACAGAACATTCTTCATTTCTGACATCTCCAAATCAAGAAAAGATTCCTGCCTGGAAACCATGCAGTTACACAGCTAGCACAGGGATAAAAAGCTAAAATTCAGTAACTTGTGATAGAAGTCAAAACAGCTGACACAAAAATCTTAAATACAATGATGCTCCAACTTTTACACATCCATTCTTTAAAGAGCTTATTTTGAGTAAGACTTCAAAAATTCCTTACAATACAGCTTGCTATAGAATTATACACTCTAATTGCAATGGCATGCATTCCAATTGCAGTGGATACTCCAGCAGAATGAAAGATGCGAGGAGACTTCTTCTGTCAAAGTCGCAAAAGTATCAGCTTAGCCTTTGAACTTTAAAAAAGTTTAACTTTTTATTAAAAGAGTGTTTTAAAAACTGAAATGAGAATTGGCTGAAAGATACATATATACATATATTTAACTGAAATTTCAACTTGTAATGTAATTTTTCAAAAATATCCACAATAAGAAAACACAATTCCTTGTTATGTTTATCATTTCATTTACTTTGTTTCTCTTACAGCATCCTGGAATGATCATAGCATACAAAGTCAAACAGAATCGAAGGACCGCATCTGCTTGTTCAAAATGTCATTATGGAAGAATCAGGAAAAAGCAGCTGAATTCTAAGTCACCTTTCCAGCTCTCACAAGCAAACTGTTAATGGAGAAAGTCTCTCCCCCGTGCTGCATTACAGGACCAAGGTCACCTGGGAAACCATAAGGCTTCGCTGGATGCCCAGAAGACAGAAGAACGGCTTGATTAGTCCCAATAACCTCCTGCCCTTGCTAAGGAGCTGATGGAAAGATAAGCTTTTCAGCAGGCTGCTAACTTGCTGTTCACACTTTTTAGACGAACAGTTCTGCAGGTTACAGAGTCTGAGGTTCACTTGAAGCAATGACTCTGAATTACTGTACAGCATTCATTTCTGGATTCATTACTGGCCATCGCAATTACCACAAGCGTTACAATTATGTTGATAATCACAACTTTAAATGCAAAGACTGTCAACTCAAAGTTTATGTCAAGACTCATGTCTGCTAAAGAAGAATCTAACTTTTGCACAGTAACTTTTAATTATGTTGTAGCCCTTGACAGCTGTAAATCAGGGGATGAGAACACATCACCAGGAAGTAAGCTGCCTTGGAAATAACCTGTACTCATGTGTCAGACACTTCAAGGCTCACTCTTTAGAGTACCAACAGACTAAAACCCTGCTTTCAGCATGTGCACCTGCGTGTTTTCCTGTACAGAGTCCTTCACGATGTTCCAAAAAGAGCAAGAGGTTTGACCTGTTGAAACATAACCAGCTGACTACAATAAATAAATTACGTATATAATATAAAATGTGGGAAACTTAGCATTGTTTCCTTCTATACCTTTACTACACTTGAGTAATCAGCTACATTAGAATCCTGCAGAACCTTTCACTGCCTCAACTAGAGGTTACATTTTTCTTCCAGACTGGAGGAATCTAATAAAATATGGTGATATGGAAAAAGCAAAGGAAAAGTCTCTAGGCTGTGACCATTTCTTCCCAACATAATTGTTAAATTGGAAAATTTAATGCACCAAGGTGTGGACATTCAGTTCTCGGTGACTAAAACAATGCTGATGGCTCTCAGAAGTTACTGCATTAAACAGCAGGGATTGTGCACAAAAAGAACAACAGTCAGACCTGAACAATGTTAAGCATGGTCTCAACAACTCAGATATGGGTTAGCACACAACCAGAATTGGACAACAACGCGATGAAGACAAAGTAGGCATTGCATTTGAAACTATGCTTAATTTAAATCATTCATATTGCTTCTACTTTTCCATAATCTAATTGAGAGTGAGTGTGGTAACACCAAACTCTTAGAGGTACTCATTGGCACAGCGTCTGTTCATTGCATGATGCAAAGAATGTTCACAAATCAACCTGTTCAACTGAAATTCAAATATACCTGTCTAAAATATTTCTGAGAATATTTCACATTGTAGTATTTTAACTATATGAATTCCCATTTAATATTTGCCAGTATATCTCACATTTGTATTATAAGAGTCTCATTTCTTCATTAAAGATTCTGCTTGAAAGTGTAGTTATTCCACAGCTAGTATCTAATTGTATTTCAGATTTAAGCTTCTTGGATAAAGACGTCTGGTCCAAGTCTCACACCAGTTCTTCAATCAAGCTGATTTAGCTTGAACCTTTTGTATCAGTTTTACACTAACACAATTAAATTGATTTCAGTGGTTACTCCTATTTACACCTGAACAGTGAACCAAGCCCACAGTATTCACGACTCAAATACATTATGCAAGGATCCAACAAAACCAAATATGTTGAACCTTCAATTCTGTGTTTTTATGTATATAAAGGACACATACACATGCTTTAAACCATTATGAAAGTGACAAGAACTAGTGCCATTTATTTTTTTCCTGCCTTGAAAGGACATTTAGTGCAGTCACATCAGAGTACAGCACGATCTCTACTTGTAAGAAACTTCAATTAGTTATTCTTTTCTTTCAGGTACTGCAGCCACTAAAGCAACTTAACTTTAATTCCATCTGACTTCAATTGTGTTCAAATTATAGTAAAAAGGAAGAAGACAACAAGTTGTAAATATGAAAAGAGACAGAAAATCATTGAGAATCATGCCTTTATGAATATTTGATGAAGAAAGGTTAGATCTACTGCTGGTAAATTACAAGAAATTATGTCCATCATGTGACTCTGTCAGCAAAGGTTAATACAAATGGGTTTGGATTTAGTCGAGATGACAACGAGGATTAAAAAAGATTTGTCCTGTCCTCACTGCAATTAGTTTTTCTCCTATTATTATTGTAACGGAGTTTATCGTTAGGATTATGGTAACAGAACTACTGCTCAATGAAATCATTTTGTTTTTCATAATACTGTGGCAGTTTTGTAATAAATTTTTCATCTCTACTAATCTAGCTCTTTATTGTGCATTTGCTGAAGTAGAAATACAATCATTAACCCATTTCCTGCTGCAATGCCTCATTTTGTTGGAGTGCCGCAGAGCTCCCCGGCTGCCCAGCGCTGCTCCCATGACAGCATGGGACATTGGCCAGGTGTGATGTGACACGAAGCCCTGCAGACACTACTGATGACATCTGAGCTCGTTCACAGTAACAGACCTTGCGTGCTTGCGGGGCTGATTTGAGAGCAAATGGGGCTATCTCAAAGTTACTGCACATGCATAATAAGTGCACCAATAAAAAGGTAAACGTCCTGAAAAATCACACTGTCCCTCTCACTCTGTCACTGCTCCAGAACACAAACTAAAGTAGATTTAAAACTTGAAAATATTTTCCACAGTAGGAACTTATGTATAAACTAATATCAATATGCCTATGCAAAAGAAATCAGAAGCTTGTGTGAAGTCAGGTTTTCTTCAACGTACGTTTTAAATTTTAACTTCTAGGCTCAAATGTTACTTCTGCTGACAAATATATCCATAGATAATTTTGCTATCTCGGAATCCATGTTTTCTTTGCCCACTTTTGAGTTTGAATATATACTTAGGAGCAGCAGAACTTTAATCCAGACATTTTTTAGTTTCATACCAAGATGCGTAATCTCATCAGAAAAATACGTAAGTTGAACCTCCAGGAGCACGCAGTGTATTAGTAGGGGTACCCAGATTGGATGAACTGTGAGAAAGTATTAAGGGTGACTGGCAGGTGCCTGACTGGAGCTGGCACGCACAGCACAACGTGATGGCCAGCAGTCCGACTTCGGAGCTGTCCACTGAGAGTCACTTCTGCAGTTACATATACCTCTTCCACACTTAAAGCATGTGAAAGAAGGAAATTTAACACATCAGGAAGCTTGCTAGATTATCAGAACATCTAATCAATACCATTGACAATAATTCTGTCTAAAAGCATTGGGGCTACCCTAAGTAATATACGGGAACAGACGTTCAGGACCGTTGCCAATATATTACCTTTGACCCAGCATTTCCACTGCATGCCCAAGAGGCAACTTGGTTTCCTTTGCTGAGCTTTTCCACCTAAAGGCTTTCCAGCTGCCTAGTTTAATAAAATGCACCCTTCACCGTAGCTCTGACCCAGCTTTAAACAAAAAAAAAAAAAAAAAATCAAAGAAAAGAAAAGGTAAAAGCCCACCCCCAGAACCCCACTAGTGCCACAGCTGCTGAGGCAGGAGAAGCGATGCCCTGGGTCACAGCTGCTACCGCGCTGCAGCCATCTGATCAGTTGCAGAGATCGGACTTGTGTAAATCTCAGCACTCTGCTCAGCACCGCAGGACTCAGTGGGATACAAATGGCTTCTTCATGTACCAGCCTTGCTCACAGAGACTTGAGTTACCTGCGGAGCAACTTTCCCACTATCTGACATACACCTGGTGGTCCTGAAAGACATCACGACAAATTTCCACTCGCCAGATTTAACGCTCTAAAAAGCACCCAGATTTTATTGCTCAAGTTGAAGTTAACTCCGCAAGACAGAAGACAGGGATGCATATGTCTCAAAATACTGCAGGTAGCATTAGGGAAATGAAGTGCAATGGAAAAAACATTAAACTCATAGTATATGCAACATATCAAGTGTGACTGTTGTTCCCGTGTAGTGGTAATGGCCATCTATCTCGGGGAAAAAAAAAATAAAAATTAACCTACTCTGAACAGAAACGTCCCAAAGCACAAACGCACTACGCAGGAGTCATGGATCAGCATACAAACTTTTAAATGTGCGGCTTCTATAACAACCATAAAGGAGTGCAACAAGGAGAGTCAGAGCTATTAGCTAAAATCTGCACGTATCCCCTAGAAGAAGAATCACATGTCACAGGGCAGGGAAAATGATTCTGCCATGTTATACTGACTTGATTGTGTGTTTAGCCATGAGAGCAGGCAGCCTGTGAGAATGATTCTGCTGGGTACCACCGCGAGGCAATCCATGGAGCACAGGTTATTTTAAGGACATGATCCATATTCCACAATCAGCCACTGAAGTTCTAAAGTTTTAAATAAAAATGTGAGCATTGCTTTATGATTGCCAAATTCTCAGTTTTTCAAAGACAACCAAACCAGCCCCCAGAGACACAGTCCTTTAAGTTAAAGGATATGCTTTTCACAGTGATATCAAAGTCAAAAAGAAAATCTGAGGCCTTCAGCTTTAAAGACAACATAATGAGATCAGAGATTCTGCCTGCAAAGAAATTAATTAATGGCTGATTAATGCAAGTAACCTTAAATAGTAGGCATATTGCCACGAGCAGGACACTGTAACAAACAGGTAGGAAAGAACAGGCAGCTTTCAAGGAGCTGGGGCAGAGCAGTCTGGAAGAGAAATTTGAGCTGGATACTGCTTGCAAATTTGATCCCAAAGTTTTGGAATGACCAAGTAAGTAAAGCTGTAAAGTTTCTGTAACAATTATCACACTTCTGTGTACCCTGTAATAATGTAGATGATGGATTTTAATGGATTTAATTAATTGTTGGTTGAAAAAAAAAACAATTACTAATTAAGATCTGTAATAAAAATTTTGCTTGTTCTTATAGGAATTACCAGAAATAAAAAAAACCTGCTAGGCCCTATGAACCATAAAGGTCTTCAGCTGCACTCACAGTTTGCCCCACTCTATGTCAGCAGTACCCTTTGCATATTGTTGTAACTCACATTAAGTATCTTAGGGCTCATTCAGTTATTACTGCTTCCTTTCTTGGTTGGCATATGATCAAGCCCCAGAAGAACAAGCTTCCAAAAGACACTTAGCTGCTCTCTCTGACCTCTTAGCTACCTCCTCTGGCCTCTGAGTATGCTTGCTTTCATCTTCATACACTTCCTTCTACACCAACCTCCTGCAGTTCCTTAGCTTCAGTACATCAATCACTCTGTTCCACCCAAAACACGTGCCTTAATATTTTATTCTACAGGATTGCCCTATTTCCTTTACCAGAAGTGCTGAGGCCTCAAACAAATGTAAAACAGCAGTTTTCGTGGTTTTGCTTTTAATTAGTTTTGTATATCTTCAGCTTGTTTTACTTTGGTAATTGAAACTAAAAATTCTCATAAGAGAAAAGTGAGGGGTAGACGCTCACTGCTGCTTTTATTGTGCCTTACTTTCTTCTACTTTGTTGCTCTCTTTTTTTAATGCTTTAATAAAAATCTATTTATTAAAAAAGAAGTTTTGTTGCTTATATACATTAACTATATTATATATTTTATATGCAGCCCAAGACAATTCCTCTACAGTCAATGCAGCCCAGCAAAGCTAAAAGGTTGGACACTCATGCCTTAAGGTGTTATTAGTAATTAATGCTTCTAGGTACATAAAATACATAGCACAATTATTGTTACAAATTGTTTGTAAGCTTGTCTGAGTGCATGTGTTCTCATATATGATTAAACTAGTTTAATTCCTACTGATCTGGATGACACTCTCTTGCCATTTTTGCCTATCTACCTCTCCTTACAATATTAAGATTGGAAGTTGCCCAAAAGCAGGTGGAGGGTATTCATGTGTCCATTTTCCAAGCCCCATACTGACAGGAAATAACAAAAAGACTTATAGAGGACTAGTGGACTTTTTTTTTTTTTAAATAATAATAGGATTGCTGTTATTTTCTCCTTCTTACAGGGGTTTATTTTGAAACTGTTTCATTCAGCACTTTACTCTTATCAAGGAATAAGGACTGGGAACATGACATACTTTGAGCTTATGCTGATCAGACACCCTTGCTAAATTGATGGAATGACTGAAGAAGTCTTACATGCAAACATCATCATCTTGCAAGAGACAAAACAGTTGGGAAGCAGGTCACTGTCTTGGCAAATCTACTCTCTACAGAGCAGAAGAGGCTCGAAGGTAGGAAGTGGTAAGTGACACTATGCACTCGAGAGTTACCAGCTCCACAACGAACAGTGAACAAATTTGCTATTTGGGAATAAAAGGAAAACATCACAGTACTAACTTCACCAAAACACATGTTCTGCTGAAGAATGAACAAATAAAGTATGGTATAAACTTAATGAAGAAGTTAAACTGACGTGATAGTCATCCAAAGTAGGATGCTCAAATTAGCTCCTGTGATGGTAATGCTAACACGCTGTCTTTTAAAAGCTGTTATTTCTTTTCCTGTTCAAAAATACTGAAAACACAGTTTTGGAAACATTTTTTGATGGAAAGATCAAGATTAAAATAAAATCAAGACATTTTGCTTAGATGTATATAACTATCTTATCTACCCTGAACCTCAATATACCTGTTAACTCAATCCTACAAACTATCATCCTGTGGTTCTGGCTCAACATAGTCAATAAAAATGCACTCGTCTTCTGACATGCCTCTCAACAGAACTATTGGTTCTCTTACAGAGAGATCCAAACAGCCTGCAAAAGTAGGCCTGCATTAGAAGCAATCCGAGGAGTTAAATACATATGTAATATTGGAATGAATGTATACAAAGAATGATTCATGACTTCTACAGAACGATGCTAGGAGCTCTAGTTGCTGCCTAAAATCAATAAATTTATCCATCACAACAGCAACGGCTGGGAATCTATGTAAGTTATTAGATATGGATGTTCCAGAAATAAAATTAACTCATTTCAATATGACCAGGTGAGAACAGCAGTTTCAGTTGTGTGAAGGAATGGACAAGTGTTACTCTACAGATCAGCTGGCTTTATCAGTGGCTGTCAGAAGAACTCAAGAGTTTGATACCATCAGGGGGTTATATTCATCTCTCAGAACTGGTCATGTGTGACTTGGTATTTGATAATCCAAGAAGAAACCAGGCTTCAGTTTTCAAGCACTTTCTCTGAACCCTCTAATGCTGGATGTATGAGTCTGATACAGCTTGCAAGACCACAACATGCTGACAATGAGCTTTTTCTCAGCAATCTTCCATTACCTTCAGTGCTTAATTTCCCATGTAAATGTATACTGCGCTCTTCCACAAGAGCACAAGCCACATCCTATGAAAACTAATGAAGGTAGCATGAGTAAAGCAATCAGGATAAGCAATGTCATTCCAGACCTCTTTCATGTAACTAATGCTTGTTTTTGGGGAAAAAAACCAACAACTTTAATTCCTCACATTAAACAAACCTGTTCAGAACTGAACCTAACAGCTCTCCTACTCTAGGTCTGTGGAACATGGAATCTTGCCTGACAAAGCGTGCATTGGCAGGCTCTCCACAGTGGTTACTGCAAGTGCACTCATGCAGTCTACACAGATGCGGTGTAGAATTGCTACTATTTTTATCTTTCAAATATGAAAACTTTGAAGTGCTACTTAAAAATTGGCATGAATATGGCTATACATCATTTTTATGCTTCGGTAAGACTAATGATTTAATTGCATATACCTACATAGAACCTAATTAACACTATGAACAACAAAATGCTTTGTGCATGTGACCCAATGCAAGATTTGTCTTGGTTATATAGACACTTGCAAACAAGAATTGTAGGAAACCAGATCATCCCAAGTTGAATGGACACCTAGAAAGATAAAAACACTGTCTGGGTGACTGGGGGAGCAGGGGTAGTGGGTAGTACTCTCCCTAAATGCCTGCAAACAAGTAAATACCACAGAAGTCTATACTGGGAGTCTTCATTGATGACCTGGGACAGGTAAAGGAGTGCACACTCATCTTTCTTGCAAGACATCAAATTGGAGGTGAAAAGGGGAACTAGTCAGTATGTGCAAGGGTAGGGCTGCCACAGAAGAGTGACTGCAGGAATAGGTCAACAGGAACCTCACAGAATTCAACAAAGGAAAATGCAGAGCCCTGCATGTGGGAAGAAATAATGATACAGGCCAGGCTGTGGCAGAGTTCTGCTGAAAACAGAGCCAAGCTAGTCAGAGCCATGAACAGCAGGAAGACAAGAGAGAACAGACAAACTGAAATAAGAGATTCTGACCAGATAGAAGAAAATAATTTCTTCCCACGAGGACAGCCAAGTAGCGAAACAGGTTGCCCAGAGAACTTGTACAGTCTCCATCCTTGGGGGTTTTTGAACTCTGTCTGCTTAAAACCTTTCACAATCTGATCCAGCCTCACCAATGACAATGCTTTAAGCAAGACGTTGGCACAGAGAACTCCCAAAGACCACTGCAACCTTACTTATCCTATAAACCTGAGAAATGAAGTTTTTGAGCTCATATCATCAAAGATATGCCTCCATAATAACAGACCACTGGAACTTTCTTCTGTTGCAGCTAAAATTGTTGGCTTAATTGCAACTTTTCAAAGGAGGATGGGCAAGAAAGAAGAAAAGCCAAACCTTTATTGACATAAACCAAGACAGAGTGGCTTCGGGTTTCCTAAGTATTAACGTTATAATTAGGAAACAAGAGTTTTTGTTCCAGCTCTGGGTTTCTCACAACATCCTGCCTTAGCAGGATCTCTTGGAATTTGTGACTACTTTAAGCACAAATTGTTCTTCCAAAGAGATGTTGACGTTTGTGGTCTATTAAGCAAGCAATACAAAATCATACAGTGACGCAAGTGCTTCGGGCTAAGCTGTACATAAATGAGCTGCTTCTCCCCAGGGATTTTGCAAAAGTATAGGCAAGATTAAAAGTAAACTTCTGCACTTTAGCAATAAGTGGTCAGGAAACAAAGGCAATTCATACAAATTAGCTCATTGGTGCATCTTCAGGTGAAAATACATCTGCCCAGCTGTAAAGAGATGGAAACTGTGAAGGGAAAAACAGAGACGGTCCCATCTTTTGGATAGAATGAAAATCAACAAGCATTCCCATGCTTTTGGATACTTTTTCCAGAGTATGCATCTCCTATTTATGGAAGGCTGCTGGAGTAGCCCTCAAAAAGTCATAAAAACGTGTGCTACTGGAAAAAGAGGACAGAACCCACACATATGCTCAGCAATCATGGCCATAACTGTTTTAGCTTGGTACAGCCTCCAAGAAATCCTAATGGGTACATATCTGGGCTCAGATGGAGGGCAAGCAAAAGAAATGAAAAAGAAATCTCCACAAGACAATGCTTTATGAAGGAGAATTTCTACAGAGGTTTTTGTTTATTTACTTCTGTATTTGCTACTGTGTCCTTTTTTTTCCTCACTGGTGTGGAATGAACTACCAAATTATTTGCTGAAAGACCAAGTTCACCAATAATATAAGCAGATGCAAAGAAATAACAAAAGCCTACTCACATCAGTGAAAATTCTGACTTGATCTGATTTGTGGAAAAGACTTCTGCGTCATTTTTTGGCTAACATACTAGACACAAGGATAGTCATAGTTTGCCTTGGAAGTCAAGGAATACGTGGATATGAAGTATTTATTTTAGGATAGTTCCACTCCACTCTGTAGCATTCCACATGAAAATTAATCTGGAAATTGCAAGTACTGACAGCAGCTAAGGGCTCAGCATAGCATTACTTCCCAAGTACTTAACCCAGGTTCTTACACTTACTGTGGTCCTCATCTACTGAGTAAGAGATCTCATACACGTTTCCACTAGATATGCTTTAAAGGAAAGTTTCATGTAGCTTTGGTTTATTTTTTTCAGACATACTTAATGAGACAACTTTCAGCTTGCAATGCCTCTCAATAACACAGTCTCTGCTGTTTTTATTCATTTGCTTTGATACAGTGTTCAGTATTACAGAAGAAGCATGTTCCAAACTAATCAAAGGGTAAACTGCTAACTTTTTGAGAAATTTCATGACAGCAAGATTAACCCTCTCCTTTTCCCCCAAAACAGTGGATTACCGTTGCTTTTTAATTTAAATTTTATTTGAAGGTATTATTTTTTTCCAAAAACATTCTAAAGTACTGCAGGCACTTCTGTCAGCTTCAGCAATTACAAGTGTTATTTTCTTCTAAAACCACCTATTTGTAACTGATGTTACAGAACAACATGGGAGTTCAGATATCTGTTATATGAATGCAGTGAGCTGACTGTCCATAAAGACCAGGGTGTCATGCTTTGTGAAATCTTTTTGTATATTCCAGACAGGAAAGCTGTAAATTGGCAAAGACACGCGCAGAAATTTCAGCTTTAAAAATAAGCTGTTTTCATTGGGAGCTCATACTCGGTTTGACAATCTGGGAAAATTTATTTATAGATTTTAATTGTTCAACTGATCTCTCCCTAAATCTCAATAATCAAAACAGCCACTGAGCTTCTGTCAACCGCAATAAGATATGAGTAATGTGTGTTGAAGTTAACTCTTGTAGGATTCAAAAGGGAAAGAAAGACTTTCTTTTTAAAGTCTTTGACAATTAAAAGTTTTTCTACAGAACAAAAATAACTCTGCTTGTAATGTAACTTCCATGTTCCAGCTCCTATTCCTCCCAGCTCAAAGCACTTTATAACATTGGTCCAAATAGTTCATGCTTTATGCTTGGAAGCACTTTCATTAACTATTTATGTAGGTACAGAAAACAAGATTTGGTCCATGATAAATAATAAATCTTCACTAGATTTAGCTGGGATCTTTTCAATGAAACATGCTTTCCCCAGAAAATCCTAATTTCTTGAAGCCATAAAAGTTGGAGGAAAAGGTCAGTTTCAATTTTTTAAACATTTCAAAGATTCTTTGGAAAGATATTTTGAAATTAAAAAAAAAATCATTTTAGCATATTCAAAACAAATAACTTCATTTGGAAATTTCAGCTGAATATATACAAAAGACCTCTCAAAAGTATGTTTTGGGAACACAAAATACTTTCACTAGCCTGTGCTCGAGTGCCTTTGGAACTGAAGGTTTCTGGAAATTTTCAACAATTTGACTTTTTGTCCTTGATATTTTTCCTGAGACTCGCAGCTGCCCTTTATATCAATACTGACTATTACTATCTATATTTTGTTGCAGAGATATATATGAGTTTCTTCAGATGACAAAGTAATTGGATTTTAGAAAAAGTGAGAAATCAAACCAGACTGTTCTCCAGTAATATGCTGAAACAGCCTTGTTCCTTATTTCCACAAATAAAAGCTAATAAAGTCTAAATCATAATTCAAAGCTGTGATGCAGTTCCTATAAAACATCCCTGAGCCAGCCGGGATACACCTAACTGTCGTATATAGAGTATGTGCCTGATCTTGCAAAACCAGGACCAAAACAAGAAGGTCATCAGTACCCAGCCACAGTTAATTTAAAGCCATCTAGGGTATGACTCTGCAAAGCAAATTTACAGCACTGCACTGTAATTTACAAATACGGAGTCCAATCAGCCCATCGGTAGGTGAAGAAAGAAGGGCATCACGGAGCTTTTCTCTCATCCTTTCGATTACTGCTAGAGGATTGGACAAAACCCATCCTGGCTCAGTACTTGCTCTGTTCTCTAATCACAGAAAGTGCTTAGAACCAAGAAAAGAAGTAGATCAAAGCTAAGCAAAAATCCAAGCCAGACATGGAACAGAAAGAATATCACATAATTGCCAAGGCTGCTAATTGAGAAAGCCCTATCGAACTAAGGAGCAACTCCCTACCTTGGCCTGGTGCTAAAGCCTCTACCAGTCATCAGCTCTCCCACTTGTCCAGTCTTCCATGGACCTGTCATCAGCAAGTGTTTCTGTTCTGCTCTGCTTTCCCACCAAATACATCATTCAGTTCTAGGCCTGTTCTGAGACAAACCCTCCAGGATATCACACCAGAGAGATTCACAGATCTCCTCTAACAGTAACCCCAAAGTGATGAAGCTAACAGGGTTAAATAAACAGAAATTCACCATTTTGGACCAGAAGGGAGACAAAGGAGATGATTCTGGCAACAACAGTCCTTTCTACCCTGTTCCGTACAATTCCAGAATTTGGCTAGCTAATTCTTGAATGTGATACATATTACATATTCATGTCATAAATATTACAATTACATACACTAACGACCAGAGGAGAAGGTATTATTTGCATATAAATGCATCCTGAAAAAAAAGAGTATGAATGCTCTCAGGGATGGCTTAAAGAGCAAGACCCTAAAGAACTTCTTGTTTGAGGTTTAATTTTAGTATTTATGCAGTTACAAATAACCTGAAGCATTCAAATTACCATGCTAAGGTACCTTAAAAGCTGAGTCAGGACTTCTTGCTGCCATCAAAGACCCTGAAAAGTAATCAGAACACAGCCATTTGTCCTCTGGACGTTGTTTTGGTACTAGCTCATTTAACAGGGGACAGGGAACCCAACAAAATCAGTCTCTCTGCCAAGGTAAAGTTGAGGGTTTGGCTTAAATTAACACGCATGCCAGCAGATATATAAACTTAACTAAACACAAAAGTCTCAATTGAACTAGAATTTTAAAACAGTCCAAGTGGAGTTTTCATTTTATATATATAAAAAAAAATGGAGGAAAAAAGCTATTTTGTCACGGGGGGAGCTTCTGAGACCTCCCTTCACAATGGCAACAAAGAACCCGCTGGCATTCACCAAGAGACCACCCACAGAACACACAGTATACTGGAAATGTCAAGAAAGAGCTGCATGTGAAAATAAAGAATATGTGCCCTGTTTCCTATGAAACACTTCAATATGGCATGCATAATGTTCTAAAATTTTCCACTGACATATTGGCAGTTACTCCGGACCAATCTGGATTGTCACTCAAATGTCAAGATAGAAGGAGAAAACGCAGGGTTAGGATTTTTCCTTTGCTTTGAACTTACCCATATTTTTACTGTCAGTCACCACCACTCCCTCGCTACTAATGGTAGCCCCTAAAAATTCGCGAGGCGGCAGAAGCATTTCTAAGACCACTACTCAGCCTACTCAGATTCCCATTTCCAACATGGAAACTCATTTCTAGAATTGTAAAATAAGGCTCTCCATGCCACATTGCCACCAAAGGGGTGTAAGGAAGGGATTTTGCTCTATAAAAAGGCAGCAAAGAGCTGACAATCAAGAACACAGATGGCTGCACAAATGTAGCAAGACTCCAAGTCCTGACGGTCTGAATGGTGTTGACTGAATTATTTTCCTGAGAAAAGTCTTCAGAGAAGTCGTGGTGTGATGCTTTTATCAGATATACACATACATTAATATCAGGTCATGCAGCAGACTCCCCAAGGTGAGGCTGCAAGGTACAAATACGACATCATATTAGGGAGAAGCCCTGCTTTGCATTATTTTCCAGGATGGAAAAAACAAAATGTGTGTAAATGAAATACGCAGGGCATCAGTGTTAATTTAGTGCTCTGACTTGAAGCTTCTAGAATTTAGCGTACAAATGCAAAGCACAACTTTCTAATGTTCCCTGGTAAGCAGCTGCTTTATGAATAACTGGAAGAAAACCTTTATGCTTGGTCACACCACCAGCAGGAGACAACTGGCTTTTCTCATGTAATACAGGGAATAGCAGCCAGTGCTTCATTAAAACACAAGCCACTTTGGCAGACATGGATGCTGAACATTGCTTACTGTTCACATCTGTGGGTAAATGACAGCAGGCTGAAACTGTTGCCTTCCACTAAAGAGCAAGTACATGATCCAGTGCAGTTAATCAATAAGATAATGGAATGAATCAATAGCAAAGATTTTTAGGAGGTCTTAATTAAACAAACACTTGCAGAAACAAATGATGTCTTCAATCTATTGATGGTACCAGGGTGAGGGGTTAAACACGAACAAAACCATCAAGTTTATTTTACCAGCATGTATTTCTCTAAAGTACCTTATAGCTCCTTGGCCTCTGCATTGGCCCATCACCACATCCCTATTCATTTTTACCACCATGTTATACAGGCATAGTAGCCCATAATAAAGGGAAAAAAAAAAAAAAAGAATTACTGAGGAGTTCAAGATGAGATGACAAAGTAGATAAAAGTCACTGTTACCCAGTGTTATTTCTTCCCCAGGAAAGGTGTGACTACCTAGCCAGAAGTGCTAACAAAGTCAGTTTCCAGCTGCAAGGTGTACAATTAGAATAATTAAAGAACACCTAAATTGATGGACCCATTAATGCAGCAGATCTCCAGCAGGCCTTCTGCACAAACATGGCAAGTCAATACTTTTGATTCCCCCAATGGTTCTGTGCTAGGCACTGTTTTAAAGAGACATCAATCTATGATGTCAGCATTTATCTAATGAAGCTTCAAAAATCAATGTCAAGATGGCCTGCTACATGCATGCACCCAATTTGTCTGTTCTCCAAGGGATGCTAGATAAAACAAAAACATTATAAAAGCAGTGAAAACTGACTGTGACCACTCTACCTGACCTTGAAGATGTTAATGGCAGGACAGAAACTTCACCTGGCTGTAGGCATGAACGATAGGTTTCCAAAGACAACAGGCATTCCAATACCTACTATATGTGCTCATATAAAACAACAGGCATTACAAAAAGAAAATGAAGTGACTTAATTTAAGGCCCTCTGAAAGTGCCTTTGTCAGCCTTACGGTACAATGACAAAATAAACAGGTGGTTGTTTTTTGAAAAAGACTATAATCAGGGTTCTAAGGATAACGAGATTACCTTAGCTATTAATATAATTCTTGCTCCCACTGCCAGTAGTGCTTGCCTTGGCAGCACTCTCATCTGCAGCCGGCAGCCAGCATGCTCAATCCCCTTCCCAGTTATTAGTGAGGATAGCCACTTAGCTTTGCTGAAGCTGTACATTCTTTTAGCTATTTTCTTGTTAGCATTTAAGACTCAACTCATCCTCACTATTCTGTCCATGAGATTCCCTGAAAGTGATGTTTTGACATCGTATCAGACAGAGAGCGGAGGGCTAAGTTAGCTTCGTTCTCTCTCTCGTGTTTGAATAACAAACTGGTCTCTGGCTGCTCTGAGGTAGGGCTGCCTGGGTTTGTAACTGGAGGTGACAGGTACTTGCTAGCAGATGGGCTGTCTTGTAATCTTTTTCTTTATTCACAGCAACTCTGTCTCTTCCTTCTGTTCAGACTATTTACTCTTGTTGGTAGCATGTAAACAGTTAGGTATGCCTTAGACAGTTCAAAGATGTGTTATGTGGGTGAATTAGTTGCTGCAGGATGCCTGTCTGCCTCCATTCAGATGCGTCTCGCACGTTCCCATTGCAGGTTTCTGCCCAATTAGCTGGCGATGCCGGAGCCCAGCCCGAGCTCCTCGCACAGAGGAAATGTCCCCAGAATTGTGGAAAGGTGCTTGCAGAGCAGGAAGCCGAGCATCAGCGTGAAGGTGCCATGCTGCTCCACTGCAAAATGCTGCATCCCGCACAGTTAGTGGACTTGTGAATGTTTAGCCTCTCTTATCAAAAGACAACGTAGCATAAAGCATGCAGCCTAGCTCTGCATAAGCTTTGTGTCTCAGTGCTGAACCACTTAGAGTGAAAATTTTCCCCCATATAAAAATTACATAGAAAAATTTCCTTAAATTCTGCATTCTGTAGGAACTAGGACAGCAGTGACATGCAGGACAGCTTCTGAAGAATAATGATATCTCACAACAAGTGCAGTAATACTTCATACAGGCTTTTTTTTCCTTTGCCTGTCTGTTGTAGGACTGCTGATTTGCCTTTACCCCCAGCTATTTTCTATTTGATGCAGTCACATGAGGACTGAATTTGATTGCTGATATTTTGGCAAATGTAGCTGGGTTTTGTATTTTAATACTAACAATGTTCCATTCAGCTCCTTTTGGGAAAACTAATTCCCTGTGGAACACAGACATATACTCTTGCATGTTTATGAAATATTCTTTTATTATTATTATTTTTTTATTCTACTTAACGCAGAGTGAAATTTTCAAAACTGCTCAAGTGCTTTTGGAGCAAAGCCTCATTAACCTGCCTGGGGATTCTGTATTTAACTGCATTTTATCTAACACATTTTTTTTTAACACAAAACACAACTCATTTCAAAAATAAGCATGCACTTATTTTTGCACATTAATGCACATTAATTTTAAAAACTGTTGTTCAGTTTGTCCAGGAGATGCTATCCATAGACATCTAATTCTATATCCATTATGGTAACACAGCATTTGCTGCACAAAATGCACAAGCAGTCCAATAAATAATAATTCAGCAGCTCAAATTTTGGTGGCACAAGAGATTTTCCTACACTTTACAGCAACCACTTTACTCTGATTTTCCAAAGGTTATTTGAAACGGTTGCAGAAGGTATTTTGCACTATTCACCCATTTCTAGCAATCGTTCAAGATGAAATTTGCCCCAAAGGTCTCATTTTACAAACAGCAAGCAGGCAACAAAATACCAGGATCTTAAATGTTTCTGTGAACTTCAGCCTGAGCTACATATCTTATTCAAAAATAGGTCACCACTGACAACACAGCATCCCTAATATTGTGCTAGAATATTCATTAGTAGTTTAGAATGCCTGCAAAAATAACTAACTAGTCTTTAGAAAGCATTAAGATACTCCTTCGTGATCTCCCAAGAGCTGACTGATCTCAGTCATACTTGAGAGATCTTCGCAAAGCAAATCTGGACTTAAAATATTAAGCTGTTGCAATTTTAATAGGTGTGATTCATATCCTTGTTGAAACAGTTGAACTGAAACTCTAGCCAGACTCGCCACGTGTGTGATGGTCTTTGGAAGCATGTTATAAAGGCAATCTAAAATCAATACCAAGAAACAATTACAGCATCTGAATACCATTTGGGTGAAATAAGCTGATGGTGGTGATGCAACCAGATGTATGTCAATACTTGCAACAAAGTACTCTACAGCACTTGCACAAAGAGGGGTTGAGTAAATATCAATAAAGCAACTCCCATTACAAACAGTAAAAATGATAAAATCAATATTATAAAATAAAAAGTTAGCACATGAATGAACTCTGGGGTCTAGACAGCGCTGTGTTGGGAGTGCTCCTAAGTTCCTGGTCCCTGGGTATCAGGAAGGGAACAGTGCTGGGTTTGTTCAGTGCTCTGATTCAAAGAAACCAAATATACAACATTGCACTGCAAAACCAAAGCAAAGGATGAACTACAGAAATTGACAACAACAAAAAAAAAGAAGTATTTATGTCCTTCAGGAGAGGAAAGCACATATCTACTGCACCTGCTGGTCCTGCACGCTGTCAAGGACCCCTCTAATAGCCCAAAATGTGCTGTGTGCTGCCAGCATGTCTGGTTAATGGGAAGACTCTGACGGACTTCCCATTTGTCCGTGAAAAAGGATAAATTGAGAAGAAATAATCTTGCCAAAAATTCATATGAAAACATCAAATCTCAGCAAATTCTTTTTAAAAAACCCCAGCAATTAAATGGGTAAAACGGTGAGTGACAGCCCATCTGCAAGATTCCGTCTGCAGCCCTGACCAGCATTTGGAAACAGGGCTGTTTAGCCTTTTGAGCACCTAAAGTTGGTTCTGCTGTTTGCATTTCATAGAAAATACTTTTGAAAGTAAACAAGAACCTTTAGTGAATTATTTAGCATACAAATAAACCAGCAAAGAAGGCTAAGTAGGCCACTACGAACTAACTGGATTGAAATATTCATCTGTAAATAACTTTTCAATCTGCTGCTTTCACGTACAAATACTACATGGAACATTAGACACAACTAGCTTCTAGGGATATTTAGGCTCACTGGAGAGCAATTTTTATGTCTACTGGCATCTGTGGGTAGTGATATGGACTGACTGTTAATATAACCAACATAAAATTTATGTGAACACTCACTGCAATAGCAACACACTGTCAGACAGCTGGTGGTTGATGCGTAGCACATGCGGATTTTATATGCACTGTGTAAACTAACCTTTGCAATAAAGATTTAGCAGGTTTATTAGTTTAGGAAATCGCTATAATTAAGGATAATTCATAATGGTCGCTTATCCACTCTATAGCAATAGCTGCCTTAATTTAGACTCGGTTTCTTTGAGCCATAAATAAGTGTGCTGCTATCTTCTGCACAGATGTGGCATTCAACCTGTTCAAGTTGGTTGCGTTTCGCCTGTGTTTTCATCAAAAGAATTAGTAGATAAGCCCATAAAATGCACTTCGCTTGAAATAAATTAGCAAGAAACATAGTTTAGAAGTTCTGAAACTCTCCTGAATAGCTAATTTTGAGAAGAGGAAGTAGAATATGGGAATTTTCCACAGAAAAGGAACGCAGTATATGGTCATAGATATGACCTGAGATAAGAACACTGGGTTTGCATAATTAATTATAGGAAAAAAAATATATGCCTGTGACCTATGTGTATTATTCACAATCTACTCGGTTTGTAACTGAGGGTTTGACCTCTGCGAGCCCTACCAGTCACACTGTCTTTGCTCCTTTTGTGCACAGCCCAAAGCTCCACTGCAGAAGAAACCGTATGGTGTCTTGTTACTCCAACTCCTATTAATAATTCCCGTGAAACAATTCCTTGTGTCTGCACTGCACATTCAGTGGAAAGCTCTCTTCCCAAATTTTCAGCCTCTGGTTGGAAACACTGTGGGTCTCTCTAACCAAACACCCACAGAGCCAGCTTTCCTTCCACTCCCTCCCCTTGGACAGGGTTACACAGTCCTGGTTTAGTCGTTACACGGACATCCAATATCATCACTCCTGAAGAACAGAGGAATTTTGCCCCCCACAAGGCAAACCAGGAGCACACCAAGGACGCAGCAGATGCAGGCAAGCCCTCAGCCAGGCAGAGCACTCCTCGCCAGGGCTTCACAGGAGGGAGCACGGATGTACCACAGCACATTCCTGGGTTTCTCGTCGGTACAAGGAGCGAGGGGACTTGTCACGGCCTTCTGAAAGTGAACACTCAGCCCTTTGTGACGGGGAGTAGGAAGGGTTCACTTCTTTCCAGGAATTAATTTAATAAAAGATCACTCTATTTCAGATTTAACCAGGGTTTTCAGCTGGGTGGCCTTCTCCACAGAGAGGAACTATAAAGGCTGTGGAAGACAGCAGTAAAAACACAAGGAAAAAAGAGCATGGAATTTGTAAAGTGAGTTGTTGAAGAATGCTGGAGGGCTTCAGAGGTGCAATGTTGTACAGGAGACCAGGAGAGCCAAAGGCAAGAGGCACTGGAAGCTGCCTCTGGTTTCCGCTACGCACAGGGTTAATGAAGTAAAGCTGCTGTTGTGAGTATGTCTTGGTAATATGTCTAAGTAACTCTGCCTATGTTAGTACACCTGCCACTGATCAGGACCTGGGTAAAGCTGTGTGCTGCCCACACGCTGCCTGCCCTCCCCCAGGATTCCCCATTCTCCCCCTTACCTACGTTACTCATGGCTGCCCAACGCTTCTCAAAGAATTTCCACTTCACCATCCCATGATAAGGATCGGGTCTCATGCCCCACACACTACACCTGCAACTACACGATTCCAACAGAACAGTGGCCTCAGCTGGGGTAACAGTCCAGGAAAGAGAACAATATATGGTACATGAGCCTGAAGATTTGGAAGAAAGGGAAGAATTTAACTATTAGGGAGGATATTTGAGGGAATAAATACCATGAGCAATAGAGTAACAAACAATTGTCCTACGCATCTGCTTGTGGTCACTTTTGGAGAGGGATTTTCTCTGCACATATACACACAGTTGTGGAGAAAAATTTATGGAATAAACATCCAACTACCATAAACTGCAGTACAGAAATAGTTTAACTTGCTATCATACCAGTACAGAACTGCTCAGCTTATTGGTTGAAGTGCCATACCCAGATATAGCACAGTGACAAGAACTGGCTCTCTGTGAGCTTTCTTAGTAGGAACTTTCCACAGATAACTGCTAATCACAAAGCCCAACAGTATCTGATGTGTCATATAAGCTGTTCATTGAGAGATTCACAATTCATTAATACAAAGACCTTGACTAAATAAACAGTTCTGTAGGCACTAAAACAGTGCTGGACCTCAGACTGCAGAAAGAAGTCTGCTCAGACTATGACTTGCATTGTCAAACATGGTCTGAAAACATAAGTCTTGAATGGAGAATGTTTTTAATAGCAAAATCTATAGGGTTGACTAAGATTAATTAAGGAGCAAAATATCTAGTCTTTAAAAATTTTCTATTACATCATTATACTTTAAGATAACATACAGTTAAAAACAGAAGCCATTCATTACTAGCAATGTATTGGCTGTGTATCATGCACATATTTTATACAGACATACATTGCACATCAAGCTGGGACAGAACAACATAGCTTTATCTTTTCTTTTCAATGGAAAGACATGGACATGTAAATGGAAAACATTCAGAACGCTTAGACAAAACGAACAGTATCTAAATAAGTGTGAGCATTAGAAACAAAAACATCCCATGAGTTTTCTAAAATATATTATTAAATGTACTTAATATATTTCTGTAGCTAATATAAAATAAATAAATGATCACATTCAATTTTTTTCATGAGTTTACAGAAGAGAGGATAAAAGTATGAAGTATCTTCCAGCTCCCTTTGCAAATCCACGAAGCAGTAAAGCACAACTACTGCTTAAGCACCATTTAAAGCACAAGAATTGCAGTCATTATGTACCTTCTGGGTGAAAAGCACTATGAACAGAAAAGGGGAAACAAACATTTTCTTTTCTTCATATTTCTAAGAGGCGACAGGAAATAACTGCATTTTCCCTCCCCGACTCAGAGCCAAGATTAGAATGGAAATGGGAGAGATGAGCTCTAGAGCTCGAAGTTTTGCTGTCAATGCAAGACACCTTTTGGCAGTATCCTCTTGCTCTCTGGGTTCTGACTAATATGTTCTGAATGAGATAAAAGCTCCTCCATTAGCATTCAGTTCAACCAACAAGAGCAATTGAGTACAGAAGAGAATTGCTTTGCCAATGGCATATTGCACTGAGCTGAATGAAAACGCGAATCTCTATGCCAGAGGAAATTTTGAAATTTCCATTGCTTTTTTATATATTGCATTTTTTAATCAAATAATGCCCAAATAATTCCAGACTGCAGTGTTCAGTCTGATTTGCAGAACTGAGCAGAAACCCTTGGTTTTCAGTCACTGAAATACCGAACCGTATTCCTTACGGTGACACGCGGCTCGACGGGAATCACGGCAGGTGAGCCTGACGTTCACATTCACACCGCGGCCAACATTCCTCAGAGGAGGCCGCATCTCCTCCAATTCATTCACAGCCATTTCACTCCTACAGGCCACTGCATGGCTTTATCATACACTGTCCAAAAGATGCAGAGCTGCTGCTAAAAAGCCGGACAAATAGAACGAAACGGGAGACAATTTCTAATTGCATACAATGAAATGTTTTTGAATAATCAGTAACTCGAACTATCGTACTTCAGATCAAATTCATAAAAAATTAATTGATATACTTCCCATGGAAATTTTTAACTTTGTAAAAAAAATGCATTTTCTGGTGAAAAAATGTGATTATATTGTGCTCAAATAACTAACTCTGCAAAATATGGTAACATGGGAAAAAAGACACTGCTTTGTTAATTCCTGTAATTTATATAAGTTTCAAATATTTGCTGCACCTTTCTCAAGTGAGAATTTCTTGGACTTGGAATAACATATAAATCACACCACCATGTCCCACCTTGCATAAATCACCCAGAAAATCCACGCCCAAGACTACACCGAACAGGCAAAGAATGAAAAGGAAACTAGTAGAGTGTGGAATCTATACTTAAAGCAACTTAGGCTTGTGTCTGTGTACACAACACCTGGCACTGAAGCCAGGTTGGCCCTTGGGGCTGTCAGAGCGTCGCACCCCGAGCTAGGGGCAGGCACCTGGCGGGGGGTCGGAGCCCATTCTGTGCACTGCAGAGGTTGCCAGACACTGGCAGCACGCAGGGGAGTACTGGGCTCACCAGTGAATTTCCACTTTGGAAGAAAAAAATTAAAATATGGAAAAAAATAACCTTGAGCACATCGGCTACGAGGAAGGCTAAGGGTGGCAGTTCTTTCTGCTTTCCAGTCTGGGGATCAAAGGGACCTCAGAGATGGTCTCCAAAGGACAGTTTCTTACAAGTGAAAGCCAGTGGCAAGGCTGAGAAGAAAGGGAGAAAGCAGAGTTTATAAACTAAACAAAACAGAGCCCCAAACACAGCTTCTGCCTTTGTTTATAACTCATTTCTTCCCTGAGAAATAAACTTCAAATTATTTAATAAGAATAATGGAAACAAGGTCACAAAGAGTGCCTGTATTCAGAAGCGGCCTTCAAGGTTAGACTACATCTCTGTCTTAAACAAACAAACAAACAAACCAGCAGAACTATCATTTTGTTTCTAAAGAATATTTTGAAAACTTCTGGTCAGCATTTTTTTCCAAAGAGGAATTAAAACACTCTTCAATACAATAAACAGGAAAAGGCTGGACACAGATTTTTAAGACTCGTGGTTGACATCAACAGCTACAGTGCAACACTTGAAAAAGCAGAATATATTAGTTAACAGGCACAAATTTCTTCATTTGATTTGCAGATGGGGACCTCTATTGGTATAAAACAATTACTAAGAAAATGACACCTAGAAACAGACTTATTGGCTCCCCACAAAACCACAGCGGCCAAATTCTTACTTTCATCATGTCGATGTTAACCTATGCTGATTTCAGTTAAGTCTGCAGGAATGAGCCCAACCAAATGTAATTACTCTATGAATCTGGCCCGGCTGTGACAGACTTCAAACAAACAAACAAATAAAAAGGCCACAAAGCAGAACCCACACTTTTTTAACCTCAAAGTCAACCTCGTCGTCCGTGTGCTGGGGGCTCTCCTGTGTGCACCCTGTGTGTGTTTTTTCTACAGCCCTCGCGCAAGCACGCAGCACGCTCCTTTGGAATGACATATCTCTGCGCTGGGCAGGATTTTCAATCCTTCATGACTATCTATTTGTCACTGCAGGTGAGTGGTGGCACTCCGGCTGATCCCCAGCCACTTTCACAGTTACTTATCTGTCTTTATGGATTCTTCCTGTGTGTCAAGTTGGTGCATAACAGCATTACTGTCAGGGTGACAAAATTGTCCCCAGAGTGTCACAAATGATTCCCTACCCTTATGGCTGCAAGCAGGTAGTAACACATCGACACTGCCTTTCCAAGCCCATCTTTCTCCAGCCCTGCCACCTGCCCGTGGCTGCGCACACACGCCGGCATCCCGGGCAGAGCCTCCCCCCCGCTGAGCACCGAGGCACTTCTGATCCCGGTGCTTTAACAGGACCACAACACCAAGCAGAGTTTGTTTTCAGGGAGAAATCTTTCTGAAATGTCTGTTCCTCTGCTTTATTTTTAAATAACAGGTTTTTTTGGGGGAAGAGAACACTGCAGAATTCCTGTTATCTAAATACGGAAACCATGCCTATAAATTCCAAACAATGAGTGAGATAGCCACAACGTACTGAATTTGCAGAATTCTCTATGCCATCAGAGCGCTCAGGTTTTTGCCATGTTTCTATCATACAAAGCCTGTTTTTTCCTTCCTACTATCATTTTTTTTACACTTTTTACCTAACTGTACCCTGCATGCACTAACACCTCTTTTACAACATTTTCTCCAGTTCAATGCTGGGCGTAAATCTGTGATGAATTAAAATTCTTATTAGACAAGTGCTGGTTTAAATATTTTTCTTCCTCATAATGCAAAACCATTCCAAAGAGAAAAAATAAATCCATCATGTCAAAACAATTTATGTATTATTTGAAGAAGGCTGAGAATCTTGATGAATATATAAACAAGAATGCTCCAGCAACAACGCTTGCTCAACAACCTGAGCACCCCTCTTTGGTCACCCAGTACGGCACAGGATTTTGATGGTTCTCACTTGAGCCACGTTTATGTAAGTTTTGCTTCAAGTGCACCGTACTCCAGCTCTTCCAAATGCTTCCAAGGGGATGGTCCTGGGCAGCGGCTCCAACAGCTCGTGCCTCAGTTTCCCTAACTGGAAGCTAAAGACTGTTATTCCCATCTTGTATTCAGATGCTGAGCAAACTGCAGAGAGCCAGTAACGAAACCAGGCCCCATTAAATACACTCTGAGATAGAACTAAGTGCCTTTAGCACGGACGACAAAGCTCTCACAAAGGACCGGGGCACCCCCGCCCGCTGCCCCGAGCTCGCAGGAAGGGTCAGGAGCGCTCCAACGCTGGAGAAACAAACCTAGAAGCAATTTAGAAATACCTGCTCGCAGAGTCAAAAGGCAAAATATCTAAAGCCTCTCCTGGAATCTCTGACCTCAGAGGCTGACATGGTTTGATGGGAAATTTAATGTAATAGTCTGAGAAAGCCAAAAGGCCTATTGTCACCAATGAAGTCTGAAAGTTAGCAGAATTAATATAACTGTACAATGGAAGTGCCCTCGAGGGACAGGGCTGCAGAACCAGGGCAGAGGGAAAAATGACTTTTGAAGTCATTTCACTATGACATTCTGTCATCACTGCTAAACGGAAATAAAAAATCATCCGAATCACCACGCACTGCCGTGTGTCCTCTCCTTATCTAATAGAAAGCAATAACACGGCGGCTCCGCGCCCCACCTCGCCGGGCAGGGCTCGGGGACGCGGGAGCTCCATTTTGAATTGCTAAAAGCAATAAGAATAAATGCAAGTGGGAGGCTGCGAGCAGAGAGCGATGGCTGGTCTGCAGCCCATCAAAGCCCAATAAATCTCAATGCTTCAACAAGAGATGAAAATGGTTAGCTCATCATTTCAGTGCCAGGGTGAAATTTTCTCGGAGCCGGAGTATTTTTATCCATGATTTATGTCGGCGAAGGGTAGTTGTTTAACAAAATGGCAGATAATGATAAATAGAAAGTAAATAGAAACAGCAGCAAGGGAGTGGTTCTTAGTTGCAGCAGTAGAATAAACAATATACTTACATAAAGTGTATGTCACATGTAAGTGCCATTATTCTAAATCTTATGAGTTATACGTTACTTGGAACGTTGCATAACAGACCTGGTAATGGGATTTACAGGACAGGGAATTTAGCAGGTACGCGAGGCAAAGACGTATCAAAATTCTTCTTTTTGTTTCACCTGTGTTAATCCCACTTCACTGAAATTACTCTGGATTTACAAGCGTATAGTAAACAATAAGTGTCTCTGTATTCACTGTTTCTAATAAATTCCTTCATTAAATGGAAGGGATCCAGGAGATGGACTAATTTTGCTGTCCTTAAAAATTTATTTTTAACAATACCCATATTCACGGTGTGTACTAAAATACAAAGACATTTACAGAACAGGAAAAGACTGATACGTGTACTATCTGGACACGTCTTTCATTAAAATCATCTGAAAACAAAATGTATTTATTTTCTTAAAGAGCCCAGTTTGGATGACATGATAAAACAAATATTCACAGAATTAATGACGGGAAGAAAAATAGCAAAAGGCAAAGCAAGCTGCCTTTGGAGTTTTTTGAATTTGAGATACTGTAAACAATGTCAAATTGGAGAGAGAGATTTGAGGTCAGGGAGCTTGGTTTGGATTTCTTTCTCTTATTATGCATTTTTCCCGTGGCTGTACACAAAGGAAAAAAAATCTAATTACAGCTTTAAATGCCCAAAATGCCATGTCCACCAAAAGCCCGATGCTCATTAGTACTAGTAATTAACTTTACAACTGTCAACACAAACACCGCGCGGGCTGACAGATAGATAGTAGCTCTGAGGGTGCTAATAAATCCGGAAATAACAACTTGACACGCAGATGCACAAAAGGATGCAGGTGATAAAGAAATGTTGACATCAAATCTAATTATCTCCGAAACGGCCAACTCCTGCCCAATGCACAGTAATGCACTGTTATTGCTAGTGATGAGCCCCACTGGAACGGCTCTTAACCACAGCATACAGCCGAGCCTTTACAGCCCTTGTCATATCTAGTGAGGACAATATCAAAAAGGAAATTATGAGTGTCATGACCCCTCCAAGTCAAAAATCTAGTGATGAATATAGGCTCAGCAAGGCATAGCAGATTACCCCCTTACGAGTTTTAAAGCCAGGATGATATATGACATTTTTATCAGGCACTTTCTCAGGAATGTCACCAAGAGGGAAAATAAAGGCCCTGAAAAGAGACGACTAGGTGAATTATGCAACTGTAATTGCCGATCATAACCTGATATGAGCTGAAATTGCTCTGTTTTCATATTGAGATAGCATAAAATTGTCGGGAAATGCAATGGCTCCTTAATGTGGCCTAGATGAGTCTAATATTCTGATCATTTTTCACTCAGCTGCTAGGTAAATAGTGCTTCTTTAACACAACCACCGTGGCCCAGGGCAATCTGGGGGCCCAATTTTACACTTGAATTGAGAAAATATGTGTAAACTACAATTTTTCATATTTTCTGCATACATAAGAAGATGAAACATCTTTATCATGTGTATTGTCTGGCTGAGCTTATACAAAATATTAGTTTATCTCTCCTACTTTGGTTTATTCCATAAGCAAAACACATAGATCTAAAGGACAGGCAATATTCTATATACAAAATAGGTCCATCTTTTATGCAGCTTTGTCTGAGGAATTCTAACATGTTGGCTTTGAAAAGCTGGCAATTAGTAAGTGAGGATTGTGCAAAATAAATTAAAATATTCTAAAATGCTCCCACTTCTTTGCAAATCAGACTGAAAATAACAGAAAAGAAAAGGTCACAGCAACACTTATCTGTACAGCCTGAGATGCTACTTTAAACAATAACCTCTAGAAGAAAAGCAAAGTGAAGAGCAGTTCTTTACTACCATGCTCTACGAGAAAATGACTTTATCAGAAATCTGTTGTATTAAATGGTTCATAAAACATATTTGCTTAAAAAAATAACGCGAGTTAAAAACAAAAGAAAACAAAACCCACAAAAAATACTGGAACAAAAAGCATGCTACTTCCCATTCTCAGATAATAATCAGCAATAATACCTGGGGCAGAAAGGTCATAAACCATACTTCCAAGACAGGAATAATTCATTGTACTACTATGTGTTTAAGAATTAGTTTGATAGAGTCACTATCTCGACTGTGAGATACTGTCTATCAATCTGACCTTCTAAAAACGAACCGGCAGACTCCCACCTGGATCAAAACCTCTTTGCTTTTATGATATGCATTGTCTTTTTTTATGATGATTTTTATGAGAAGTGTGGCATCATTTGCAAAATATGTCAACGTAGAAGAGAAGCAAGACAATTAGGTGTTTCTTCCTAATTTTCCAAACACATTTTTCCCCCCAAATAAACCATACTGAAATGCAGCCTCTTTTTGCTCTTCTGCTAAGGTTCAGTTCAGAAATAAACAAGTACAAAGGAGGTCAAAAGGTTTAAATTTCTTTGTTTGCACTCATGTTATCTGTTTTTAATTCCTATATATCCACCTTATCTAGGTGCTCCAACACTAATTGCAGAGCAGCGCTGCTGAGCAGCAATAACCAGTGCTCTGAAACACCCAGCACGTTGCTGGTCGCTGCAGATAAGGGCCCCTTCACAAAGTTGGATATATTTGCATCAACAACTTCCTTCCTACTCCCTTTTACATTCTATGCTTTCTAAAGGCTCCCATTTTGCAACAAATAACGCAGCAAAGGGTGACACCTTGCTCCGGGGAGAGGCTTCCAGCACAGAGGCTTCAAGGCTTCGGGGTGAGGGGTGCAAGGTGCTGAAAATACCACTTGGATCCTTCAGTAGCCCCCCAGACCTTTGTAAAGTATTTCTCTGGATGAAATAAAATGGTTGAAACACACTGCCTAGCAATTAATACTACGTGATCCTAAACAGAGCTGTTCAGATCTCAAAAGAATTCAGAATTGTAGACCCATCCATAATTATTACATTACCACTAACCCTATTATGAGCAGTCTTTACGCAATTAACATACCAGCAGGGAATTTAAGAGGTACTTGGCAATAATTTTCAATCTCTATTCTCTGTGAATTTGGTACTCAATTGTAGTGATAAATAGAAGACACATGGCTGTGATTTTGCGTTTTCTGTAACCATTATGCGCCACGGCAGAAAGCAGCTCGCAATGCAACGCAGGCTTGCACTCAGCAAACGACACTTCACTGCTTTATTTGCGTTCCGCTCCTGTAGTTCCAAAAGCCAAGTGACCACTTCCCATTCCTTCTCCTTTTTGCAGGACCTTTCGCAGAAAACTCTTCCCGCGGTCGCTGCCCTCAGCAGGAAGGCTGCTGACAACCCTCCTGGTTCTTCCTGCAGCCGCGGTGCCCAGCCCGCCCCGCTCCATCCTCCTCTCTCTGCATCCCCCTTCCGCGGGGCCGCGAGGCTGCGGCTGTTGCTAAGCGACTGCTGGGCGGCCCTGCATCCCCAGCTGCAGCGCTGCCTCCTGCAGCCCCACGGACCGGGGGCGGTGGGACAACAACAGGGAGCGCTGCCCATGGGCAGAAAGACGGCACAGGGATCCTAAGGATTAGGGGAAGACTGCTGTAATGGTAACACTGAGCTGTCTGTTACGAGTTTCCATCGGTATTTTTAATCGGAACTTGATGTGGCATTTTCAATTCTTTTGATTTTTGGAGGTCTTTCTGCGCAAGAGAACACCACGATATCTGTGCTGCTGAAAGTTAACACGAGAGCTATTAGTAATCAAATTTCAGCCCAGATTTTATGGTTAGTCTAACCGAGTTAATTTCTCTAATGGTAGCAATTCGGGGAAGAGGTCCCTGGTGGCAGCCCAGACCTGGGATCCACGGCAGCTGTCAGAAGGACTCCGAGGAATTCCTTATTAGCCAGAATGCAACCAGGCAGAAAACTCATTACACAGCGCTAAATATACTTAATCACATCTATTAGAGAAAAATGAACTTGATAATTACAACAAATAACTGAAGAGCAAAAAGTGTGTGCAGAAAAACCCACAGCAGGGTGGGTAAGGCGAGGGGCCGCACGCCGCCTGCGAGCTGCCGAGCTGGACGTGCACCCCGACGTGCAAATGATTTAGGAGCCCCGTGAAAGAGAAACATTTACATTTAACAGCTGACATTAAATTTAATGTTATAAGTAAATTAATTACTTAAATTTTAAAAATTAATTTGGAAAGCTCTTCTGAGAGTTAAGACAACTGCATCTCCTCGACATGCTTTTTTAAGAAAAAAGGTCTGCTGCAGACATTCAATACAATAAATAGAGGCAATTCTGCAATAGCTGCTATTTTACTACAAAACACGACACATGGGCTCAGAGCCTTTCCCAGTTGTGCAGCTGTTATTTCTCTTCACATGGGATTGGGTTGCAGAGTGCCCTGTGGTCCAGAATTTGGTCCAACACGCTATCTGTATTTAAAGCACAGTTGTTGAGGCACGGATTTCAGCAGTTAAAGGCTGACCCCAAGCACAAGCATCACACGTTTCGTGCAGCCGCATGCCATACACAGGCACTCCAACCAGACCTGAGCACCATCTGCCCAAAGCTCCCCTGCTCTGCCCTCCCAGAAGTTCCCAAAATCTGCACGTCCGTGTTTGCGCAGTGCCTCGTCAGCACGAGCAGCGTGAGCGCGGCCGCTCTGCAGCCGCCCGTGTCCTGACTGACGGACAGAGCCCGGGGAACACCAGGAGCACCGGGCTCCTCACCTGGCAGACAGGCACAATGCACCCAGCTCCTCTCCCATCTCAGGAGAAGCAGTTCATCTTCAAGCCCACCTGTGAACTTGGTTTCCAGACTTTCTGAACCTTGATGTTGGTTTCTGAACCCAAACTTTATTTTAAATTCCTACAAAACTATATAGATTCTTAATACTAAACCACCTAAGTACAGAAATAGAACATACTGAAATCATAAAATAAAACCTGAAAAGGGATACTTTGAGGTTTTCATATAATCTTGACGAGGTTGGAAGAGGGCAGCTAAGTAATGTTTGAAGCAAGCCATCTGGTTTCTTTTGTATTCAGCCATAGACCTTTTTCACCTTAATTTCTACAAAATACCATTAAAAGACTAGATGGCACCTAGCAAAAATAAAAGCAGATTACTCACAGTTATATCCAAATAAAGACAGTACACAACGGCCACAGAAAACCCTTACCTACAGACTGTCAAAAATATGAACGTCAAGGCTTCCGCAAGCCAAGCTGAGACCTAGGTAGATCCCACGTGAGAGGTCTAAGCTGCCTCTTCCTCTCCTCACCTCATTCCTTTCCCTCAGCTCTCAGGAAGAGAATTCCATTTCCTAGGATCATAACTTAGAATGGTGGAAATTACGAAACAGAATTTGATTCATTGTGTGGCCTAACAACAGTGAAAGATCCAACCTCTGCGTGAGGATAAATTAAGAGCAGATGGACATGACTTTGAACTGATAGAGAAATACTTCTTTTACTATTTCCTTGCACTTGCTTTCCTTTGTTTCAGCTGATTCATGTCCTCTCTGGGTCATTTCTGCTGTCTCTGTATCATGTCAGAAACAGTATTTTAGAAATATTAAAAAGGCAGTAGACAAAGCTCAGGCAGTAGCCACTTCTCAGAAGTTAAGCATCACAGAGACACCATTTTCAAACATGGTCCTTCCGATGAGTTATAGTCATAGACTGATGTTTTTTAAAAGAAAAAAAAGTAAAATACATTCTAAAATAGTCTAAAATTTGAACAATTTTTCCAATGAAAACATACTGTCCCATACACACAGTACTTTGCTTGGCTGGGTTGTGGTGCAATCCAGTGTATTTTTGGGGTGGTGGTAATTCTGAAGATTTTTTTGTTCTTCTACATTCCACTGCGTACAGAGCAGACAATGCCTTTATAGAGAGAAGCTATCAAGCCTTGAAAAAATTATTGACTTTATGAAGTTCATTACTTAAAAATCTTAGCAATGAACCTTACTATAAAGAACATGATACAGCATCCCTCTCATGTGAATGAAGGTAGCACAGAGCACATGTAATTGCCTACTCAGTTCTGTAAGTCTATTAACTTGTTTGTTTTTATTTGTAGAAACAGAAATTCTGATTTCAGGCTATCAGTCAGAACTTAGCACATATATCAGGTCATGCTGAAATCAGAATTAATAGAGACACTTGTGAACAAAATTATGAGCACAGAATTGTAGATGCATTTTTAAGTCATTTTTTCAGTGTTCTATTGTATTCTAATAAATTTAACTTCCACTTAGACCAGATCTTCTTCGCATAAATGTCCTGTAAGGCTGAGATCTGGAAAAACTGACTTGTTTTACAGCGTCCTCTCTCTTTCCTCTCCCTCTAAGCTTTCAAAGCTGGGCACAGTTCAGACTGGATTGCTGATTCAGTTTTTCTATTTTTATGACTAAGACACTCTTTATTCCAGAAAGTTAAGCTGCCAACACAAACGTGACATTAACTGATACAAACGTCAAGAGAGCTATGCTAGCAATGGTAAGATAGAAAAATGAAACAGGCAAGTTTTAAAGGACATAAAAGGCCGTGATCTTTCTTTGTATGTTCAGAAAATGGCTGTGACTGGGTAAGAATTTTGTTCAAAGAGAAGTTGGTAGTGAATGCTCCTTTTAGAACATCAGCCCTCAAGTCTACATTTAAGGGTCCTGAAAGAATGGGAGGTCCTGTAATATTTCGGTGTTCTATAGTATGAACACTGAGTGGAGACAAAACACACGCATAGCAGTGTGGTGCTAGCAGTGAGAAAAAGGAGGCACAACAATCCTGTTCAGGACGGCTAAACATGATGAGAATGTCATCAGAACGCCAGAATTCTGCCGTATGTTGGGGATAAAAGGCACATTGCAATCTTTTCTGTCCTGATGTTAGATAAACAGCAATGACCCTCTTCACTTGAAGCAGGAAAATCATCTATTTTCATATGAAAGTACATTAAGTTTTACAGAGAATTAAATTTAAAGGAATGGAAAGGCTTCTGTAGGATGAGTATACTAATAGTAAATTAACTGCAGATATTTCCTTCTTAATCTAGATTAATTCTTGTATGGGTATAAATTCCTATTCTTAATTCTCTACTGGGGGGAGGATTATAGATTTTTTAGGTAAAGCGTGCTCTTTTCCAAAAAAATGCAGCATTCTACAGAGGAAAAATGTTTGTGGAGATGTTAACAGAGCAAGCTTATGTTTGAGAATGAAGAATGGTTTGGAGGTCATCACGGGGTGATGCACAGCGGCAAACAAGAAAAGAGGAATCAATTCCTTCTGCAGCCTTCGCTGATGGTCCAAGGATTACACATACAAATTTCTCATAAGAAAGAAACACCCTAAGTGATAGCAGCAGAAGCAGAAAAAGGGCTAAGGAAGAGCTTCAGTGGTAGAAAATACGGAAAACCTGATAGCTCTACATGTTTCAGTTTGTGCACTCACTAGCTAGAGCCTCCTCAGATAAAGTACATTGGCCGTGATGCTCTCCTTAGCTTTCTCTTATTTTCCAACACAGTGTTGCATCAATCACCCCTCAAAAATATGGAAGAGTTAGGAACAACGCTGACAAACAGCGCAAGCAGACACAGCCCAGTGTGCCAGCAGCTGCAGCAGCGCAGGGCTGCCAGGAGGATGAACACATGGTTGGCACTTACCAAACAATACAGACAACCAGGATGCACCTAGAACTGGGTATATAGCCGTGGGGTTCCACCACGAGGAGTGACAAGAAGAACTGTATCTGTGACTTTCTCTAACGTTCATAACTCAAAAGCTCCGACCTTGATCACTTCAGCAGATGGTTTTGCTCTGCTGTAGTTGCAATTAAACAGAGTGTGCCAAAGTGAAGAGCAAATTACCCATGCTATCTATCCCAGCTAAAAAAATCTGCAGTCTTCCAGTATCTAGTGGGACAACATCCAAGATTCTCCAAGCTCAGCCCATGCTGGATTGCCATTATATTTTATGTCAGTCAGTACTTCAGAGAGCCTAAGACCCTTGGCATATGTTCTTAGTTAACAAAATGGAAAATTAAACTTTGTAGCAACCCCCTGCCACTCCCAAAATAAAAGAAAAATTCTATCTACATCAATGAGCAGGAAGTCTGATCTTCCTGTGCCAGCCAAAAAGCCTGCAATATAAGGACATTTGGCTGAAGAACAGAATTTAAAATAAACAAACTAGCCCAGTTTCAGTCCTGCATTTCAGGTACGGAGGGATATTGATTATGACTACAAATTTTAAAATCATCTGTAATATTGATGAACTTGAGTTTATGACTTCAACCACATTTTTATGCTTTTAAAGAGTATGTTGTTTGAAAACATTGCCCTCATGGAAGAACTGCTGCTGAGTTTCTTCAAGGCACTAAAAATACTACCAACACAAACCCAGTATATAGAAACAGAAGAAGTAATATTGTAACAAAACATGAAGAGGTACCTACACATTGTGGCATCTTTACTAGCTAATGACCCTGTAGAAGACTCCACAGAGTCTGAAGGACAGAACAAGTCAACTTCTATAAGACCTAGCCTTCAGTATCAGAACATACTTGTGTCTGGGCTACAGTTCTTCAGCACTGCTGAACTAGAAATACCCAAGCACAGTAGTTTTTCCAATTAAATGCACAAAAACAGTTATGACAAGACTTAAAAATGATGATATTTCAGAGTAGCTCTAAATAGGAAGAAGATATGCAGATAAACTACCTCACTGGCAAACTCATGTTAAGTTTTTGCAGTCCAGATGGTAAGGGGTAAATGGAAAAGGGGCATTTATGTCAGCGCTTGTACAATAGGAACAAGAATGCTGATATGGTTTCTTTTTTTTTTTATGTATAGCTGGGTAAAGAGATCAGAGAACGCTGGAACGTTAGCCAAAACAAGTTATCCAGCTGCACTGTGTTTCATCACATATCAATTTTTACTGAAAGAAAACCATACAAATTTAATCAGTTCTTCATATGGTAATATTTAACATTTTTTTTCCAAGTTGTTTGATATTATTGTTTTAAAAAGTTCCTTTTTCCCTCCCTCGAATGTGATGTGTGATAGCGGTGAACACAGGAAAAATATCTATCCCTGGCAAGACTGCAAGTCTCATTTACAGTAGACTCAGTAATAAGTGCACTGGCGTCTGTGTCAATTGACTGTCTCAATGAAGAACAGGTCACTACAGAGAACAGCACAAGCAGCCTCTACATTTGAACTCCCACGTCCTCATCCCATGCATGTTTGTAGCATCAGTAGAAATTAAATTACCCCAATAAACCTTTCTGCCTCCTGCCCTCCCCAAGAAACAAGTTTTTTTTTTTTTTTCCCCCTGACATCTTAAACCACATGGGTTTTCCTTCTCTTCTGTAAGGCTATCGTATGGCATTTGTGTAGCACTTTTAATTATTTGAAAATATATAATAGAGTGGAGACATAGATCTCACTTATATAAATGCCCATTAAAAGGCCATGTATTCTCTCAGTAACTGTAAAACATAAAACACCTCTTAAAAGAATATAATTCCTTTGTTTCTATGCCAAACACATATAATAAGACAGCTTGCTCCTTTTAAGTAAATAAAAATGATTTGTATTAAATAAAATGAAATATTGTATGCACTATATAATTTAACAATAAGACACATCAAAGTATGCATTACCGTGAGCTAACCCATGCCTCAGAGGTGTTGCTAGCCAAATACTTTAAATGATCCAAGAAACATGTTGTTACAGAGCAGCAAAAACCACAGTGCGTCATAAACTATTGGTCAGACGAGATGTAAAACCAAGCTCCTAACCATTTGTGGTCATTAAAATCCCTTGGCGCTTACTGTACCATTACAATGTTGATTTTCCCCAACTGGAATGTTTTTAATATACAAGTTACATGCCACCTATCCTTTATTCTTCAAGTATTTCTTTAGAGAGAACTTCTCCACCCTGTGCTGCCAAGCCAGCCTCCTGCAATCCTGCAATGCTCTACCAGAGCAGTGGCTGCAGCTCAAATGGTTTCAAGAAGTGTCTTGTGGGTAAACACATTCACATGGAGCTCTGCATGCTCTCTCAGTTACAGCCCATTAAAATGAGTGAAACTAATGGGATTTCTTGGATGCACTTGATAGTGAAATGCGATCCATAGTTTGTAACACAGTTTGAAATCCCGCAACTATAATGCAAGTATAAATAACATGATTATGTTGTATATAAGCCTAAATAAAATAATTCCAAAAACGTAATCATTGAGAATACACTATACCCCTTAATAGAACTCAAAGTATGCTTAAAAAAAAAAGTGAAAAAAAAACACATTAGCACAGAAAAGCTTATACATTCTTTATACCAGTTTTATATGGATTTAACTACCACACTGTATCCACATTCCTCATTTATGAACTGCTCTGTAGTCTTCCCTGTTCTATTTTAAAACTGTTTCAGTGGAAACACTGTATGCCCAATCAGATTGCTCACAAAGCTGTTGAGTCAGTACTTTTTGCTAAAAAATAGGAGGTTTCTCTCCAAGAGTGCTAACAAGTACAGCGCAGTTTAAGTTCTGGTTGTGCCAACTATCTAGCAGCGGGAGAAAAACAATCCTGTCTCCAGCAAGAGTGGAAAAAATATTTTAAATAAATATATCATGCAGCAAGGAAATGTGCTGCAAACCTATTGATTTTTATTATTCGTCAGGAGTGACTGAATGGTGGCATAAAGCAATATGTGGAGACTTAGGAAGTTACAGTTTACAAATACTAATGCTATTTCATTAAAGAAGCCTTTCAAAAACTTGACAGAACCACAAACCTCCCACAGCACCTGAAACCACCAGCAGTACATACCCAAAGACAGGTGTGTGAGTTGTATCTCTACTGTTACGTGCATGGCTAAGTACGACAGAGCTGCTCTTCCTGGGGAGGTCACTTGTTGGGACAGCTGCCCTGCAGCTGGCTCTGTGCATGCAACGAGTCCACCTTCACCTGGCAGCTGTGGAGGGGATGGGAGGACCACTCTGCTTGGCAAAACAGCTGCGCATTGCACCCACAAAAGGCCTCACTAGCAACAACAAAAGTATAAATCATGATGCTTGGAAAACTAATTTTAAGTCAGAAAACAATCTGAACTGATTAACAATGAAGCACAGTGGAGTTTTTCCAAGTAACTCGCTGTAACTCCAAAACATTTCACTTATCTAAATACACTTGCTAGGCTGGGAGGAAAACCACAGACACTAGCATACCACCTGTTTTCTTCTACTTTTATAGAAAGAGCAGAAAATATATTAACACATTATTTCAACTGTTTTTATAAAAATATCAACATTAAAAAATAACAGATGCAATTTTTTCATATTGCAATTAAAAATCAGTGGGTTTATACTTTTTTTTAATACATCGTTAATTAATAGTACATGAACCCTTGCTGCCTTGCAGATGAACCTGCACCTGCAGTTTCCTGTGGCTGTAGACACAACCACCAAAAGCTGTACAGTGGCACAGTAATATTTAATAAACACCTTTTATTAACCTGTCTTCCATCCATGGTATTATTACAGTCAGTAAATGTTACAGCAACATTCTTATGTTGCCTAAAAATTGTTATTAATTTGCATTTGATCAACTCCATGTGTGTTATGAGCCTAACAGCACTGCTAACTGTTTCTAGCACAGAACTGAAGCTCCTCTGAAGCAGATTCACACCTATTCAAAATCAAAAGGTTGTGCTCATAGAGCAAACAGCAGCCAAGCCCTCCTTCATTTGGTTGGAGTGCTGGTGAACTATTCACACTGATTGTCATCGTTCAATTTTTAATAAAGGATTTGCTGAAGTGACAGATACTTGTGGAAATAAACTGCCGACAGATCTGCTAAGTTATGTGAGTAATTAAGTACGTAAAGCTACAGATGTTGAACAATAGTGCCTTCCACCAAGATGTATGCCATAATATCAAAAAATAACCTGGCATCTGCTTTCTTTACTTAAGTACCTTTCTTAGGGTTTGAATCTTAATTTTTTACAGTTGACAGCAATGTTATTTGAGCCAGCCGGTGGCATCTGGTTGCTGGGGGGGNAATTGTGGAGAGATTACATGGTCTTCCAACCGTGTAGTTTGTCATCAGAGCACATTACAGATTTATATTAGATGTTTCTCCACAGTGTCAAGAATAATTAAAAAGGGATAGGAAATGATGCCAGCTAGCAATGCCTTACATCAGTGGTGAAAGTTTTATATTTATTACAGCCTAACAATTTTAAAAGAAGATGTCAATTTTGTAGTTATACTGTGCAAGGAATAAATATTAGGTGGGTAAAGCAGCCAATACATTTCAGCTGCTTGAATAATGAGAGGTTCATGTTTAATCTATCAGACCCACCAGAATTGGTACGACATGTCAGAGTTATTAATGAAGCAGCATCCCCTTTTCTCATAAAAACATCCTCTCAATACAATAACATATGTTTTTCTTTTCTTCCTAAAAGGATCTCTGCCCAACTCTTCCTTCTGATTCATGTAAGAGCAGGCATGCCAACTGTACACAAACGCTTTTGCTCAATTAATTTGCAATACCTTTGGTCTTGAGCTGTGCTAATAGTGCTGTGTTTATGTGCATCCAAGCTCCCAATTCACTAATCACAAAGGGCCACATTTCTCTCCTTGTACACGGCTACGAGAAGCACACAGAGCTAAAAGCAGCCTCCAGCCTTAGGAGCAATGTCCCAGCAACACAGGCCTCGCTTCTGCCACGGACTCATTCACACTGGAGCTCCCAAATACCTTCCATACATTTCTGGCAGTTCGCTTAATATAGTATCTGTTGTTTTAAACATCCCATAGCAAGAAAACACCACAGACAGGGTGCGTCCCTCTGCTATGAAATAGCTTCCAACTCCTGGGCTCAACTGGAGATTTTCTTTCAGGTGTCAATGTTACAAGTGAATTATTAAAAGCAAATTAAAATTATTAAGCGTAAACTGTCCCCTCTTCCTAGTTCATTTGGTTTTCAGATGACAAAGAAAAACAATTTCAGTCAAATTACTGCACTTAATTCAGATCACTAGGCCCTTGCAGTGGCTTTTACTGAGCGCAAGCCAGGAAACAAGCACTCATGAAAAAAATGACTAGCAACTGTATTCAGTTCATGCCTTTTAGCAAACTACATTCTACAAGAACAAAAACAATGCAACAGTTTACATTATAGATGTACGTTACCATGCACACGCCCAGAGGTGACAAATGCAGGCCTGAGGCCTGGCAGGCCGCGCAGCAGCGAGCTCCAGCGGCAGCGCCCAGCACCGGCCCGCAGTCAGCCTCTGTCCGCCTTCCTTCACCCTCTGCACAGAAGGGACATTCATTCCACTTAATTCCAGGCACTTAGGCATCTGTTCATCACGACACACATTACGCCAGTTAGAGATGGAGTTCTGTAGATTGTGCAAAGACTTAAAAAAAAATTTAAAAGCAGTCTTTCAGTCTTCAGATGTTCTGATCCCATTTGATACATGTAACCATGCAATGCAACATTGCTGCCTTAAGATATCACAGAACTTTTCTACCTACTACTGTTGCTCTGCCATGGTTCATGTTTATTTAGCAGCTAGCAATGGCCACCACACCACCTGCTTTTGTTTGGTTTTGATTTCTGCTGAGTGATTACTTCATTTACCACGGAAAACATGGCAATGACAATTCCATCATGTTTTGTGTATCTATAACATGTCTATTTGGAAATGGTAGCCAGAGCACAATTTGTTTGCTAAATGATGGTTCTCTAAGCACTGCAAAGCTTCAAAACATAAATTTGTACTTCTACTACTATTACTTCTATTTTAGAATTCAGACTTTCCTGTAAATTTCTAAAACATGGGAGAAATTATCTAAGTGCCCTTTCTCTCTTCTTCGTCTGCCCACATTAGAAACTGCTTCAACAGTACACAGAAGAAATGCCTAAGAGAAGGAACACTGGTTTGTGAGAGAGATCTCCATTTGGAACCAGATTGCTGGCCTTTTTTTCATCATCAGAATTCCCCTCTCCCCAGCAGTTGAGGAAGCATTCTGTGCAAAGTCAGGTAAAGTCTGTGGGGAAATCTCAGGAGACTTGCTCTGATTATACTTAGGCTGATAAGGTATTTGATTTGATTGGAAGAGAAAAAAAGCAAAAAACCTGTTAGTCTTCTTATCAAATAGGATCAGATTTATTTTAAGATTATTTGGAGCAGTGAGAGCAAGAGATTAAATAAAATATGAACACAAAAAAGGAGGAAATTGTTCACAGCTACATACTGCATTACATACTGCACTTTACTTAGCTGATATCTTGCAAGTGCGGGTTAAAACAAAAAAAAACGTTGCAGCTTCTCCCAGATTTCTGTGTGAGTATATGTGCCACTGACAACTCAAGGTCTTTGCAGTCTTTGCAGAACACATATTCCAATGAATTTGAGAGGAAAAAGAAGACATCTTCCCTTGTGCCCAAATTCAGATGTCTTTTTATTTTGAAATTAAAAATCACTAAACTCAGTTTAGTTTCTGGAGAAAAATATCAGCTGTTCACAATGACTAACAAAGCTCTCAGCTCTGACTCAATTATTGCTGATACTGATGCACCAAGCAGGCCAAGTGGCACCTCCTAGAGAATTAAACCAGGACCTAAGCTACAACTTTTAGACGAATAAAAGTTGTACATCTAAAATTACAGCATAATAGTCCAGCCCACGGTGTCAGAAATGACTGAGAGAGTCAAATATCATGAATATGTCTGGGAAAATGATCTCCCTGTCATGTTACTTTGTCCTCTGAACTATTTTTCCCCCTCTCTACAGTTCAATGACAGGCAGACAGCGAGAGCCATTAGTAGCAATACGGCTGGTACAGTAGCTACCGCAGGCTTTGATGATATGCTTTGATCATCATGCATCATATTCATTAGAGAACTTCTTACCCTTTCCATTCTGTAGGTAATCTCCTTTAAAAATACCTTTCTTTGATTACTATCAATCCTGCAGAATTCATTGCTTGCAATGGAGCCTTCAGATCTGACACACCCAGAGATGACAACGTTAAAATTTAATGCTTCAGTTACATCAATATACAACTGCTTTATGGCCAAATCAATCCACTGATTAACAATATTTTATTATTGACGTGAAATTATGCCCATGCAGAACACAGACAATTTACTAATATTTGTTGTGATTTATCATACCCTAATCAATGCCCAGCTGCTTTTTTTTTTTTTTTTTTTTTTAAACTATAGAAAATTTATTAACCAGCATTGAAAAAATATACAGCATTATCAAAGTTTTGGACATTTTCCATAGCACATTCATTTCTTATGAGACTCATCCAGGCTTAATGTGTTTGCATGAGAACAATGCAATGGATAAACCAGAATTATGGATATTTCTCAAGTTATTTACTATAGCAATGGCTGCCTTATTTTTTCCCCTCTGTTTCTGTAAGGAGTAGTGTATACAAAAAGAAAGAATCACTACTTCTCCTAGTCTGTTTCTTTACGTTATATATTAACATTATCTATCAGACATTCCATTTCCACCCCACCCTGCTAACATATACAGGGAGCTGCAAAAGCAATTGAAAGACATTAAACCATAAAGACTAATCATGATTTAAAACATCTTTTTGGAGAGAATTCTGCAAAAAGGATGTTGGGTGTGGTAACTGCAATACAGTCCCAGGCCAAACTCTTTTAGATAAAAAGATCATATTAGAACGTCGTCAGGGTTTTCCAGACTTGAAGTCCCCAGATCCTTTATGACTCATGCTACAAAGCGAAGGTGAACATTAGCAAGACCATCAATCGTAAAGAAATAAAACTCTGTTTTCTGTTACATTTGTATGTTCACTTAACAACAGATGAATTCATCTGCAAAAATATTTACCATGTATTCTAGACTTAAGAAGCTCTAAATTTAGTCAGCATTGTTGACATTTTCAGTCAAATGAAACAAATGGATCAAAGTGTTCTAATTACAAAAATTAAACTTACTCATGTAGCTGCCAAAAAAGTGATGTTTCTTAACCAAAGACTTCACATCAGAAATTAAAAAGCCTTTTCACTGAGATGTTTGCCAGAATCTGAAAATGTGCATGTGCTGGCTACTGTTGCTGTGCATCACATTTCTAAAAGCCAAAATAAACCCACTGGAATTTGAGAAAAGAATGAATAGCGGTTAATCAATGGCCCTCCAACACTTTGTTGGCTTTTTATCCTATTCTTGATAATCCTTTGCCAGCACTTTCCAATAGAACTTTTCGTGCCATGATACTCACTGTAGAGGACTTGGGAGCTATGAGGAAATGACTGCACTGTCAAAAAGAAATGGGCTGGATTGATCTGGGTTACAGTGATCCAGTTGATCTGAGCACAGAGCTGTCTGAATTAGTTCATGGATTGCAGACAGAACGCAGATCAGATCTTGGTTACATTCCAAAATATTTTGGAATTTTGGAAATACTTAATCTACAAGGTGCACAGTCAGGTTTAAAAAGGCACCGAGCACAAACAGATACAGCAGTTCAGATCTCTCACTACAGATCAGGAGTCTTCTATTACAACCTAGTTTAAAACACTGAAAAAGGCAGACATTAAGCTAAGGCAGATGGAGTCAAAAGCCTTTCAACTGAGAAGCAGAAGCAGCATTAAACTGGGATAACTTGTTGGAAAAAAAAAGTTTTCATTGAAAATCTAGCTGTAACAAACTTGGTAGAAAAACTATTTCTGTTTTTGTAGCATCACAACTTCATCATTTGCATGCCTTACCCCAGCAGTATAGCGTTTGGGACCCATCTATCACACTTATTACATCACAGAGCTTTCTTACAGAATAGTAGTAAGGATGAACTAGTTGTATTTTCAGATTAAAAGGTTCAAACATCAGAAGTGATTTTTTTTTACTCCAAGAGACAACTGATGAAGGAACTTAAAGGTATTGACTATTCTGGTAGAGTGGTCTGTACATCTAAACTAGCTGCTAAGGCGGCGTACGACGCTAGAGCTGAAGTGAACCTGTTGGTCCGACAGCCTCCTAACTGGAGCACAGCCAGAATTGTCCTCGCAAAATCAGTACCAGTGGCTTTAACCACAACCAACTACTTTTCTACACCTGGATAAGTGCAGTGTTGCTGTTTTTACATGGGAAGTGGCACAACTTGCAAATGACTGTCAGTTTTCCCTGACTGCACTAACAACATCAGGCACCTCTGCTTTCAGATGAGAACTAGCAGCTGTGAAGTCATACAGGTGAATTTTAGATTCCTACACCCTGCTACAGTTGTTTTCACATGCATTTGGGGATATAGCCTTGGGCATCTGTCTTTTTGAAAATTAGATCAATCCTAAAATAGCAACAGAAAAAAGGATAACTAGGACTTGCCTAGGAACCTAAGCACACAGAATGGAATTAAGAAAATTACTCAAGTTATTATGGAAGAGAAGAACTGTTTCTACTTTCTCTCCCTCTAAGGGTCTTGGAAGTATTTTTTACACATACAAGTGGGATATGTGTAAGACACATCATACATTCACACAGAGAAAGATAGAAAGAGAAACTTAATGTCTTTTAACGCATATTTTTGTTTGTTTTATTCAAAGCTTGTATCACTTCACCAAAGTCACCACTATAATCTCAATTTGCAGCCAGCACAAGCAAGAATGGGTCTTAATCTTGAAGCCTTATTTTTCTCCAAAATAACAGCATCCATTCCACTCCTAATCAAACTCCAGCTTCTTCACTAACATCCTATTCATTTAAAATGGAAAATATTCATCGGTTTAGGTACATGCAACTGGAGTTAAACTAAAATGGCTTAAATAGTCTAGATATCACTCTACGAACTTAAATCATAAACAGTATATAAGTGATTCTGTAAAATTACAGATATTTTTGGGGAAAAAATATAAAGTGCTTTATTTTTTCATCTACCAAAACCAGCAGTGACATTTCCTGCCTTTTCCTGTCTACCTCCCATTAAAATCAATTAAAAGACTTCACACCAGCAGTTGAAGTGAATGCTTACTGTCTTCTGTGTTTTAAAGAAGAATTTTACTTCTTCAAAAAGCCACTGTGTTCTGTATCACAGGTGCCAACGCTCTGGTGGTATGCAAGATGCTTCAACATATGTAAGGAGTTTTCTAAAGTGCTTTGGGGTCCTTTGGGATAAAAGGTGCTACATAAATGTAAGATGTATATTTTTAAACAACAAAATTGTGTTTCTGTTATACTCACGTGTATCTTGATGTTTGCAGACTGCAAGAGAAGTTGCATTTCTGTTGTTGGGAATACCTTATCACTTTTTCTCCTTGTCCAGCAACAAAATTTCTGTTAAAAACAACTGCAAAAACCCTACATACCACACATTTGAATTTAAGGCTGAAAGTGGAAAATCTGACAGACTTTTTGCTATAACATCCCTATTGAACTCACAGTAAATCCTGGGCTAGACATTTATGAAAAATACATAGATAAAAAGGTAAATGTTTACTATGCACTATAATGTTTAAAGAAGCTTTATACTGGATTCTAAAATATGATATGAAGTGCATAAGGACTTTAGAAATAAACAGCTTTATATTTTATTCCTTGATTTCTAGTAGTCTAAACATTTTAGCATTTGATGTGCCTTTATGCTCACAGTCCTGGCAGTGCACCTTCTAACCTTTCAGCACTCAAACGTGGAGCTGAGATAACTAGAATCTGGGAAAGGTAGTAATACATGGAGCATGTAATAAATTAAAGACTTGGAAAATTGTGGTAATAAGCCCTTTGGGGCAAGGCTTTTAAAGCAGTAGCAGTGTTTAATGCTACTGAAACAACTCTTGTTTTATTTAAGACTTGTGTTACGGAGCTTCACCTACTGGCTACAGATATTAAATGCTTCTGTTAAGATGACATGCTTCTGTTTCAAGGAGTTTCTGGCTTGTTTCACAATATTTTCAGACCTTTGTCGAAATAAAAATACAGCAAGAGTTGGGTAAAATGTTTAGTCCCACATAAAAAGAAAGAGAAGTCTCCCCTTGCGTCAAATGCTTCTGTTCTCAAAGTGTGAGATTTAGGGAAAACTAGGTAAAGCAGCGGACTCAAATGAAGACCAATAACTTTTGAGGACAGCCTTCAAGGATCCCTTTTTTGTGCAAAGCTGTGTAGGAGAGGGAACCACAGTCACTAGATCTCACCTATGCTCCTCCAGAATATAAAGTGAGCTCTAGAGGGAAGGCTGCCCTTGGGAAAGGCAGAACAAGCAGCAGTGGGATGCAGACGATGGAGCTACCGTGGTGATGAGAAAGAAGCAGAAATGCTAAGGCATGCCTCACACTATAGAGAGTATTTACATGAAGCCCTTAAAGAATCTCAGTGAGTCATAACAGGTAGACTGGCTTTTTGTGGAGATCTGATAACGCAGAGATGGAGGTCATGTGCGTGCATATACTCTAGGGAATTTTTTTCCAAGCTACAGAAGTTGAAAACAGGAGGCACGGTTAACTGGGACTATTCCTTATGCCCCTGACAGCTATATGAGGGTAGCCAAGATGTGCCCAACCTGAGGAACACACCCAACCACCAAGCGCCGGCACTGAGGCCTTCAGGGCACGCACTTAATGAAGGCATTCCAGTTGCTGCCTACAAAACTGCAATGAGAAAAATGGATAAGCAATCAGCAGTTCTGCAGCACATCAAAACCAGAAATTAATAACTGTTAAATAACTGTTAAAAACAGTCCCAGGTGACTTCTAGTCTATTCTCTTGCAATGGGGCAGGACTGATGTAATTATCAGCATTCAGGTTCTCAAAACAACTGATGTGAAAACATGCTAAAGGTGTCATTTGACAAATGATAGCAAACATAGATCAAAATGAAGCAAGCAAACTGGCAGGAAAAATGAGAGCCTGAATTGCCTGAGGGATCACACAGGTGTTATATATATGACCATGTGAACAGAAACGCATACAAGTACTCACACGGAGCAACCTTTTACCAAGAACTCTTCAAAAAAAAAAAAAATAAAAAAAATCTCCTCAGCATTATAAAACTGTCAACTGAAATACATTTATTAGCAATCTAAAGGAAAAAAGAAAAAAACAAAATGACTAATTGCTATTTATTACTCTGATACATTAACTAGCAGGAGAAAAATCCAGATGAATTAAGCATGTGGAGGCTGCCTATTCTCCATAGCTCTAGCAAATCTTTGATCTATGTTAATCTCATGTTATTGCAGTGAGCACGCAGGACCATCATTCATCTCACATACAAGCAAGGCATTCTTGCATGTCATGCCAGATTTTTTCAAGAAGAAAACAAAGTCAAAGGTGGCTGTCATGGCAGCAGGGTCTTGACTCAGTGGAGAATCTCAGAATGGGATTTTTAACCAGCAGAATCCGATGGAGGAAGCAAGGAAATCTAACCAACCACTTTACATACACAATACTTCACTGATCATCAAAAAGTTTTCCTCGTCCACATTTGTATAGAAAAATTTTGCCCACTTCACTGGGCAGAGGGAACTTGTGAAGTAATCAACAGCAGTTCAGTGCTCAAATGAAACAACAGAGTAGTTTGATATAGGAAAGGATGCCCCTTCATTGTGCCTTCTAAATGTTATGGAGAGATGGGATTCGAGGACAGCAGTAAGTGTGGGGCATGAGACTGCTGACAGGATATTAGAAGGAATCCTATGGTGGCAAAGTCAATGTAATTCTCATCACTCCATAGAAACAGGCCTATGGTATTTATGAGCAGTGAGTACAAATAATATTCACTTTGGCTTTTAGCTGAGTATTGATGGGCAAAAAAAATTATGTTTTTTAATTGCTTCAATTTGCTGAAAAAAAGTGAAATTAGAGGTACACTTTTCTTTGCATTTGGGTATTGCATCTTGTATTTTTATTTTTTTGTTGTTTGGTTTTGACTAGTTAGTGTTGACAGGATGAGAAAAAAGTTCCCCTTGACTAGCAGCAGATACTAAAGGCATTTCACTTGTGATGAACTGGGAAAGTGCCTCATTGATCATTAGATGCTGCCAGTTCCGTCTGCAATAGATTCAATACAGATCAGACGAGCATTAGACTCCAACTCAATTCCCTACCCGATCTGCTCAGTGCTTGGTGCTACTGGCACCCTGCTGGCATGGGATTGGTTTTCCCTCTGTGTAAAGGGCTTCAACAGAATTTCAATGGTGCATGCTTCTCACGGCAGCTTGCTGCACAAGGACAAGCATCACCTACAACCACGCAGTCTGAACAGATGACATGGCACCGTGGACTTCTCATCACATTAACATGCTCTCTGACCCCAAAATCACATAAAATTGGCACGACAAAGAGCGTGTATGTTGACTTATCTTGAAACTTGACGTCTACACATATATTGTGTTTACATTACTGACACACATCTTAAAAAAAATAAAATAAAATAATAACTGGAAACAAGAGTCTACATTAGCCACTGATGCTTGAAGTTTTTTTTTCTTCTATATGGAGACAACGCTCCACCTATATCAAAAAAAATAAAAAAAAAATACATCAATTCTCTCCTTCATTTTCCCACACTAATGCATTATTGACTACAATGTACCAAACTTGCACTTGCAGTCTAACCCACTATTACAGCACCTTGTATCAGTACTTTAAACATTGCTTAACAAGAAAAATATGTCAATATACAATGAAAGCTTTCATTTATGCTTTCAAATTGAGCAAACTGCTGCAAGCTATGTTGTAAATTACCCCCAAGAATGTTTAACTGGGCAAAATAGAGAACAAATTTTAGTGACATCAGACGTGACTGGATTCATAATTAGTAACACTTAACAATATATTAACTTTATCTCCTTTCTATTCCAGTGACCCTTTCAGTTCTGAGCAATGTTTGCATATGCTACCATAAATCACGTCTCAGATTTGTCAACAAGCACTGAGTACTTTTCTTGTTTGTGAGAATTACGTGAATTCCTGGTTCCAAATTTTTTTTATTATCCACTACAAGATAGGTGAGAGCTGCCTGATCCCAGCTTCACTCCAGTTTCTCTCGAAGCCAGAAAAGAATTGCAGTGAGGATCCATGCAGCAGCCCGTTGCTGCAATAAGTGATGCTACTGAGTGGTGGGGCCACGCCAAACTGATCAAAACCAGGTACTAATGCCAAGTTAGCACTCTGCCTAAAGCAACTGTCAAGTAATGATAGATTAGACAAATCTGATTGCTCTATCAAAACATTCATCTCAAATCTTGATTAGTAAACCTATTGAATTATGATTAATTCACAAGAGTGCTGCTGACAGATAAGGTACTTTATCTGACAATATGTAGTAGTTGCTTTGCCTGAAGCAAAAAGGCTCTGAGTTGCTGGTAAAATAAACAGTATCAACTATAACATACTGAAAAGGATAATAAGGCTACATGCACCTTTTAATTTAATAAAGGCTGATCTATGAGAACCTAGCTTCAGCCATAAAAAAAAAAAATAAATCAGAATAGGAAATGGAGGATGAGTGCCAGGGAATCATAGAAGTAAAGAGCTGGAGAGGATCTAAGACTGACACAGCACAGAGCTGAGAGCTGCATGGGATGGGCTGCACCATCCTTAGGACATCTAAAATAAATCAACAAAACCTATCTAAAATTATGGCACATGGTCTCCACATATTGCATCATCTGGGTTTTACTGCATCATGCCGGAGTATCGCACTGCAGAACTTAACATGCACGAGATATAATCTCAGCTACTTTGTACTTCCAATGAATGAAAGAAGTGGTGAAATACTGAAAATCGTCCTGAACACATTACACAAGGAGAAGAGACATGCTTCAGTGTTATTAAAATATTCAAAGGATATATTGCATTGTTTATAATTTGTCATAAAATTCAACTGTAGATAAGACGGCATCTATTGCATTTCTGCAACTTTTAAAAACTATCTACAATTGCATTTTTACAATTAACATAAATAGAGTTTTGCAAAATTATCAAACTTTTCTAATGCCACCTTTGCACGCCTGCTACAAGTTTGTCCCAGACTCAGCAGAGCTTCCTTTACAGGGCAAAATGACAACTTCTGGTTTCAGTTCAATTTTGCTACCCTGATACCTGGATGTGCATGTGTGTAGATCACTCGAAAGCTCTCCATTATTTGAATTTACAGCAGAATCAGTGAAAAATAGGTATTGTAATATTCGGCTCTGACTTAATGAAGAATTCACCTTCTCCAAGTCACTTGTTAGCTTATCCTGACCTAACAATTTTACAAAAACCCTAATGCACTGTAATTATGTTTCTCTCCAGCCTGTATTAACCTTTCCGTGACTCTTTTTTCTTTCTACTCTCCCTCACACATATTTATTTATTTTACCTAGCCTCTGTTAATCAATGTGAACTGCAGATGGGGTCAAGGAAAGCTACTTCCTCCTTTGATAGCCTCCAATGCTTTCACTCCTGGGGATAAAAATGCTTTAAATGGAGTTATATTCTAGGAAAATCAATATATGATTACTGCAAAGATTCGTATCGATTGCCCTGTTGCATTGCAAAAAGGCTAAAGAAAAATTGCATGGCACATTCCCTTCATTTTCTACTTCACAGAACTTGCTGCAAATATTTTGAGCAAGCAAGAAGTGCTGGAAGTATATTTAATAACCCAAACTTTTCTTCGTTTAAATCCTGCTACTCGTGTGCCTGCTTTGAAAGAATCCCCCCAGACATCTCTCTCACAATGCCTGAAATCAGAGAGCTTCCTGAGGTCCTGAGAAGCACATGCACTGCAGTAAATATCCAGCTCTCAATAACTTCTTCAGTTTTATGTATTTCACAAAAACTCATTTCCTTTTTTCAGTGCTTTACCAGACTTGCCTGTGTTTCTTCCTAGCATAGAGACTACACCAAATATTCAGGCTGGATCCTGTTTTCACAGTTGCTGGTGGAGGAACTGGGCTTCCTGGCCTGGTGTCATTTGTATTGATGTAGCCAGAGCTGGCCTTGGTCACCGCTGAGCAACTGCAACACAGCTTCAGCAGCTACTTCTCTAGGACAGCACAAGACTCCCAAAGAAACAGATGCTCCCTCTCCTCTCCCCATATAAGCTAGGCTAATGTTTGAAGAAGGACTGGCTGAAGCTTATGAGGCCATTCTAACTCCTGTTGACTGCTAGACAGCCCTGGAGCAGTGCTCCAGCCAGCAAACCAGAGCTCAGGCCACAGCTGTGGCTGAGATTCAGGAGGTGGTGGCATGCTGCTCACCCTCATGACCCCATCTTACAGAAGAAGAGCTAAGCTGACCTGCAATCAGCTCTGTAACACAAAAGCAGAGAAAGATAGTGTTAAGAACTTGGTTACAGGAATATCGTGGTTTTTTTTTTTTCTTCTCTTAATGCATCCTGATTTTTAAAGAATGACCTAAATGTTTTCAGCAAACTGTTTTCAGGCAATGGTTTCTGTATAACCTTCTTGCTTAAGGTATTACATTTTTTTTTCTTTTTTTTAATGCTACGTGGCATGTTATCTAAACATGAGACCATTGGTTTTACAGTTTGAATTAATAATTTAAAAACATTAAATAAAGTAACGTACCCTGATACTTCCAAGTCACTTCCGATAAGTTACTGCATTTCTCTGTTCATTGGTTTCCTGAAGGACATATTATTATTTAACTCTTCTGTAAATTATTCAGAGATCTACTGCCAGAAAGTACTGTGGAAGGCCTCACATAATGATGTTTTTTTATCGGTGAGCAGAGAATATAACTACAAAGCTGTATTTTTAAAGGGTACTAAATTTGTACCAAGATGCGGGCATTCAGGGAAATACCCATACAACTCATTTGAATGCTGTGAAGAAATAATACAAAGTCAAAATTTAAAACTATTCCAACTTATTGCTTTCATTTCCAAACAACACTTGTAAATCACTTCAGCCAGTTCCAGCACGCGAACCTTTAAGCAGTTGCTAGTGCAGTCCCTCCTGACTACAAAACACATCACCCAGATCGGATTATTTGTACATTCGAGTCATTCAAACCTTGTCCCACAGTCAGGTTTTATTTTTACTGTGGCTCTGTGAAAAAGAAGGAAAAAATGTAAAGAATGATTTTTCAAAACATGTTGATGAATGTAAAATTCCTTAGATTCTTGCTCCCTTCTCCAGTTTCATTCAGCAGTGGCTTTGTAGTCTCAGTAACACTTCTTGTGTACAAAGATCTTTTTAAAGCCTTTCTTTCTCTGCTTCTCTTGACCAGAAGTTGATCATCCTGTATGTATGTTTTATGACCTTTGTCCTTTTCCTGTAAGTCTTCAATTTAACCTTTGTTATACATCTTCCGCTTTCTGTTGCATTCCTCATCCCTAACATACGCGGCGCTGAAGGAGTCCTGAGGACAGGACGCTGGCTCCTTCTGTTACTCACATTTTTCTATTTCAGGAAAACTGTCAATTATTTCAATTTCAATTACATTAAGAGGTATTTCACGGCATATTCCATTACAGTCTCTGCTAGAATTCTTTAGGCTTTTCTCATACGGCTGATTTTCATTCTTAATAAATTCCTGACACTAGGTTGCCTTTGCTAATAATTGGTAACTTGTTCTCTGCAGTAGGTGCTAAACATACTACTAATTAATGCTAAACACACTGATTAACTGACAAAGTGACATTATTTATGGAAAGAAAGGGTAATACTAAGCCACATTTGGTTCATGAGAATAATATTTAGAAATTTTTCTTGTGTAGCTATATATGTGTAGAAAAAAATAAAATCCAGTTTTAGGAGAAGAGTTACTAACACAATAATTGGGCTGTCTGGCCACTGAAGCACTCTGGTGGGGGATAATAAAGAGTGGGAATAACGTTTGTTGCCAGATGACGATTTATGTTAATTGCCAGGTGAACGGAGGGTCCCAAGTAGTCTATTTGTATAATTGCACTTTTGACATTGCTCAAAGAGTGCCTGGAGCAAACGATAGGCACACCTCTTTGTGGAATGTATATATAAGCAGAGCAACTACATAGATGGCACTTGAACACCTGTGAGAACCTGTCTCCTTTAATTAGATTCTGAAAAGGAAAGGGTTACTTGCTGAGCTTTTCACAAGTGTGGATCTCTGCATTTTCCCATCCTTCCCCCACGACCCAGCATTACTCCACACACAGCGTGGCACTGCCAGGCAGCCCTGTGCCCTGCTGCACCTCCAGTGCCACCCGCAGTGTCCCCCAGCCTCTGGCCACAGCCCCAGCGCACGTGTTCGCCATGATAGGGCTGCTGTAATGCCCTGCATGAGACGCCACCACAAACACAGCGCTGCACGCATCGGGCGCTTAACAAAGCAGCTATCAATCTCCTTCATTCCTGCTTGGAGGCCAAGTACCATGTACACCTGCCTCTCCCTCCTTCATTAGGCATCTGCCAATGACAGAACAGGGAGAGTTCAATGGCCCCTCAGTCTGAACCAAAGCCTCTTCTCATATATTTATTCCCACATCATCCAACCCACCTAAGGGCAGATGGGCCGCCTTGCCAGCAGCAGAGATGCTGCATACCATTGTGTCCTACTGTCCCCCGTCCTGCAGCAGGGTGGCTCAGACCAGTCCTATGCTTCAGGATTCATTCTGGTTTGAATGTTTTTGTTAACGAAGTCACCACCATTAGCTCTGCATTTTTGCCAGCAAGGAAGAAGAGCTGCATGCTCTGCTCGTAACAGTCTGCACCAGCGGAAGTGACCACTGTCACTGTCACCACTGCTGAAACACACCCAACCCTCACTGTGCTCACAGCCACTATTGGGTCTCCACCAGTGTTCAGCGGCGTCGATGAATGTCAGCGGGTGCCATTTTTCCCAGTGGAGGAATTCAGTTTCACCCTTTGCTTCCTCTGCACTCCCATGTCAGATCCCTTTGTGTCGGTGCCCCTTTGCTGCCGTCTGTCACACAGCAACAACATGGAACGGGATATTGGTGGGAAGGGTCAACTTCTGCTGCCATCCCACCAACATTCACATTGTAGGCCAATGTAATGAAATAGGAGGCACTACTTTCAGAGCAGCCCTCGTATATACACATGGGGTCAGAACTTAAGATCCTTGACGTCCCTTCCAACCCAAGCCGTTCTATGATTCTATGCCCTTCCCTGTTATATTAGTTTTGCTAGTCAGTATGTGCAGATTCACAGGTGCAGAGAGGCTTTTTCCTGATAAAAAGTAGTAATATGTCAGGTAAGTTTATATTTTAATAATTCTGTATTTACCTACAGAAAAGCAAACAAAGTAAACATAATTCGAATTGAATACTGTGCATCCAGAAGGACTGGCTGTCAAATCATCACTTAAATTTATAGAGGGTTTTTGCTAAAACAAATGGAAATCTTTATGTAACATTTCTAAACTGAGTTGCTCAAATTACGTTTCCTGCCAATTTATGTCAGACATGGTACGCTGTTTTACAGAGAAAATTCATTACCAGGGAAGAGCAAAGGTGGATTTTTTCTTTATCTTCTCAACCCTATTCTAAAAGTTGCAGACCAGTATTTGTCACCAAATACCATCAGTTTACCTCCACTTTATAATACTAACAATAATCATAAAAAAGTTTATACATCCTAACGCATCTTTACTGAGGCCAAGCCCAAAGCCTTGGCTGGAGCACATGGGCGTGTTGTAAGAGAGCTGCGGAGTTTTGTACAACTCCCAACTCCTTCAGCAGACACAAACAAAGATCTGTGCCACGTACCGAAGCAAGTGTGTGGGTTCTCACATGCACACTCTTACCTACCAATGAAAATAATGTCATAAAGATGAGTTATAGCCTCAGCCCAGCTTTCCAGGTACTCCCAAAATTCCTGGAACACTCCGTCATTATGCGGTCTCAAACGTCTTTGTTCCTGAATTCAGCAGAGCTATCGCAGTTCACACTAGGTGAGGATCTGCCTGAGATTTATATAGCAACTACAAACTCTGCTCTCAGAAGGATAAAATGTTTACAAAAAGCATGGTGGTACCAAAATGAAGAATGGTGCTCCCTTCTGTGTCAGATGAATCATCTGAGTGACTTTGAGATATCTAAGGAAATACAGGAACTAAAACCTTCTCCTCTTCCTCAAAAAAACCCAAACAAACCCACAATCTTTGCCCCATTCTAAACACACAGTCAACAAGATAGCACAACAGTGTTGGGATCACGACTGGGCAGCTCAGGGAATTTCCTGCCATTTGATGAACACCAATGACTGACCACAACACCGAGAACATGGCAACAGCTGCTGAAGCTCATGTGAAGCACCGGTGGGAGCCCACAGGACCAGAGCCAGGCACTAAGAGCCTCCCCCAGACACAGGGGCACCACGCGGTGAGCAGTGGAGGAACGGTCATCGTCTCCACTAGAAGGGAGGTCAAGCTTTTACAAAATAAAGCATCATCGTAATTAAACCAGATGAAAGACATCGCTCAAAATCTAGAGCAATTATCAGGCAACCCTGTGAATCACCCGGGGCACTACAAACAATTCCAGAACAAAGGTCCAGATCAAAAAAAAAAATCCAATACATATGTATATGTATAAATATACACACACACACTTATTTTAGTGCTGTTTCAGAGAAGCATTAAGTTAAAATTTAATATAGACTCAAATATACAGAACTCGAGAGCTCTTTTACTCTGTGCATATATAATTGCTATGCCTGTGTAACCTATGAGTAAAAATTTTGTTTTGTCACATCCAGAAACACAATTTCTTCAACATACAGAACTGTACAGTTTATTAAATAAACACAAACTGGGATATAATGGCAGACATTTGTTTTCATTACAAGTAGTAATGCAATATTTCTCTAAGGCTTACTACATTAGCATTTCTCTCCACGTTCCAAATGCCTTTGAACTTTCTGAAAAGCTACATCTGTTAGCTCGCTTGTATACAGCCGAAACTTACCAAGCGAATTAACTTTTAATATAAATTGCTTTGTTCACTATTAAGATTGATGTTGGACACACTGTACTGTAAGTTGCAAACTGCAATTACAATTCTCTGCAATTATCTCTGGTTGTTAATAGCACAAGATAGCATGTCACTTTCTACCAAGTGTATAATTTATCATTTGTTTGGGTTTTTTTTTTCCCCATGAACTCTTGTGGTATTCCAAATGTATAATCTTGTTGTATTTATTTCCCAGTGGTCCAACAAAATGCACAGCAAGTGCTGACTAGAACAAACTAAAAGGCAGTGCTATTGACAAGCCGTCACTTGAGCGGTAATGAACACCCGGCCTCTACTTTCACCTCACCAAACTAACAGCTTTAATTTATGATAAAGCAAACGAGAGACAACCTCCAGTTTTATTATACCCTCAGTGCTGTTTCAAATAAAGTAATTAGAAGGTCAAGAGGCAGGTCTAGAAAGCCAAATACAAATGCAAGCCCTCTGCACTGACATTTTTAAGAAATCTTGACTGTTCAAAGAGCGTTTTATCCATTCCTCTTCTGCAGAGCAGCACCAGGCAGTTTTTACCACCGTAACCAATCTGAAACAGCGTGGTTTGATTCTTTGCTCAGTAATTAAGCCCACGTGTTAAGAGATACCCAGCAATGTCCCTTCCCATGCCTTTCACTTAAAAGAAAGGTGCAGGTGAGTTCGAAAACCATTTTCCTAACAGATTTTCACACAAAATGAAGTTTTGGATTGGTTTTGGTCTTAGCAGCACAAGAAATCTCATGGGATACCATAACATCACATGAAAGAAATATATGAAGGAATAATTATGCTAGAAAAGCGAGTTTAAAACCTCTAAAAGCTTATTTACAACTAGAAGAATAAACAGTTCCTAGAACTGGTGAAGAACTAGTTTTTCTTGAACACTTGGACCAAGCACAAAACTACATTTGGTCTTTGCTGTATTGTTATATAAATATTTACAACTACAGATATATAATTATGCTAATGCAGCACGGCTCCATTTTCATTACATGATATCATCTTGAATTTAAATTTCTTTCATTCAAAAGTATCTCATAACACCTCAGAAGCCAGTCAAAATCGTTCCTCAGCCAGATACAAATGAAACCTATACAATTAGGCATTCTTATTAGGCAGCCATGTGTCTTAAATTACATCAAAGCATGCTCCAATGTATTACTACAGTTCTGTTATATGTTGATTGGAAAATTACTTCCCATTAAGAACCTGTTTTTGTTGAGCCTTTGATGAGTTGTCTTAGACTGGCTTCACAACTTGAGATAAATCACTGAACTCCAGCCAGGTCTGAACAAAAGGCAGCAGCTGCTTACCACAGACCAGCAGCTTAGGAAAGACAAATCTGAGTCCAACTGAAATAGATGGGGGACTGAAACAGAATATGGCTCTCTGCATGGCCATTGGAACAAAGACCCTGCTCTTCACCTGAGTGCTTGCAGAGTATGTGTTAGAGATTGCCACAACACCTTGTTGACAGAACTTTGCCTCATCCAAGATACTGTTTTTCCACCTATGTCCAAAAACTCATATGAACTACAGCACCAGAACCAGAGAGAGGGCCACCTGCACACTCACGTCACACTCCAGAAGCAACCTCTGTACTGCATTCTTGTCAAACCACCACGAGTCAGCTTGTTCACATTGCCCTGGCTAAATTTCATGGGAGAATTCGCACCCAAAGTTTATCTGACTTCATCCAAAACAACAGGTCTCAGTTACTAGTATTCTTTCTACGTAGCAAAGGCATTAAGGCAAAGGTCTCACGAGTGCATGCATAAGGAAACACCGAGATTGCCCAAGAGTTTGGCATCAAGGGGTTTTTTAGCTTTCAGTACTGTGTTTTGGTAAGCATGTCTTACATAATGGTCTTTTAATTAAGATTCTGTTGTATCACTTTTCTCAAAGCAATTTTTACACCATCATGGCACATCCATATAGCAAGTGCAATTACACTTAATGACATAAGTGTTGTAAATGTGTAATTATGTAATTAGAGCATGCAGTTATGCTGTGAATGCCTTTGTGGGACTGAAGAAGACCCAGCAGATACCGTACACACACATGGGAGTCAACATAGCTCAGCTGCCACCCTGGAGTTTTTAGAGGCTACACAAAAGGAATGGCCTCAGAGATTTTCTTAGACAAGCTGTCCAAATGACAATCCTGCATAAAATCTACTACAAGGAGGCTTCCAACTTCCCTCTCCCATAGTTGTTAACAGTGATTTAAAAGTTTGTAGTGCTGCCAGGGACAGAGAAGCCTGAACTACTGCAGTGAAACCAGAGATGGAGTTTACTCACGTTCTGGTGAAGAATACTGATTTCTATCTCCACATCTTAATTACTACTCCTTCATAATCGATGTAGTTATGTGTTATTTGCTCTAAATTCAATTATGTCATCTAAATGACCAAATGTACATGACCTGTTTTCTCACAGTATGATTCCATTCATACAAACAAGTCACATCACACAAATAAATATATGGTACTCTGAACTGTGAAGCTTTATCCTGGTTCACCTGAAAAGCCTGAAGTTATTTTAATTCAGACTAAAGCCTTTCAATGAAACTTCCACAACCTGTTTTTCCCTAATGACCTTCAGGGTCTATTTTTCTCAAATTGGTGTTTATTGTATGAGGTTTTTTTTTTTTTTTTTTAAAGCTACATACTCCCAGGTAACATTTTCCACCAGACGTATAGTGAACTCCCTTTTATCCTACTTTGCAGGTCAACAGCACTGCAAAGATCATTTTCTTTGTCAGCTTTTCCCACAGAAACTCCAGCCCTCCATCTTCTACTTTCAGAGTACCCCCAGGGTCAGTGAATTCTTTACTAAGATGCAGCTGAAACTGATGGCTGCCCCTTTGCTGTCCCCTCGCCCCCCTTATCCCTTCCATCTTATGTTTATTACCTCCCTTGTTCAAACGGGTTGTACACTAAGTGGTGAATACAAGAGGTCTGTAAACCTGGCGTGGAAGTTTCAAAAAAAAAAAACCACAATAAATGCGTCATAAGGTTCAGAACACAGTACAGAAACATCACATGCCTCTACTGCTCAGTATACATTAAAATGATATTGCTGATGTTTATGTGTAGCAGGCAAAAAATAAGTGAAATTGTGCACTCCGACAGGCAGCAGCAAGTAAGAATGTGTGTGTGCAAACAAGAAGCTAAATCTTGGAATTAAATATACTAGGCATTCTCCCTTGTAGCATTAACTGCTGCAATGCAATCTGTATCACAAGATTCAAGTCAGACAATATTCAGTGTTAAGCATTTCTTTAAGCAAACCTTAGATGGGTTCTCAAATATATGACCACTGCACAAATGGAGCTCATGAGGATAATTAAGAGATGTTTTTAATACAATATTTTTAAAATCATCCACTCTTTGATTGGGATATCACAACTGCAAAGCACAACAGCAGCTATCTTCAGAACTACTATTTAAAGATTGTAAGCATGAGAGGAAGTACTGAGGATATATGGAAATCTGGGAATCAGTGAAAGATGTTGGTATGCAGGAGTGAAGATATACCAGCTGGTCCTCCTGCTTCAGCTGGTTTCCAGAGGGCCAGGAAGAAATTAGTCTCAGACTTCAGTTGAAAGAACACCTGGACGTTAACCTGGGGCACCAATTCCCTTATGAACAAGGTAATCTTTGTTTCCTCACCAATACATCTAGAAATTAAATAATGACTATTAAAAAAAATCCTTGCTCCCCAGTGTCCTTAAATCACTTAAGTTCAATAAGGAAAAAAGAAGCATTTATGAAAAGGCTAAGGGAAAAAACACAACAACAGGCCATGCTCTAACGTGGAGATAAACGTGGGAAAAAAAAAAAAACAGCAACATCTTTGGCCTTCTTGACAGAGAACACGTGTACAAATCTAGAGATTCTGAAATCTGCATCTAATTTATTTCCAGTTAAGAAAATAATAAATGGTAGATGCTTTCCTCAACCATTTGGCTTGTTGGACCAAAATGGAGCACCAGGTAAGGGAGTTCAGTGCTGGGCTAGGCAGAACTTCTACACCAAAGATGATGCTGGTCTCAAAAACTGTGCCATATTTTGGCTATTGACCTGCATTTTCTCTTACTTGGAGATCTTGCCTGAGGATGTTGAATGAGGACACAGTTTGTGTTTGCATATTTAGATCATCCAAAAATGGGTACTGCAGAATTTTCATAGTCATTTACAGAATCTCACATATGGCTAAGTAGAAACTATTAGTGGTGTGTGAATCATATTCCATTTGGCAGCAGTGCTATTCAGACTGCCAAATACCTCCCAGCTCCAAATACAGGACTAAACCTCTGTTTTTCTGCTGCAGCACACACTGCCCTTCAGAAATCTGCAACAGAAAACGCTAAGGGATTAAAATTAAAAAGAATTAGAAGAAATTGTGACTTTTTCCCGCATAAACAATGTTTTTTGAAAAAAACTCAATATATTTTCCAGAAAAGTGGTGATATTCTTACAAAATAATTGATTGCTTTGCAAACCAGTTTTTTTTTTTTTTAAATAAAAATTAAATGTTTGTCTTTTAGTTTCTTTCATCCTGTGATGAAGAAAAACCAAATAGGAAGATCTCTACTCCCACACCAATACACAAAGAAAAATCTATTTGCCACTCAGATTGTAAACAAGTCTGACAGAAATGATGAACCCTAATGATGAAATTAATTGTTCAATTTTTTTTTAATCTGTTCATACATTTTAGAAAACAAAAATCAAATTTCACTGCAAAGTTGCCATGAATCTGCTTGCCATTTTATTTTCTCCCTTTCATTCCTGGGACAAGGCCACTTTCGGGGCATTTTCACCCTTCCCTAGGCACCAGGCGACATCTCGCCACAGCACTTGATGATGGACAACGGTCAATTCTTAGCAGCAATCTTTGTGGTAAAGCTTATATCTCTGATGTCAGGTACGCTGTTGCTAGAGGAGCAGGAAACCTAGACAACGTGTATGAAGGGCCAAGAGAGGAATGGAAGGGAGAAGCAAATGGAAATATCTGCAGGCTGAAGAGGCTAGAACAACCCACCCTGAAGCACGAGCCGTCAGATAGGAACCAGCTACATGCTTCTTTTTTAAATGTCGGATAGCGGTGCTTCTCCCGGGCGAAAGAGCTTCCTATTCCTTCAGCAGAAAGCACCAACTCCAGCACTAGCTTTGCCTTATCACTTATATTTTCAAATGACTGGTTTTATCCTATGCTGATTTCTGCAATATGGTGTATAGCATATTTTACCTTCCTATTTGGATGATAAGCAATTTCCTTGCTACCCTATGTAAATAAGTACATGTCAATAATGGAAGCATGTTTTCAAAGTTTCCAAAGGTAGTCACCATCTTACCATGCACTTTTTTTTAAACCCTGACTTAAGTCTCTTTTCTGTTTTGAATTAGTTCTAACCATCTTCCTTCAGATGTTATGGAACAGAAGCAAAATTCTGTTCTCTCTCATGGCAGGTTTCTTACTCTAGTAAAGCATACAAGTGCTACACCAGCCAGATAGTGGAGTTTTCCATTTTTGGGTCAACCTTCATTTGCATCCTACCCACACACTAAAGATGTATATTTTATCCTTCGTTCAGTTCATAGCAGTACATGAAAGACACTTCCCAGAAATTCTTTGCTACAGCTTCTGATTCATGATGTATTTTATGGAAGACATATTTTAGGTTGTCCATCCTTTGATTTCCCACAGAAACTAATAAATAATCAACAAAAATATGATTAAAGACATAGCTTCAACTCTCAGCCAAAATGAATACTAGCTAGTTGAAAATCTTTCTGATCCAGATCTGTTTATCTTAGAAACAGAATTCTAACTTAGGTTTTAAAAAGCCTGATGAAGGGCTCAGCTAAGTTTTGACATGATATTTTCATATTCAAAATATCTCTTGAAATGAGAGTGAAAAGGAAATGAAACTTGAAATTATTGAAGGATGAAATAAGAGCATAAACTTGAAAAGGAAATTACTTATCTATAATTGCTATTCTCTACGAAAAGAAATCCTCTTAAATAATATTCAGACAGTATTTGATGTATATTTGATGGTGAACACTACTTTAAGACTTTGTTTAGGTAACTCTAAAAACGTAGCCAACAATAGATAATGGATTAAAAATATTCTAATTTATGTCTCACTTTCAGAATCAAGAGGTGAGGAAAAAATAAAATGAAAACTTCAAACTGAGAATTTCCTGTAATTCAATTCTCTGTGAGTCTATCTATTTATCTAAACCTCTATTCCAAACTTCCCAAACATATTCAACAAATTGGGAAGTCAGCTTGTATTATGTTTATTTGGAGAATATACATGGAACTTCTTCCTTGTCTAAACTTTCTTTTACAAGCATAGGAAAATACAAAAGACCTACCTAAAGAATATCGTTTATCAAAACACAAATGACCTCTAACCTTAGTAAAGAAGTATTTATTTTCATACAGGCAAACATGAGATACTTTTATAGATCAGTTATTGCTATCTATAAACGCCCAAGATGTGACACGTGACCCCTGCATTTGTCACAGCAGACCAGTTTTAGCTCAGAGGAGCAACATCACCTAAGTAAACACAGGAGGAAGCATCAAAGGAAGGGATCCTTTGTAAGAAGCTGGGAAGCACTAATTGCAACTTTCAGCTGTTCTCTTACAAAATTATTGCTTGTAATTGAGCAGTAACTATTGTTAATAGTTGATTTACAACTCAGTACAACGTATGATATATATATAACTTTGTCAACTCTATTAATAGATATTTATTTGGGCAATTATATACACTTTAATACTTTGCAAACAATTACTAATTATTTAAATATTTAAAGACAGGTGTCATTTATGTCTACATTTGGATGAGAATTGTAAATACACACAGTAGTTTTTGAACAGCTGGTTTTAATTAAAAAACTAGTACACTGGATATATTAATTTTTTTTTTTCATGTCCATCAATCTTTTAAAACCTGTAGCTCAAGTCCTCCTATCTATCAATTTATTTAAAAGGTTAGAAGAGAAAAATAAGCTTTCCTGCATTTTCAGTTCTCAATTGGTTTCTCAGCTTTGAATGAATTAGCCATTGAACTGAACCGTAGTGGAGAAAAACTCTGCATGCTGCTGCTGCTGCCAAGAGCCAGCTTAGCAGTTCAGCAGAGCTCCAGGTGCTTAACTCCTTCCGTCATTTGACTTCAAAACTTTAGCTGTAAACAAGTGTGCTGCTTGGTTACTGGTTTATTTCAAGTGATTTTCAATGATCATAATAAGTCTGTTTGTTAAACACCGACTTATGTTTATTTTTACATATTTATTTTAAAACACGATTCAAATATAAAACATTTTTATTTCCTTAAACTGTGGGATTTTGTTTTTTAAACTGGCTTTAGCCTCCTTTTTAAACTTACATTTCTTAAAAAAAAAACAACCATGAACTTCATTTCACTATATAAATTCTCCTCTAACAGCTTCCCACAGGGTTGTAGAAAAACAGACAAAACCATGGCTTGTCGGTGCTTCCCCCGGTTTGGGGACCCAACACCCTGCCTGTCCCGCTGAGCCCTTCCAGGCACCCCTCACTTTAACTTTCATGGCTGGGGCACAGAAGTCTCCTTAACTTCAAATTTCAGGGCAGGTCAGAAGCAAACTTTACTTCTTAAAAGCATCTGCAGTAATTACACAAACATGGGTCCAAGCAGAGGAACACAACACCTCCTTCCTGAAAGCCATGGAGATGCAATGTCGATGTAACAGGCCCATAAGTCTACAAAACCCTTATTTTTATGGACAGGCTTTACACATTACATAACACTCAGATGACTCTCGAGGTCCCTTCCAACCCCTACAATTCCGTGATTCTGTGACTTTCTCTGCTCTTGGTAACAGTGAGCGTTAGCAGCTTAGAACTCTCTATGATAATAAGTGGTTGTGCAGGAAACATTCGATTTGGAAATGTCTCTCTGATCCGTGGCCTACCTCTGGGACTTGGTCTGTTTGCACACCAGCTGACAGATGGACTCGTGCTCTCACACCAGGGAGCCCAGAGGTGCACAGTCCCATGATGCAGCTGCCTGAGAAGCCTTCAGCTGTAATGGCTGAGTGGGAAAAGTTTGCCCATAACCAGTAGGAAGATGAATGGGTCATCTTTCAACCCATTCATTCTGATAGAAAATCAAAACACTGAAGGTTCAGACAAGGCAAACGCTGTGCTCCCAAGAACTATAATTTAACATTATTGCCTTTTTAGTACCGTTTTCATCTGACTAGAAGCAACTATATTCCCAAAAAAGTGAGTTTTCAAAACCAGTACAGCACAACAACAAAGGTTAAGTAATCCTTGTGCAGAAGAAACTGAAAACACGAATCACGTGGCACACCATTAATACACTCTAAATAGAAATAGCTGATTACATAACTGCAACGCTCTTTCTTTGCCCTCTTCTGTGCAAACCTGGTGCCTTTTCTCCTCACACTCTACAGATGATGCACAAAATGGCTTTACGGACTTGCAAAGAAATTTTGCAAGAGAAGTTTGAGGATTAAGGTAGCGGAGTACAGACACCTCTAGAGCGAACAGATCGTGCCGTTGAAATGCTTTCATTTATTGTGTAATTTAAAGGAGTAAACAACAGCATTGAAACACTGTTGCAGCAGTATCCACTCTAGCAAAAAACCATCTAGTTTTACTGGAAGATAACCCAACATTTGTCCCTACATGAAGACCACAAGGATGTTTAAGGTCTGCTGCTGAAAGGCATTCCTAACAGAGCACCTCAACCCAGCCTCAATGCGCTCACATAAGCCACTAAAATCTGTGGAGGATTCTTGTTCCCAGCATCCTGTAAACACAGAATGCTAGTGTAGTGCAGACACACCCTTTAGCTCATGAATGAACGTAATTTTAAATACACCTTCTGCATGGAGGCTGGGAGTCTGCTCTCCTGTCTGCACAAGCCAGCTAATGCCTTCTCGCATTTCACGAGGCTCATCTCTGAAGAATTCCTGCAAGGACTCCAACATTTCAGCCAGAGCCCCCACACCAAAGCATGAAACACCAAAAAACTCAGTCTTCAATACATCAAATAAGTAGTCCATAATCTAAACTAAATTAAAAAAGCAGTAACTAAAAATTACAGAAAGCCCAAACGTCTGTCTGTGCAATCTCAACAACCACTGCGATTTGCTTTGTCCCAAAACTGTAAGTAGATTTTCAAGAAGCATTTCTCTGTGGAAGTCCTCTGTACATATTTCATGTCACTTCTGGTACTTAAGAGCAAGCCATCAGCCACATTAGGTGTCCCAGTACAACCAGCACCGAACCAAGCACCAGCACATCCAAGCACCAACCACCAGGCAACTTCTAGCAATGAGGAAGCAAATGGATTTCTTAGCAGAGAATAAAAAAACTTGAAAGAAGTTGCTTAAAAATTTTGTGTTAGTTATACTCATCAACAAAGCAGATAGGAAAATATATTTCCAGTTACAAACTATTTTAACACAGGAACTGTAATAGTTCAGCTTCACCCCAAATACTCTATGCCTGCAGATATTTAAAACATCACGCATCCCACCACATGCAACAGCTCTACATGGAGTTGAGCTGCAATACAGTAGGGTGAAGATAAAGCTGATGCAGATGTGCAAATCAGCGGTGTTAATGGAACAGCTGTTGTACATAGGAAGGGAGCTGGAGGCATGAGTTACTGTGCGTGAGTGATGAGTGTGAATGGTGAGCCCTATAAATCAAATGCCAACTAAGCTTTGCTTATTTATTCTCTGCTTGGAAGGAATATAAGAAATATCTGTTCCATACAGGGATGTCTACTAATGACTTGCAACAACCCAAATGGAAGTGTAATAACTTAACCCAGTGAGCATACAAATATATTTATTGATTCCAAACTGTAACATTATTCCTTCCTACATTCCTCCAATTTGTTTTGTTCCATTAAAAACAAATCTGGGATACTACAATAAACACTTGTACATCAAGAACAGAATATACTTGTCTATGAAGTAGAATATAAAAACCAACAGAAGTGCCAAGAATGCATCATGGCTAACAGCTATTGCTGACAACTTTGCAAATAGCCATAAGCAGCCATTACCTGGTGTTGGCCAGCCATACACACTGAGAAAACACTGAAAGCAGATCTCTAGAATTCAAATTCTAAACCAGAACGGTACCATCCTCCATTTCTACAGAGTTAATCCCTAGCCTGTGCCCAATTTTCCATACAATTTTTAGATCACTTCTCTGTGATGGGATACACGTGTTCTCTGTGGCCCTAACCACTCTTTCTAGCTCTGCATCTGAAACAAGCACAATCTCTATGAAGTTCCTGAACGAAATCCTGGGTCCTCTGAAGCTAATAGCAAAGTTCTCACTGACATCAATGTGGCCGTGTACTTCTTCATATTAGGAAACTTAAAGAATGCAAAATATGAATAAAGTGGCAAGCTCGAGTGCAGACTAAAATACAGATTCCTTGTCTTGAAGATTAAAGGCTGAGTAGCAGTTAGGGAGAGCGAGGGAACGACACGGGGAAGTGCAGCAACACAAAGTCTCCAGTGAATGGGTTTGTGCATCGTACATCTCAGCATTACTCACTCCCAAGTCAGAGCTACTAATAAGACCCCAAAGCACACATTTTGTTTAATATAACCCACAATATTTCCATTCCATGCTGGCTTTGAAGTCTGAAGTGTTTTAAAATTCTAAAAGCTAAAAAGGGTCAATTATTGCATTTATAAATACATTTAAGTACTGTATTATAGTAAAGAGAAAAAAAAGCAGAAAAACTTTTCTGTGATGACCAGTAATCATAATTGCTGCCTTCAACCGCAGCCACTCCTTCTCTGAAACATGAACTATTTGTTTCTGAGAACATTTTTTAGCTGTATGAACATAGATAACAGCTTGGCTTGTTTTGCAAGTTGCTTTTAATTGCATTTATGTGAAAAAAAGTGATAATTATGCAGATCTCCCAACCTTGTTGACAGTGTCAGTAAGAGAAACATCACACTAAAGTACACTTTCACAGCATAAACAATAAACCAGCTCTTGGAAATCAGCCATGTGGATACTAGCAGTAAAAGCAGAGTGAAAATATTGTTAATACAAGATAAATTACCATAGCAAATGGCAATTATTACTCATTTCAATGATTATTTTCAGAGCTACACAGAGAGAGTAAAAATATCTAACACACAACTTTTGTAAACCAGTAACATAGTAAATTCATGATCCTGTACTAAGATGGTAAAATGAGAGGTTTTTTTTTTCATTTTATTCTTTTGTTAGAAATCATTCTGTGCATATCATCTGTATTAATATCATTATATTAAGATTTGCTAGATACAGAACTTCACTGCCATTCAAACACCCCACACCATGCAGCACTATATGACAGACCACTTTTTCCTACAGAACTCCAGAGAGTAGAAAAGATATTACTGGAAGTTTACAGAACACCACCCAGTCATTCTGCTTTTGTCTTCTGGAGGTGGATTTGGGGATGTGGATTTGCACAGGTGGATGTCTCCTGGTCTTTTTTCCTCAGGCTATTTACCCTTCAGCCTGCTCAGATTTTCCATGCTACACTTCAGAGCTGCATGGGACGAGCTCAGAGCACAAATCCCATCGTTTGTAAAGAGCATCTGTGCACTAGCTTCCTACACACACCTTCAAAACTTTTTGACTTTGCCTTTAATACTCGCTATTACCTTTCTGAAGTAGGCTAAGCTGAGGAAATCCTAGCTGCTCCTGCTCCAGACTATGAATCAGCAGATAAATCCACAGAACGTTTACTGAAAGACGAGACTGACGTGCTTCTGATTTTAAATGAAGGCTGAATTCTGAGACCTACAGACCAACACAGATTCCCACCAGGCAGATTTGTTTCAGATCCCAAAGTCTGACCAGAACTGCTTACCCAGGGCCCAGCAGCAGAGAGCGCCCAGCACAGAGCCCAGGACCCAGCAGCTGCAGGAGCTCAGGGTGATGCTCCCAGCCCACACCACAAGCCAACATGCCTTGAAAATATGGTGCTGTGTGAGCCAGGGGAAGGCCTGGATACAGCAGGCAGAGGGGATCATGTGCACATGGTGTGTCAGCCACAAAAGCCACAAAGCAAGGAGAGGCCAGTGACGACACACATACTAGCCTTCTGCAGCACAAAGAATCTCTTTTGCACTACAACACACATCCTCGAGTATATACATACACAGTATATCTATATATACTGCATATATATCAATACGTACTGTACGTAAGTTCCATATGTGTATATAGTTTAAGACAAGCTCAGCTAGCATTAATTTGATTGCTTTTCCAAATGTCAACATTGGCTGTGAATTTTAGCTCAGTTTTATCAGTTAGGATTCAGGCTTCCTAACTTAACCAGCTTGAAGGAGTGCAAGCTCTACCATTTTCCATGCACATCGATCCTTGTCCTGCACATGCTGAATGCCAGCAGTCTCCTTATATGCAATATGGCTGTGGCCCTTCTCTTTCTATGCTAATGTCTTTCCAAGCTATGCACAGCTCTGCTGGGGAAAGAAAGGTCTGAAATTAACTATCTTTTCTCACACTTACTAGCATATTCTAATCAGTTTCTTATTTGAGAAATACTTGTACAAAGTCTAGAGAACATCCTTCTAAATTTGTGCAACCAAGATTGCAGTGCCTCAAGCTTTTGCAAGTCCCAGAAGAGGAGTATTGAGAAGTAAATGGCAGCGTGCAATGCCCCTCAGCTAACTCATTTGTCAGCAGAAACCCAGAAAGTGGTTTCAGGCCCCCTGGAAAACCAAAGCTTCCAAAGGAGCTCAGCACTGACATTCATCACTGCAGTGCTTAGTGCTAGGACGAGAGCTAACGGCCTTACGTTGTGCCAGGGGAAGTTCAGGCTGGATGTCAGGAAAAAAATCTTCTCAGAAAGACTGATAATGCACTGGAACAGGCTACCCAGGGAGGTGGTGGAGTCACCATCTCTGCAGATTTTCAAGAAACGTGGAGACGTGGTACTGAGGGACACGGGTTAGAGGGAAAGGTGGTGAGGGGTTAACGGTTGGACTAGATGATCTTAGAGATCTTTTCCAACCTTAATGATTCTATGATTCTTACAGCCTCGAGATGATGAAATGAGACACTGGCCATTTCAGTCCTTGGTCCCTGTTTCTCCTCCCCTCATTTGTACTGAGGTCAAATTTACACCTTGTTTGCAACCAGCATATTAAATACTATTAAAATCCAAATTGGAGAGAGTTTTCCTCAACATCTAAATGTTTTAAACATAAGAATAAACTATAACCTCTGCTAGTCTGACAGTGCAGATTTACTTGTCAGCCATATTAAACACAGATCTTAAAGACTTCAAATTATTAGAAGCTTAATCAAATAATTGCAAAGGAACTATTATTATACTATTAGAGAAACATCTGTCAACTGTGTTTAGAGTTTTTAAGAACCTAACAGTTAATGAAATGCTATGCTTTGTGTTCAGACAATGCCGGCTAGATTATGTCTGTGTCCTACAAATCCTTGCCATTATAAGCTACAAAGCACCGCATTTATATTTTATCACTCTTACAAAACATTCAACAAGATTCTCTTTCAAAAATAACACTTTTAGGGGATTGGAGTAATGGTTAAAAAAAAAAAAAAAGACCTGAAAAAAATAAGAGACACCTTTTTAGCTGACATCACAGCACTACCTAAATAAAACAGATACCAAGCTCATGTTAACATGATAAATATTTGAAATACAGAATTTGATTATTTCAAGGGGTCTTAAAAGGTCTTCTGAAAAGTGAGACGTAAAAGAAATAAAAATGTAAAATAACCCACTCTTCTGTTATAAATCATGGAACTCCTTTTCCCAAATCCATTAATAAAAACAGTGATTGTATTTCATGTTACAGTTATCTACAAAAGACCATTCTTAATTGCTCTTAAGGCATCATGTTTTATTTTAGCCAGGTTCACATTTTATTATAAAAGACTAATGGGGCATAGACTCCCAGTAGAACTTATTTTAAAATTTGGACCAGTCAACTATAAAAAGGGTATAAAAATAGTTATAGAGGCAAAATAAAAATTAAAAACTATAGCTAAACTTTCAGATTTACAAGTGTAATAAAATGTGTCATAAACTTTTGCTTTCATTCCAAAGCTTTGTCGTAAGAACACGCAGAATCTTTCTCCATTTCAAAAGCGTATGCTCAAATGTTAAATCTCCGTTTTCATTTTTAGTTTATAGTCTTACTTAGTTAGATACATGTGATTTCTTAAAATTTATTGCTGTTCCATTGAGAATCCTTGCTGATCAGAACACAAAAGTGATAAGACAGAGAACCACTACAGGATAATAATAACAACTTAATGGCATTTCTTTTTAATGAGGCAATAACCAGAGGCCTTCAGGCTTTCTGCTTCCAAGTTTATTTAACCCAACTACTTTTGTTATTATCTTATTAACCAGAACCCTCAAGTTGCCGTTCCCCTAATAATAACTGTAAAACTTACTGGATTCATTTATCAAATTAGTCAAGGAATCAAAAACAAGCCAGAGTAAAGAACTTAACAAAACCTCACCATGCTGGACAGATTCCCTCCTCCATGGGTGTGTGTAACACTAAGTTAGTGCTGATTCAAGGAAAGAGGGATTGCTGTGCTGTTTGCCACAAGACCTTTGAGGAAGAAAAGACTGAAAAATTCTTATCCTTTGAATGATAAGAACTTCCCTGTACTTGTGGGAGCTAGCTTTCTTTGTTTCATAATTTTTTATCTACTCTTGTAGCTGTTGAGGTCTGTAATTCAGTCCAAAGGTAAACTGTAAAGCTGTCTATTCAAATGACTAGCATGGTTTGCATGCCAGAGATCTGCAGAAATAACACTGTTGCCTACCACAGCAGCAACAAAAAAAGGAGACAGGAAGATTCACCATAACAAGTTTCTCTCCACGATGAGTTCTACAGGAGAATTTTGGACCCACCTAGTTGCAAAGAGGCAGAAAGACTCAACTGAAAGCCTACTGTTGCCCAGGTGCACAGTTGGTCACCCAGCTGTTTTTGCTCAAATCTAACAAAGAGTGGCTATAGCCAATGGAAGCACAATCTCTTGCTCACAGAATGGGTTAGTTCTTTAGTACTGTGCTACAATGCTCCGTCTTTTCAGATGGAGTATTATTGCAGCAGGTTGCATTCTGCTAACGATGTCATTTTTCAGGGTAAGGGAGATATGAAAATCTGTGACAGATGAACAGACTGGAGTTTCTCTTAACTGTTCTGGTCATGCCAGGATTAACCAAGGCAAATTATTCATGTGGAAACATTCTTATAGGTGAACAATAACACCTGCACAGGCAATAAGGCTTCATTATGCACATACGTCGATGACGCGTACAAAGATGTGCATGCAACAGCTATCTCTTACTGCAAGATATCAGCAGCTAACAGGTTTATTTCTATTTCCCGTCATACTCTCCTGCCACAAACACTTAAACAGAAGAATCCTGAACTGGCTCAGGTTTGTTCCCAGCAGGCATGCTTGTAAAGATAAAAAGAGTAAGATTTTTTTCCCTGCATACTCGCTATTTTGGTGGTTATTAACGAGGAAGGCTAAGGAAGGAATGGAATGTTTAGCCCAGCACCACAGTCTGATCCTGCAGAAAAAGAATACAAGAGCAGCCAAGCAAAGTAACTGTGTTCCTATTTCTGGGTCTAAAATTCCATGCCAGGTTGTCTTTTAAAGTCTGGTTCTCAAAGTTTTCCTACTCCTAATCCTTCTTGCTAAAAAATTTGTTTTGTTTTCTCATCCTGCAGCTTCTGGCAGCAAGCGGTATGTAAATATTCACTAGCCCATCTGAACCCTGTTTCAGAACAAAACAATTTCAGTTTCTAAGTGTCTGAATTACTTTAACTAAATCTGAGGATTTACCTATTGAAGCCTGAGCAGCTCCCTTTCAACTCTGAATGAAGGAAGAATTATGAGACTGGAGTTATTCAATGAGAGCTATCTGTCCTGGCACTTAATCAAAGGGATTAGGATTTGGAAAGAAAAGCCTACAGGTGATCCTCCAGGAAGCATACCAAGCAGTTATCAAAAACATACAAGTTCAAAGCAGCTCAATTTTCATATGTTAAAAGTATTTGGATGAAGCCTCAGGCTTGTTTCTAGGTAAAGAATTGTGTTAAAGCTGTTTGTACTTGCATACTTAGTAGACAAGGGAATGAAATAGCATGTGGTGAAGCAGTACTAGGTCCATCTAACCCTGATGTAACACAATAAATCAATCTTGTTCTGTTAGTGAAACATGATCTGATACTGAATCCAGGTTTCAGAGCGCTTTCCTCACTCTGGCAGTCACAACAGACACTCGTTTACCTTGTCAGCAAGGAGCACTGCCATAACATAGATGGAATATGTTACATGCTACCTCAAACGCTTTCATAATTACTAATCATACAGCTACATTCTGCACTAACACAGGCACAGCTTTTCAGGTTCAAATGATATCCAGTGTCTTTAGTTTGTAACAGATTTAAGTATTAAAAATACTAATTATCAGAGTTTTGTCTTAGCCATTTAGAGGTGTCAATAATGAAAGGGAATGCTGAATTCACCTACCAAGACTGTATCTACCACAAGCATTACATCCCACTGGCATAAAAGGGCAGATCAGGGACAGGGAGCAGCACCCACCATCACCGTGACAGGAGACAACGGAGCACCTGAGAGCAGGGCTGGCCCAGCGGCGCGTCCCAGACCAAGCCCTTAAGCCCTACAGGCCTCGCCACCACATCTCTGCAATGGCCTTCCTTGCCAACCACTGCAGTCACATCCTGCACGTGGTACGTGGAGACAGGGCTGTCCAGGAGCAGACACAGCACACAGCGTGTTCCTAGCTAGAATTGCTGTACATCACATAGCCAGCTCCCACGGAAATGAGCACGGAACCACTTGGCAGAGCTCACCCCGCACCGTGCCTCCTCCAGCCATGGGTGAGGCACAGACAGCAGGGCCTGCCCCAAGCTCAGCCCGGCTGCCTGGAAACACACAGCTCGAGCACTGAGTGCAGGCCTGTGCCAAAATTGCTAAAACTCAAGAGGTTTTAAATACGTATATATACATCTCTCTAAATTTATACATCTATGTACGTCTATATATCTCATTAATCAACTCAAGGGCAAGCACTCCACAGCCCAGTCCGCAGGAAAGGAGAAGAGCACTGATCTTCCAAAAATAAAGTAGTTCCACACAGAAAGGAGTGGAAAAAATAAGTATGCTCCAAAACTCAGCTTTCAGTCTTTGCTCAATAATAGTTGGAGAAAAAACCGTTTCATCTTTCCTTATTGTTAATATTACCATCCTTTATGCACTTGATTAATTCGGGGTGGGGAGTTGTAAACATTTCTGAACCCATCAGTTTCTCTGTTGATGTGAGGAAGAAATCCAAGAGCACATTATGCCTCAAAGTTATCTGGACCAGCTCAGTTAGCACAAAATCTAATGATAAATTCTATGAAATGACAGCTCTGGAATAGAAGCATAGTATATATGAAAAAGGACTAAGATTGTTAAAATACTCTGTGTGCTTACCAAAATATTAGGAAATAGACAGTATTTACAAAAGTACTTAAATTTTTTTTAACCAAGACTGGACTGTGGATTTTCATGGATAAGCCCCAGTCCTAGCAAATTTAAACAAATGGGGGAAAATAAAAACATTGCAGAATTTGAGAAAGTTTTGAGTGGGTCATTAGGGCTCCTTCAGAACCATTAAGTTCCACACTGCTGAAATACAAGCCTTACAACAAATGTCAGCTGCAGGAAGGCTACCAAGCAATACTGTCATACTGATTCTCTGTGGCTTCCTATAAACTTCACAATAAATGACCAGTTTGAATACTATTCTGAGACAACCTTGAAGTTCATATATGGACTGAATTCACCCGAGAGCATCAAAATGTGGCCCAAAAGCATCCAATAATGAGAAACTGGAATAAATTTCAATTTATACTCCGACTCTGGAGCTATACAATGTCTCCATACTGCTATCTGACTGTAGAATCAGGCTCTTAGACATTCATAGAAAGGAAATATGGAAACAGTTAAGAAAAGAGTTTTCTTAATTCTGGAGAAAATTATTCTCTAAAAGGCAAACTTAGTGAACTTACATATATCACGAAACAATAAAATTCTACTAAAATACACCCTTGCCACGAGTAACTTACATGAATTAGTTTGAACCTATGCTTATATAGGGAATGCTAAATGAGTAAGTCTCATTAACAGAGGTCAGGTTTCAAGCCACGACTTTCATCAGAACTGTGTGCTACTCTACAGAAGAAACTTACTAATGCATAAACATACTAATTTTTAGCCAAAATTTTAGACAAATTGGCTATTATTAAGAAATTCTGAAGTCTTAAAAGACTCTAATCAACTTTAGGGAGTTGCCAGGTATCCTAGCAGCTTATTAACATATTTCCCTTATGACTTGTTTTATATCAGTCTTACAATCCTGATACTGTGCTAGGCAGCATATACACACAGAGCAGGAATCAGCCAGGAAAAGATCACACTCAGAAAAGAATAAACAAGGCAGGAGAATGTCTGTGTTAAGATTACAGTAGTACAGCACCTATACAAAGACCAAGGGAGCTGGAATTGAATCCATACCTTTTACCTCTCTTTCCAGAGCATAAAAAATTATCAAACTCAACGACAGCTGAGCACACTCAGCACCTTGTGAGATCAGTCCTGCAGGAAGTTCATCTTCATAATAAAGTTATTGAAAGCCAAATATCACTTTCATTCATAATGGTGTAAACCCACAAAGATTCTTTATTTCTGTGAAGACCCTCAGAGTGAGATTTGGCTCCAAAAAGACTGAGTTACTGAAACCGATGAGTTTGGTAAAGAATTTTAACAAGGGAGTTCCTTTGGATTTACACCAGTGCAGCAGTGTACTTGTCCTTGTACAACCAAAATACGAGGCTGTACCAGCTCGCTTCCCATGCTGTCTTTTGTAAAAATAGAAAGGGCTGTTGCCATCACAACATAAACACTGGAATACATCTTGTGTACACTATTAAAAAAAAAAAAAGATGTATTGCATGATTGCTACAATTTTATTCTTATGTCTTTTTGCCAAAAAGAAAGTATGGCTTTAATATAAGTTTACATCTGCGTGGTATTACATGCATGTAAAACAGATGTAACCTAATTACATTTTCATTTAAATTGCTAAATAGCTACTTAAGTGAAAAGCTAAAATAACATACAAACAACAGTTACTATAATAACAAGTGTACTTAGAATTAAATGAAAGGGATCAAAGCTACAGCATACAAAATTTGAGCTGGTCTTTGAAAGAGATACAGTGACATAACAGCACTGTATTGATTTACTCAGTAATTTAATGTCTCTGCAAACTCAGCCAGAAGACACATCTCAGTTTAGCAGAGACACATGGGGGCCAATCCCGAGTTTATACAAAGACTTTGGATCTCAAAGATTAGACATAACCTACTAGAGATTATGTAGCAAAATCCCAAATTGGAAATTAGAATACCAGTGCAATACAATCAACTTGATTACAGTTTTAGGCAGACCTGTCTGAACTGGCTGGACTCAGAAATCATGTCATAACAGTGCAATCAGAGTCTGCCGTTTTATTTTTAGCAGAGACTGCAGTCTTCAGAAGAGATAGTGTATTTATTTCCAGCTCTCCCTATGCAAACATATGTTCACTAGAGCTAAATCTGGGGGACTAATCAAAATATGGTGAGTACCGTGGAAAGATTGGAATAAACTCTCTTGGGTGTTTAAAGAAAGGAAAACATATCTAATTTGCATTTGAACATTTTTAACAGGACTAAAAGGGCTAAAATAACAAAGCCCAGACACAAACGCAGAACTATCAATTGCGTTGGTAAGACACATTTAAGTGTACGTAGATAGTCAGGAAAAGATGCACAAATGCAGGATTCTGTATTTCTAGTGTCACTCTCAGGAACTTAAGATACGATTAACATTTTGTATGGATGTATTTCCATCACATGCACATAGTATGCAAATAACTTCTATGAGTGTACCACTTGAAGCAAGAAGCAATCATACATTTCTATCTGCAATTAATCCTAAATTTTATTTACCTGATTTGTTCACATTCTGTATTTGGTAGAGTTTGTCTTTATGTGCGGCTTTCCAAGCCAATTTTGCAGGCAGACAGACGACATTTATATCTATAACCATGAAGCAGTTAGTATGTAGGTTTTGATATACACTTACACTTTGCTAGAGACTACACTTTGTATCCTGAAAAATTTCTGTTCACTTGTTAAGTCAGACTGAAGGAGACACAAGCTGATGAGCAGAGCTTTACACCAACATGCAGAAGCATGTCAATATTTTACATTAAACAGTTAAGGATATTATTGAATAATTTTTCAGAATAATGGTGATGTGAACATTTATTTTAAACTGATGCCCCCAGTACCTGTAGCCCACGAATTACCATTGGACTTGAATTAAACATTGTCCTCTTTACAAACACATTGAGGCAAGAGTGATGTGCACTTGTTGATTTGCTAAAAGAAAAAAAAAAAAGCCTATGATAATAACATATGCACACAATGAAGTGAACCCAAATAGGGTTTTCAGCACCAAGGAAATTACTAAAATAGTCAAATTCTCATCATTTCCACTTCTCTTGAGGTCTTAATTTTCTTTATTAGTCTCTTAGATAATTAGTGACAAAGCATCTGAATTTGTAATTCTGTTTTCCCCTAATCCAGCAGACTCTAACAAGCTCCCTTACAGGATTTCAGAAGGAAATCCAGCCATCAGATTTTGCAATCTCATACAGGTGGCTTTGCATATATATACACATATAATCTATAAAGTTACTATTTGCTTAAAAATAGTACGTAATTTCACAGCATCTAAGGATCATTTTTTCTATAAAATCATTTTGTTAACACCACAAAAACAGCAGTTTAACCAGATTCCACTTTAACTCCAGGAGGCCACTCCCTGATAAACCATACCTCTAGTCCTCTCATTGTGAGTCTTGGAATTTAAATCTTCAATTACAGCAAATTCTAAGGAATAGCACAGCTCAACATGTGTTTAATCTATCAGCAGATTTGAAGGCAAAACAAGCTGAGTAAAGAGTACGAACTATTCAACCTTCCCATTTACACAAGCCCATACGTAATTTACAGCAGAAACCTGGGTGTTGGTCAAGTGATAGGAGACGCATTTGAAACAAATTCAGTCCCCAACAAGGTCAACAGAACTGCTCAGCACTTAATTACAAGTATCAGTATACATCAAGCTCAGGTACCGGACATAAGTGACATTCTCATCTAGGGTCCTCAAAAATCTATCTCCCTTCTTTTTTGTTTTGTTAATGATCTACTCTTCTCTCGCTTTTATGCATCTGGACTTCACAACCAGGGACTTGATATGTACAGAACATTAATGCACAGTACACACTTGGATTCTGTATAAAAATCAGTAATCTTCAACAGAAAAGTTGAAGCCAGAACATATTCTGCTCTTAATGTACAAACAAATATGGATGATCAGGCAAAGTTAGGAAGTAGATCTGAGTTCTCGCTGTTGTTGTTGTAAAGAAGGAAACAGGACTACTGCAAAGTCCTGTCATTCTCATTAGTCTATCTTAAAAAGATAGATCATATAACATCACCAATATAAGGTACACAGGGGGTTTGAAACAAGAGCTTGGTATCCTTCAGCATTCTTCATGCAACCTACAACAAAGAGGAATCTCAGCTGATGATAGCAGGCTGTTGAGATTGCAGATGTTCCTGGCTTCTAAACACATCACGTTGCCCACCTCCTCCTTTTGTGCACTAAGGCTAAGTGCATATAGATATTTTGATAAGTGCATACATATTTTGATATTAGACATGAACCAACTAGAAAAAAGATGCACTTATCTTGCAGAAGCACTGCTTTTTCAGTTCATTTTAAAGAAATTATCTTTATTAAAAGAAACATGAATTAACTTGACAGGCACATGTTATTCTGGTGTCTCTTCCATGTGGGCTGGATAGAATCATAGAATGGCCCGGGTTGGAAGGGACCCCAAGGATTATCAGGTTCCAACCCCCCTGCCATAGGCAGGGCCACCAACCTCCAGATCAGGTACTAGATCAGGTTGCCCAGGACCCCATCCAACCTGGTCTTGGACACATCCAGGGTCGGGGCATCCACAACCTCTCTGGGCAGCTGTGCCAGCACCTCACCACTCTCTCGGTAAAGAACAAATCTTTCTGAAAACTTCCATTTTCTCATAATACTGAATCCCCTATATTACTATTTATAGCAATCTTACGATCTTTTGCAATACAATAGTGCTATGTGGGTTTTTTTCATTGGAATAAAGCAACAGTATCTACTTTATCATGAAAGGTTCAGCGTACCCAGCCCGTATGCATTAGAACACTGACACTTCTAAAGTAGGAACCAGCCTCTGACCCTATTTTGAAGTGCCAATACAACTTTACTGCTTGTATTTTAAAATATTTATTTCCTTCATAGATATTTTATGTGTGGATCTCAGTCCCCAAGCAGTAAATATTCTTATTTTCACATTAGTGGAAACCCAAGACTAACATGATGCTCTATTACAAAAGACCTTCCTTCTTGGAAATCAGATCATCTTCAACCTCAAGCTCAAATGTAAAGGCATAAAATCACGTGTGCATTTGGTGATGGACAGATGTAGAATCACAAACACAGAAATGCAAATGTTTAGCTGAAATGCTGAATAAAAACTTTTTTTTTTTTTGGTTCTCTCTCTGTTGGGAAAATATCCTTTGTTTTGAATTCTCAGTTTTCCAGCTTTGAGATAATTTACATCACTTTCCAGCTTAGCTCAATTTCCTCTGTGCATATTAATACAAAGCTCTGTAGTTTTGCTTGCCTGTTTTTCTTCTTTTCTTTCATATAGAAGACTGCTATCAGAAAGCGAAGAAACCGATCCAGTGAATATTTCCCCCCCCCCTCCAATTAGCAAGTCATCACACTTTCAAATGAGTTTCCCTTCCCCACAAACAATAACTGCAATTCTGAATGCTGCCAGCACCTAAGCCAACAGTTGTGCCCAGAAGTCTGTTAACCATGAATTGGTAACTGGCATCACAGTGGAGTTGCTGTTTTTTCCTGTAATACCTTTTACACAATTAAAATCAATACTGTCTGACAGGATAAATCACCACCAAGAAAAACACTCCATCTTCTGGCACAAGCTACTTTCCATACCACAAGTAACCCCCAAGAAATGTATACACTTTTGTTCCTTAATGTTTAGTACATTACAGTAGCAAGTTCTTTCCATCATATTTTGCGTCAAGTAACTACTACCCTCACCCTTCACACCCTTTCTTTTCCATTTTTCCTTCTCTTTTCTCTCTCTCAGCTTTTCAGTCGTTATTGGCAAAGCCTTCCCAAAACACTGATATTTATTATCATGAGGAAGAAAAACAACACTGATAAAACTATTTTAGATCTCAACTTTCTCTTCGATCATTACTTCAACTTCCATTTTTCCTACATCCATTGAATGCCTGGTTGTGATGTCCCTAACATCTCTGCCTGAATTTCTTACAAACTTAAAAACTTTTGATGACTGATCCATCTTCTATAATCCCTTGAGTTCCTGGTTTTGCAATGTTGTGTTCAGGAATGCAGAAAATTACTTCACAGAACATGATGAACATACAAACTGCTCATTTCATCTCATCTCATTTTCTCTAGTGATTTATTTGGGAGCATACCTATGCAATTATGAGCTGATCAGATTGTTTCGTAGAAAAGAAACTGGTCTGCTTTGTGAAATTTAATATTTTAAGACATATTTCTCCTGTTACTCACAGTAGAGTCAGAGATGTTTCCCCTTACTTCCATCTTTCTTGCCCTTGCTCTATACTGTATTTTACCTTAACATCATGCAAGTCAATATTAACTTATTAGTTTGATTAAGGAACTTCTTATTGCATTTTTAGAAACTTATCCTATATATTCATATGCTACATATTAAGTGGCTACACCCAAGATAGTCTGCATCCAGAGAAACGCCAGAGTCAGATAAAGGACTACATAAGAATACAATCTTTCTGAATTTCTCTGTGGGGGATGAGATAAAATACCAAAAGTATTTTACCTGTTTGCATTTGAGCTTCTGGAACTTCTGAGGATGGAAAGGTATTCCCAGGTATCATTTCTTTGCTTGATTTGCTTGCTCCATTAAACAGGCACTTACTTATTTTTTCCATATATATATAACAGAGAAGATGATCAATTTCCAGAATTGAGAAACAGATTTAGAAACCCTTAGATTTCACTTTATTTTTTATAAATAAATCTGTTGAAACAAACTTATGCCGAAAAGACTAAAATAAATGCTGTTTTAAAGTATCACGTGGAAAACAAGTCTAGCAATTTTAAAGGCAAATTTGGAGAGAGTAGCAGAGATAAAATGAAAAGAATTAAAATTAGAGAACCTTCTGGGACCCTTAAACTTTTATGAGAATAGCCTGAGTGAAAGACCTCAATGTATAAACGTAAATTAACTCAAGAAATTGAATCTTTACTTGCATAAATTTGTTACATTTAACAACTAAAATCTATTTAAATGTTAATGATCTAAAATTTAAAATGTGCCCCCCTATTAATAGGGATGAAACCTTCAGAAGTCAGTATCAACGACTGGAAAACGTTAAGGTAACAAAACCTAGTGCACTAGTAGCTATCAGGGAACAGGAGTTTTTGATGAAGTTTCCTATAATCAGAGACTGCTCCCCATTCTGTTACGCGCCTTGTGTAAAGAAAAGACTGCGAAAGATGATTTGAAGAAGAAAGGGACTAACAATTCTTTAGGCACTCTGCAAGATCATTCATTATCAGGTACTGTTGCTATACACACCCTGTAAACTTTGAATCAATAGATAGCCAAGCAACTCTTAGGAAGCTGAAGAATGATATTTGAAGCAAACCACTTATCACTGCCTAATCTATGTCTCTTGTGCACACAATGTCAGTGGCAAACTCACTGCACCCCAAACTGTCAGTCAGCAGTCATCTTTGAAAATGAACCTCCACAGCAATTACCAGTGTGTTACACTGCACACAATAGTTGTATCCTGCACTTGAGTTAAGGATATTTTTATACAATTCTTAGCAATAGCTTCTAAAATACACAGCCATCAATTTATTGCATATTTTTCTGTTTATACATATACACACACTCATATACATATTAAATTTTTTTGTGGTGGCTGTTAAACTTCACATATGGTCCTTTGACTTTCCATACACAGCTGGCTTACTTCCCACTTATACTTTTCATACCTCAGGATGGAAATAACCTCAAAATTTTTAGTTCCTTTAGTTCCAGGTAAATCCACATAAACATTAAGACTTTATCTTGAAGTACTTCTCTTTCTGACACCTTCTGAGAATCAGTTCACCTATTTCTAGTTGCTTCTTCAAGCCTTTCCTGTCTCTAGCAGCAGAGGGGAGAAAATGGATACAGAAGAAACCAAATTCTGGCAAAAAGAAACACCAGTTCATTATTGATGGATTTTCCATTCAGGGAACCTGCAGGTAAACTGCAAAACCATTGCAGAATGTTCAGAATCCACCTCAAATTTGGGGTCTAGAAGGGCTTCTAGAGATCAACAAAGACATTAGTGAACTGAAGGGTGGTTGAGATGGATATACAAACAACCCTAAAGTAACCGAGCATCAAGACATAATGTTCCCTCAAGGGTACTGTCAAGACTTAAAGAAAAACAGTGACGGCACCAGTGAGCCAGGCGTATGGCAGGATTTATAGCTGTGCCGTGCCACCAGAGGGCACACACACATACAGCTGAAAATACCTAACCTGGATGAATGAAACGCACCTGAGCAGCTCTTTGTCTCTTCTTAACCTACAGAAGGAATAACAATCAACTCCAAAATAAAAAATGTCTGAGAATAGCAATTGCGTTTAAAAGTCACAGCAATCACAGAGTTATTTTAAGTCACTTCTGCTCAATGGCACGTAGCAGACCAGCCTCAGCCTTCATGTATGGTTCCCCAAATGACCAAAGATTCGGCCTAACAAAAAAAAAATCATATCCTGAAGTCTTCAAAAATCCCACGGAACTTTTACAGACCCTGTGTCCTGTCCAACATCCAGCTTGACTTATGCTGCACAGTGCATGCAGCTTCCCTTGTAATTGCAGAAAGTTAGCGTTCTTACCCCTGCCTTACCTCCATGAACAAGGGGGAGCTGGCCCATGTGGTACGGTGCATTCCTTGCCAGGTGGCACAAGGGTATGGGATTTTAAAACAATCTGTCAATCACTTTCCTTTTGAATAGCTATATCTATATACAGGACACATTTGACTCTTATTATGCCAGTAAGGAACATGTAAAATACGTTGTCTTCATATAATTACTTTCACGCCACATAGTCACCTTCATGAAGTGATTAACCTGAAATTTAGTAATTGACTACATGAGGCAATCATAGAATCCATTTAATGTGAAGTCCTCTCATCAAGGATGCATCAGATCTTAAACTGATAGAACAGATACTACACCCGATCTTAGCCAAAAGGCCCACATGTGATCAGAGCAAATAAAATACCAACGAATGTTAATACACTTCTGTACAAATCACATTTAGTATATAATTAAAAAAAAAACAAAACAGAAAAACAAACAAAAAACCAACGAACCAAACAAAGAAATGTACCCAAACGAAATCTTTAGCTGTTAAAACTGAAGGATAGTTGCTAGCTTAGCAACAGGCTGGCTTGGTGACAGAAATACACTGAACTGCCACACAGGAGGTAAGTTTTCCTGTCTTCATTATAGTCTGGCACTAAAATGAAATGATAGCCGCTGTATGCAAACGAGCTTTCTGAATTAATATAAAGATATATACAACTCTTCAACGGCCTGCATATAAGGAGGAGTCTTGTTAGCACAGCTCCTGAAATTAAATTCTCCATAAGTGTTCCATATCCAAGGTATTCCAGACGGAATACAATCTCAGTTTAGAGCAGACACTCGAAGTTCCTTTGCATGTACACTGATACCGCAGCACCACAATTCTGCCTAGCAACGAGATCATAAATATCTTCATTCTTTCCCCTTTGGTGGGTAAATAAATCTGATCTGACTTCACTTCTACCTTGCGCATTTAATGATGCACACAACTGAATGAAGATAAACTTTCATGTCTGAAGATGCTACACATCTACTTATTGTGAAAATAATAATTAATAAAAACATTTATGACAATTCCTACATTTCACTTCACAAAAAATACAACCTAGGAAGAAAAATGAACTCATTTTAAGAGCACAGTGATGTTTGTCTACAGTTAGGTGCCAAAGCACAAGGAACTTCATGGTTTAGGTTCCTCTCCTCGAGGCAGGTACACTGCAATTGAGAAAAGTATAAAGAAAAGCAAACAGTACAGTCAAAGACACGGGAAGGAGTGATTCTGACAAATGAATAAATACAGTACGACTGCTCAGCATGGAAATGTTACCACAACAAGTGGAAGCAACAGAACTCTATAAAATCATAATTGAATGAATAAACTTACCAAGGGAGTTACTTTTACCTACTTGCTAATATAAGAAAAATGAGTAAAAGGAGATAGTGCTTTTTTTTTTTTTTTTTTTTAAATATAGGAATCTTTTGTAAATATTAAAAGTCTGGACAAATCAAAAATTATTGCATAATTTCACTGAGAAAAATATCTGTGCAGGACCATTAAATACAAAGGTAACACCTTTGCAGCAGAAACTCTGTTGCCCCAAATCACTGAAGCTGGATCAGTAGCCAGCGAGAGAATCACTCTATGCTCCTCTTACAACCATTTCCTTCTTCTGGTACCTGCTGCTGCCTGGCACTGTGCAACACTGAGCCACAAAGGTCCTTGCTCTGAGCTGGCAAGGGGCTGCTTACCACCGGAGGGAAGAGCAGTACAAGGGATTACTGGAGCAACTTCAACACCCTTGTTTTTATCTTCATACTTCTTACTGACAGACAGCTTCTTCTTTACATCAGTGTACTCAACCCACAGACGGACACAGCACTGAAGCCACAAACATGGATGCTACTTACAAATTACTGCTCTTGACTTGCAGAAGTATGATGTTCAGAATATAGGTACTTTGTATTCCAAACGCACATGCACTATGATATTCACTGAACAGAGGGACCACTGGGAGCAACTATGGGCACTAATGAGCTACAGCCGAAGTGTAAAGATGCAGAATTGTTCCTGGGCAAATGTGTACTGGGGAAAGAAGTTTGTACAATGAAGTGGGTTGCTTTCCTGAAACAAGAAGGTGGAGTCTCTAACTTGCAATTTTTATGGAGGAAACAATCCCCAAACAGGTGTTTTGCTCAAGAAAATCTCCCATTCTCAACCTGCTGCCTTCCCTCCTCTCTACCACAAGAGAGACTTCTCTGTAATAATAATATTTTATCTGCTATTCTACAGAAGGTATTCAACCTTCCTTAAATCATACATGTACATGCTTAGATTATGTTATTCAGTATACTTGCCAAGAGTTTTTGTTAACTCTGGAATGAAAAAGAAACCCCAAAATGACACAGAGCCTAGAAATAGAAATTTAAAGAACCTAAAATTATTCACAAGCTTTGTGAGTGTTCATAAGAATGAATTTTTATTCAGAATAAAGGACAAATGCTTTCCTTTTAATTATCAACATTTATCTCTAGGACAAGACCATCAGGTATATAATACAGAAGATTCTTTTAATATAGAGGACAGATGGCAACTTCACTCCTGGGACTTACTTAGACTGCCCCAGAAAAAAAAAAAAAAAAAAAAAAAAAAAAAAAAAAAAAGACAGGAGTATTTCCNCCCCCCCCCCCCCCCCCCCCCATGATTTTAAAAGGCTTTGAAAATTCCCAAAGGAATGCAAGTCTGGATACAAGAAAGCTGGACTGCCTTGTTTGCAAAGCAAATGATAAAGCATTCAGGAATGTACAGAAACTCCTCAGGACTGCAATGTACACAATTTGCTTGAAGAATATGTTTCCTTGCCATCGACAGTGGCAGAATCATACACGACAGATTTTCTTTTTGAAAACTAAATTAAGTTAGCAGAATTTATGATGATGTAACATGTAAATCCAGTATGGCAGATAGGAATGCTCAGGAAAGATGTAATTGGTTTGTTTTGCAAAATCAAAATATTTCGATAAAGTAATAAAATCATTTTAAAATAGCTTTTTACAAAGGACTTCAACTTGTCTTAAATCACACATGCATCCATCTATGCACATGTCATTTCATAGCCATGTCTCATACTTCACTTTCAGGGTGTTAATATCATAAGCCATGCATCAACACTTATTTCTCAAGTGTTAATACCATCAGCATTCTGCTGGGTAAACAGCCACAACCAGGCCGGTGTTCTCAGCTGCCTCTGAGAGCAGCCAGCCCTCCTGCCCTTGTTTTACAGCACAGTAAAACCATTTACTTTAAGTATCAATTTTCTCATGGAAAGAGCCAGACTCTAAATAAAAGAAGAGTTTAATAGTGGTTTAAGAAAACTGGAAGACATGCTTTATGCAATAGCATTAATTGAATATTCTGCAAATTGCAAAGTAATGTGATTATTACTGAGGGTTTACATGTCTGCAAAAAAAGATTGGAATCTAGTCGACTAAATTGTGTTTGTCTCCATTGCTGGTGCTTTGGGCCACAAATGGTAATTTCCGTCTCTCCTGGTTTTCTTTACGTTGGCTTAAAAAGCACAGAACAATAAGATCTGTAATATTTTTCTTAAGGCTGCAAACGTAAAGAATGAAATAATGCAAATATTTTTCCTCCTTCAATTTACACCAAAGTTTCAAAACCGCAGTATTTTATATTGCATGATGCGCCCTTTAAATAATTAAACCGTTCAGCTCCATCCCTAAGTTAAAAAATACATAGAACAAGCACAGCCATCAATACCGGATTTGCCCCTCTCTGAATTAATCCAATTATTCAAATGTCAGTTATAACTGTCAGAGAGCAGTTCCTTGGGCCGGACCAAACTGTTAAAAATTAAAACTGTTTTACCTCGTTTAGTCTCTCTGCCTTTTTAATGTAAAATCCATGGTCTTGACAAAAAGTTGTGGGATTTGACACCCAATGCAACACAACCCTATTTCTGTCATACATGCATAATTCACTTTGGAAATTTGCACTTGCTTTAAAATATTACTAAAATATACATGTAACATATGCTAATTCGGCCGCGTTGGCTTGTAAGCTTCAGCCACTAGGTTATATGTAAACTTTGCCAAGTGCACACACTGTACATAAAGGGATTATAAATGAAAGAAAAGATCACTGTCCCTAGCTCTCAGTTTCCAGCTTTGGCCAAACTGACAGCCCCAAATCCCAGCAACATCTAACATGCCCTTCCTGTGGAGAAGACAGCCTGTTCTCAGAGCCTTAATTACATCCCAGCTGACTGCCCGGCGTTGCCAAAACCAGGCAACAAACGATGCACCTTCACTTGCAATATGGTCTGCTAAACAGACTCCCAGTCACACAGAAAGAAACTTTCACAACAAGGAGAAATAAAGGGACAAGCTCGAGCGGGAGGCAGAGGGCAAGCAGCAATCAAGGCAGGGAAAAAGCCTTGGCGGCTCCTCGGGGAGCGGCGAGCAGCAGCACGGAGCAAACAAGGCCGGCCCGCGCTCCAAACAAGCTCGCGGCCCAAGGTGCCTCGCGCCAAGGACTGCTGTTCTCCAAGATGGGCCGCGGGAACCGAGACTCGCTAGATTAATGATTGCTAAGGAAGGCTAACCAACCCCACACTGCTCCGGCCATTATAATTACAGGAGAACAGCACGCCGCATTCTGCAATCGCAAATGGTATCATATGTTTTCCTGGCTGGCTTGCAGGAGGAACTTTATTTGCACAGATGAAATAGCAGAGCTGCAGATTTAAAGTAACAGAGTTACTTTAAAATGAGAATTAGCAGAACGGCTCACGTTTATGGATACCCACAGAAAAAAGTCCTACAGAGAGCTGCTCTGGCTTGCAGACCCACCAGACCGACGAGTCTGCGGGGAAGATGCTCCCCATCCCGCCCGAGGCTGGCAGCTACACTCGCTGTATTTACAGGATGGAAAAAGTTGTAGTCTCTTAACAAAATTAATTCAGCCTCACAGAGGTTCTGATAAAGCATGACACTTTACTAAGACTATCTGGCTTCTGTAGAATCCCTGAAACACCACTCTTACTAAAAGTGCTAAGGAAATGAAGGTTATTTGCTATTGATTCTAAGAATATTAATATCAAAAGTATGTCAATTAGCTTCCACTGAATGGACTTCACACTTGTACAAAAGTTAGTGACATACAAACATACAGAAATGCCTAGAAATATTAGGTATTCACTGATACTCAGTAAGTTTTAGTTAACGTATTTCTACAATAGCTTACAAGAGGTAATATATATATTTTAGGTTACTCCAAATCACCAAGGTATCTTATTTCCCCGATAAAGCTAGGCAGGTTCTACCTACTACATACATTCAATTTTCAGATTTGCATCCTTCTGCAATATGCATTTGATGAACTAGCCTGGTATGATATTTATACAAAAATGACACTCACATTACAACCGACATCTACCTCACCAGATAAACACTCCTTCAATCTCATTCTTTCCTTGCCATGCTTAACTTTTACATGATGGACCATCTACTTCCCCAAAAGCCAAAGAATTTTTGCCGCTGACTTCGTTGGGAACAAAATTTAGGCCACAAGAACTGGCTGCATACCACTTCAACCAGCGAGAGTATGCCACAAACAATAAATCCTAATGCTTTATGAATGAGAGAAAAAGTATCTCTTGAAAATAGTTCCAGATTAGTCAGCTTTATTGACATCAGTTTACAGGACAGAACCCAAGTATAATAACTTGCAGACAGATTCATTCTGAATTTTTTCCTTTCCAGCACTTTATATAAAAGTTATAAAAATAATTGCTACAGTCAGAGTACATCACATTTAAGCCAAGGATTACATTTAATACCTTCCAATATAAACCTATATAGGAAAATTCTTAAGAATAGATGACAATTTTCATCAACATCTCAAAGACTGAGTTCAGAAGACAGCACCTGATAGTTTGGCTGCACTGCATTGTGTTGTAGCACAGAACTAGGTCTTATCCTTACACTTGAATATTCAGCCCTGAAATCTATAAAATAGGATGCAGCCTGCCTGCTAAGACACAGGTCAGCATCCAGTGCTATGCAGAGCCATAAAAGCATAGAATGATTGTCAAGGTTTTTGTGCAAATGTTACTAATGTTTATTAATTCTTACATATAGTTGTTGTTAAGTGCTGGCGTTTTCCACACGCAAAACCTATGGCAGTAATGTGACCAAAGCCAAAAGTGGAAGAAGAGATACTCTGTGATTAAGGTGACTTCAAACTACTGCTTATGCAGGCTAGGACAAAAGTACTGCTATTTCTAATGTAGGGCTTCTCTTATGCTAGAATAGGGACTACACATGAAGAATCTTTAGGTAAATGTATGTGCACACAATCCATCTTCGGGATCTACTAATAAAGGTCTTTGGGGCCTTAATGAAATCCCCAAAAGTCTCCCTTGCCTTATCAGCAATCACAGCACTGAACTGGCGTCTTGATGATGGTTCTGAAAGACTGAATGCAAACGTTCATGAGAAAGTAGGACTCATCAGAAGCGTACTTTATGAGAGAGATAAATTCAAGAGAGCTTCATTTGTGGCACTGTAAGGATATTTTGTGTTCAGGGTTTCTTGGGTGAAGATCTATGACTACACTAAGGAAACACGAAGTTATCCTCAGATTTTATTCTGAAATGTCACTGTTGGCCAGAACTCCCAGACAAAAGAACCGCCTCCCTTGGATTTTGGCAATACATGGTTCCTGGTTGACTTGGCAAGGAAATGCATCTTTCTGGGCTGGGTGTCAGGAATGGCACCCTCGGCAGACCAAACTGCCTACAGCTCCTCACCTGCCTATTGAGTAAGTGGTGCACTTAATGGAGAAAAGCACCTGATGTTCTTAAAAGGGCAAGAGGGTCCTGCACATCTTCAGGTTGCATCTACAATAGAAAGTTGTACTGATAGAAATACATCAATGCACAAATAAGAATATATATTGCCCTTAGAATAACGATCATCGGTCAAAAGTGCTTTACATTGACTGAGTTGCTCATATGGATGATGAGTAAACTATGACTATTGGCACCTTTACACTGCTAATACATGTTCTTGTCCACAGTAGGGACACGAATCAGCCATGTATCACTAACCATATCTGCAAAGTGATGCAACTTCCACAGAATTCTATTAGTCTTGTCAATTTTATAAGAAACTTATATACACAAATAATATAAATAATAATAACACAAAACAGTGAAAATAAAAGCATCTGTTCTTTTATTGTAAGACCAAAGTCTTACCTGTATTAGTTAACTGCATTTTTGCTTTACTTCAAGAATGCCTCCTTAAAACAGCAAATTCTATACAACACAAGGCATACTTCACCTAAAGTGGATATAACAAATGCAGAGCGGACTTCTTTGAATGAACAGTACAAATTTCTGACTGCACTCAACTAAACTTACTGAGCTATACTTTTGCAGCTTCACATCGCATTTTCATTCAACTGGAAGACCACTTCCCAAAGGGGACAATGACAACACAAAAATTAGACTGGGGATGAAAATCCGCAGCCATTAGAAGATGTGAGGAATTAAGAGACTATTCTGACAAAAGCATTGCACAGATATGTACTTATCTTTTTGCTGACTCACTCTGAAGTTGAGCATTAATCTCTTGTAAAAATATAACAAAATAAAGAGCCATATCCAAGCTTATTCTGGGATGAGCAGAAAGGTCATGAGTAATCCTATTTCTAGAAATCCAATCCTGTCTAACCAAAATCCTATTTCAAGAAGAAAACAGAAAACATTTTTGTTGTCAACTATTAGTTGTAAAGGACAAACCCTAAAAACAGAGGACAGATAACACCTAGCGATCATCAGAATTTTCCTATAACTCTATTTATATGTTGTAGAGATAATATTTGTGGACAGAAAAACAATGAATAGTTTTCTAAAGCAACGTTAACTGCGCAGATACCAGTCATACAGAAAAGATGTGAATCAGATAATTTATGGTTACCCACTGCTTCCAAGACTAAAGGTTAAACACTTCACTGTTTCATCCAGGAGATACAGGAAGACACTTAGGGAGACTTAGGAAGGTCTAAACCCCAAAACATGGTTCTATGTGTATCCTCACTGTGCGAGGTAAGCACCCTTACAGCTAACACTCTGCCAAGTTGTTTGGAAACGAGAGAAAAGTGAAATGACGGCTGTTTTTATATATGTGCTTCTGTTGAGAGAAAACATGGAACACAATGTTGTTTTTCTCGTCTAGCTGAGATCATAGTGAGGATTAGATTGAAAAATGGCTGAAAAAAAGCATTCAAATGCTTGATCTCAGAGGTATTTCCCAACACATGATTCTATGATTCTAGACAGAAATTAGGACTTTTAGATCAGGAGGGTGATTAACAATTAAATTCTAGAGAATGAGTAGGTTCTTCACTTCCCATTGCCCCAAACCAATAGATACCACTCTAAAAGATGCATTTAAAGCCAAAGACAAATCATTGGACTCAACGCAGGGACAGCCAAATGAAATGTAATGTCTTATGATATACAGGAGGTCAAACTAGATGACATAATGGTCCCTTCTGGCCTTAAACTCTATGAATCTATGAATCAGAGAACAAGAACTTAAAACAAATACAGGAGATAGAAAATAGACTAATAGACTACAATTTTTTTTTTTTTCCCTTTTTAAATGTGTTTGTTCCTTCAAAAAGAACTGCATTTTGCTCTAATTTTGACTAATTTTACCACTGGTATTCTTTTAATGTGTTATTTTAAAATGTGTTAAATTTACATTCAAAATATTTGTTTAAATTAACAGTGGATAAAATCACCAAGGTAAAATTTTTCTTCCTTAATAAAAAGGCTTGGATTTAAAAATGCCATTCCTTTCAGATGAAGGAAATGCATCAACCTACTATAGTATTCTATTATCACAATCCTTGAATCCAGCTCTGAACATCCACTGAAATGTGCTTTTGAAGAATGCATGAGATGAATGCCATATTCACTCAGCATCCATAAATCAACTCAAATAATTTAATACCTGTTGAAATTTTCCTCCCATTTATTTTATGAAATAACAACATGAGAAGTAATTACAATAAAGAAAAAGTTCAGGTGCAACAACGTTAGTTCAACATCTAGGATCAAGTGTCAGTGGAGATTAACAAATTTCATTCATTTTATCTCCAGCACTGGAGACACGCCGCTCCTAGCTTTAATAGTCAGGAATGTCTGTTAGTTAAATGACTTTGTAAAGGCAGTCAAGTGAGGGCAGACAGCGACAGTTTAATTAGGGAGCTTGCTATAACTCTATCTGGGAGCTGTAGGCACTGGACTAGAACAAGTGTAAAACGGCACTCAATGCTGACTAGCAACCCCCCACCTGCCCTCCCACCAAATAGAAAAAAATACAAAAAACACAAAAACCAAAAACAACAAAAAGCCTCACCAAAAAACAATGACCCAACCAAGAAAACCAACCCACAAAAACCTGCCATACAAAACCCCTAAGAAGATACTTTCACAGCAGGTTCTCTCATTTATTCTGGCGTCAGGTTGGCTACAGGTGAACAGGAGCAACGTAACCGCGGCAGCAGAAGAAAGGTGAGGTTAAGAGAGCAATCATTTATCTTGTATTGATTTCTGGACACTATGTCCTAGATACATTCCAAGATAGAATGACAGCTTTCTGTTTTGTGTCAGTAAGGGAAGAAAATGACTAGCACCAGTACCCATTGTTTTCCTATCATATTTCCTTTTAGAAACATGCCACACTTAGATTTTTATTCAGACAAGGAAATCCAAACAAGTTTATCACAGAAAAGGAGGGTTAGGGGATGGTTAATCAGCCATTTGTCTTTGCTGCCGGGTAGCTGGGTGTCAAAGGGTCAAACCTGAGCACAATTGGACCATTTGGTTTTATCTCAGGTAACCCTACATCTCTGGTAATTGAACCCATTTCACTCGGTCAGAGTTCCTGTCACTCATATTCAATGTCTGTCATTACTGAGAAATGCTTCATGACATATTACACTGACAGAACCACCACTGCAAGACTGCAAAGAATCCCCAGGCACCTGAAGTAGAAGACAATAGAAGCTTCTTTCAGACCAGCGATGTTTAACATTTTATGTGCTGACATTGTGACTGTAACCACGATATAACGAAAGTCTAGCAAATGGAAGATCAAAAAAAATCCATAGTTTATCTGCTTCAGGGACTAGCAGGCAACATCAGAAATAAAACAAACTGGCAGCTGCAAGGTTACTTGCACATACCATTAAAACCCTAACAAAAAAAGTTATATACAGTATTGTGTGTATAAACGCACACACTTCGTCATGGACCCAAATACAACACTGGTTTTGTTTTTGTGTATTGCACTTCCCTTACCGATAGCAATCCAAATCCTTTTCCTTCTCCTTCAGTTCCTTTCCTTACAAGAGGCAAAGAGAAAGCAGGAAGCATAATTTGCACACCCTATGCTGAAGACAAGGAAAAGCAACCCAGCTTTTTAAAACTTCTGAAATGTTCCTGCACGTAGAAATTTTAAATGCAAAGATGCCAAAGTTATCCTCCCACTCTGCAGCTTTATATACATATTTACAAGTGATTCCCAAATGCAGTTCTTTCAGAGGCATTACTACAGTGTGTTAGGTTGTCTCTGCTGTGTTTGACAGACGTGCCGTTACTGCCACCACACCTGACTCCATCTGATACACTTCTTCCTCAGACCATGCAAATTTTTGCCAGAATCTGTCTGACTTCAGACGATGAAAATTCTACAAATATATGAACTGCACCTTAACTTTGTGTTAGCACACCCACTAGAAGAAGCAGTGGATGGAAACCTGGGGCACTTGGACCAGGAGATGGGAGAAAAGGCATCAGAAGGTATTAAAAATTTCACCGTGATCTCAATGAGTTTAACTCTGATTTGCCTTCTTTCTAAATAACGCGGAAGCAGGGTACCTAACACATCCTTTAACTACATCTCTTCAAGTAAATGATGTGGCGTCCATACCAACCAGAGGAGCATTCCTATCCTGAATGCCCTGGCTGCCCAATGGGCAGGATTAAGTTGCTGTCCCCAAACTGCTCAAAGTCCAGAAGTTCAGCTGAGATTAAACACCATAGCTTCAAAGCTGAGCCAAATATCAAGGGCACACCAATAGTGTGGACAGTTAACTTCCATCCTTTAGTCATAGAGAATTCCACACAGAATAATGGAAAATCATCCTTAAACTAAACATCTCATATTTTATGAAAGCAGTTTAGATTGATCTAGAGAATTAAGCCAATTTTTTCCACAGCTCTTGTGCAATATGTGAATGATTCTTTTTAAATAAGGAGTCGCTAGGAACTGCAGGACAAATAAGCATTATTCACTCTCAGCAAAAAAAAAAAAAAAGTGAATGAGGAATGCGGAATGCAAAGTCATCTTTAAACTATGAAATTATTCTATGATCTGAGAATACACTGCCTTAAAAGAATACACTGTCTATAAAAGTTCTAATACCAACTAAAATACATTATCTCTAAAGCAATCCTTATTTCTATTCTAAGAATAATCTGTATTTCATTATGAAGTACACTCACACACAAAACCTTAACTAGATTTAGAAACTAAGATTTGCAGCCATAAAAGCAGTTAAGATGCCCAGTAAGAAGTATATGACAAAGAACAGCACAATAATTCAGCCATTCATAAATCTGGCACAGTAGCCGGTATCTTGTCACAAAGTAAGATAGCACACCTCCAATCCTTCTGTGCTGGATTTTTATACTGTATTTATATGCTAAAAGGCTTCTCAGAACCAGATGCTTCAATTCAAAGCTCCAAAACCCTACTCCCATGTACCTGCTCCACTCCAACAGCTGGTTTTGCCCATTTCCCTACCCTGAATCCTTCCCCACTTCAAGCAGTGAGTGAAAACTCCAGATTTGGAGCACTATGGCCAAAGAATCAAAATGAATGATATTCAGGTCTGTAGCCTAGCAGGGAAAAAATGTGTTGCAACAATTTTTCTAATGCTGAAATACCATATCACCAAATGTTCCTGTCAAGGCATGGTTTAATTACCTTGGCACCCATGCCACTTATAATCACCTGTCATTAGCAACGATGCTTGCATCTGTTTGCACGTCTGTCAGAAATGCCAGCCCAGATGAAGCCTAAGCACAAGACAACTTTTACTGGCACTTGACCCCAGATGTGGAAAGGTCGTTTTAAGGTTATCTATCCCCAGAGTAAAATGTGTACGGTAACAGAAAGGTACTTTATTAATTCTTTCGTTTATAATTCATTGGATTAATTCTATGTCTGTAGAATCGGAATGCTCTAAACTAACAAGACAACATCTATATTCTTTCAAAACTATTTCTTAATGTTTGGAGAGATTTCTGTGAAAATTTATGAACTGAGCTATCCAGAATGCAATTATTTGCTATAATCTGTTAATTTGTTTATTGATTAGCTGTTTTTTTTCCCTCAAAGGTAACCTTAAACTGGGAACAAAGAACTAAATTCTAACTCGGAATACTTTTATGGGTGATGCTATCTTTAAATGTGGCAGTGCAGCAAGCATGCCAATGAACATTTTAAAAAGATAAGTCTTCAGGCATGTGATGGTGTGAAAACTTCAGGTTTTGCTACAAATCCAAATGTTACCCTCATCCTACTCCAGGAACATGCATTTTAGGCTGGTTGCTTTAATAACTGGTATTAATGGTCTTCTCTAAGAATGATGTGTTTTTAAGCTGTTTCAAGACATACTCATCTGTGATTTCCTCCACACAAAGTATCTTTCGATTGAGGCAAAGACTTCCTTCCAATTTGTCATCACTATGGATGACAAAGGACTTCTGTGGGTACCTAAAATACTCCACGTCAGTAGTACTTTGGTCTTTGGACTCCGTTCAGCTACCAGGAGTTGAAATTCATAGCAAACATTTTGAGATGCAGAAGAGATACTGATCTACTGCACAAAGAAATATGTACTACAGTCTGACAGATAAAATATGAAATGTGTATTTTTGTGGCGTGCATTTAAACTAGATGTTACTGATTGTTATTTCATCTGGTTTGATTCAGAGCTAATTACACACCCACAGGGTCCCATCCTCATATACACACTGTGGCGAGGGACACATTCTCTACCTACACTTTATCGGGCATTTTTCTATTCATTGCATACCTCTACTTTAAAGGTATTCACCAATAGGTAACAGTGATCAAAGCTCCAACTCCCAGCTGTAAAGAACTCTGTATTACAATGCATTTGCCATACTGCTTTCTCAAAGTGCATTTTGCGAACATGAGGGTTCTCCTTTTCTCATGGTTACACACGTTACCTACTAATTTTGTCCAGGAATAGCAAAGTGCTATATTACATAGAATAAATAGTCTTAAATATACTAAAAAAGACCTCTTTAGAGGTTCAGAGGAATTAAAACATTGCTCTGCACCCCAGGTCATTTAATGTAAAAGGAGAGGGCAGGATAAGACCAATTCTAAATGGTATTCTGACACTTCTTCCTAAAAGGACTCCCGTATCCATTCAGTACACACAAGGCAATCAGGTGCGTGCCTGCATGCGCACGTTGAGTAGGCTGGTCTGGAAATGGCATACCAAACTGAGAGAAAGAGCTTATTTCAATATCTGTTATAATTCTGTGAACAGACTCCTGTTCATAGAAATAAAATGTATTTTCAGTGTTTTTGTGCTAAGCAATGGGAGCATGCACTATTAGCTTTTATAGCTATTTGGCAAATATCTCTAGAACAAGTACAAAAAATAAATTAGAAAAGCAATTTGATGGCTCACTCTTGCAAGTATTATCTGCTGCAGCACTTTCTCTTCAAAACCATAGCAAGTTAGCTGTGCATTCAGAAGAGTTTTAAGGGATCAAAGCTCTTAACACACATCAGCAGTGCCTCGCACAGAGCAGACACCTGCCCTTCCCTTTACACAAGCACGTTGATGGCACCACGGGCATCACAGCATTCTAGCTCCTGCTAGGAAGGACTGGGGAAAGCTTATTGTATGCATTATTTCTAGAGCTAAAGGTCCTTCCACTAAGCTCTTTTTAAATTAAGAGAATTTACTGCATACTTATTTTCACATCTTTATAATGTTGAAAATAAAAGCTTGCAGATGTTACAGAAGCACATAGCTACAGCAAATATTACCACTTAAATGCACTTCTTATCCTTGTAAGATGCATGAAACAAAGCCAAGGACTCTTTGGCTTTACATTCTCATGGAATCCAAACTGGCCTGAATGACTCTAAATGCTTACTGTTGGTCTTGGCTCCCACACCTATATCAGGTTCAGACTGAAGAATCTTAGTGAAGAAATTATAAGGGATGAGATGGATATTTCTAAATTACAAGACTGCAATTCCAGTGGTTCAGTATATCAGTTTTCTGTTTCATCTAAGCCTGCTGTAGAGAAAATTGTGGGATCTGACAACAAAGGATTGAAAACTTTTACTTTTGTGAGCCAAAAGCTTCTTGCCTTGATTACATTGAAGACCAAAAAAAAACAGATGCAGATCAGTTTCATTTTGTTAATGACTCAAAAGGACATAGGTTACCAACAGCACGGTTACCAGCACAATCTCAAAGCTCACTCAATTTAAAATGAATACAATTGCAGTTAAGTTAACCTAACACTGAATTTTAATCCTGAAAGTCACGCGTGTGTTACTCGAGTGACTATCAGGTTTGTAGCATTAAAACCTAAGGGGAAGAAGCACTGCCACTGCATCTTCTGTTCGACAGGGAAGCAGCACAGCAGACTGTGGGAGTATTGCACTTAGAACCAGCACCCTCTGGCTGCTCTGGGTGTTGCCTGACATTGATGACACTTGCAGGGCCCTGCTCTGGCCATGAAGACCAGCACAGCCAGCTTCTGTCTCTTTCATGAGCTCATTGGCAGAGCTGCATTAGCAAGGAGAAAGACACAGTCTATCACACACAGGGCGACACATCTGAACAAAAACTCTTTCCTCAAGATTTGTACCAAAGCCATAGTTGTTATCTTGCTAAGAAACATCCTAACCCTAAGTTCAATCGTGGCATAGTGCTCGCAGTAATATTACCACTGAATAAAGCTTCCCACAGCTTTCCAGAGCCCTTGGCAATATGCAAGCTGTGGGGGATGCACACAGGACAAGACAGACGAGAATCATTTTCTTGCTTAAGCTGCACTATAAATTCTATAGGGTATGGACCCTCTGCTGTTCTTCTAGTGCTCCCACACCCAGCATGTGATCAATAGCTAAAACACATCGTTATTCTTTAATTCTAGATTATCACTTCTATTATACCTTCTCCTAATACATCATGAACATGACTAGAAGAGAGGTGCATGAATGCAATGTAATTCTTAAAATCCAAAAATGGAAAAGGATTAAGACTAAGGACAGTGGGCAAGGGGGAAAATGGAAAATTGCAGGAAAAAACATATTTCCTCTTCAGGCCTCTGTTGAAAGCATTGAAATCAATGGGGAAACACATGAATAAGTGAAATGTTTTTTCTTGGACTGAATAATAAACAATTCAAGTAACATTTCACGTATTACTACTTTCATGACATTATAGCTATTTCAAACAATACAGAAGTTAACGATTACAATTTTTGTTTATAAAAATGTATTAAATATAGATAAGGAGTCTGCTTTCTAAACTAAGTTACACTATTATTACAAAATGTGGTGTAATATTGCTCTTACTTTCCAATTGCGAGAATAGATTTTTTCAAGTTTAGGCATACATTAACACTCAAAATCAACACATACCAGCACTAAATTAAGGGCAATGCAGCTCCATACAGAAAACTAAATGCATTCAGAAGTTTAAACAAGTTTACAAGTGCCAGTGAAGATAAGAGGTCACTCAACCCAACACTTTAAAATATTATTAGCTTACACAGTTTTTCCATCACAGAAGAGTTTTCTAAAACACAGCGCTGTAACACATAATATGTCTAGCTTATAAAATTATTAATGAAAAGCATTATTAATTGCTGGAGCTTTTCCATCATGTACCTGCAGCTGACAATCCTAAGTGTACAAAGCCGCCAGTCATGTTCCAAGGAGCCATGAGCTCTATAACAAAATTTTTAATCATTTCATCAATACACAGCATTCAAGCAATAAGCCCCACGAGTTGCAGCTTTCCCAGATATTTTTGTATTTTAGAAAAGACAATGAAAGAACTCATGAAAGAGCAGTTAGCATAGCTGCAGTAAACATATTACCTCCATCTACCACAGGACAGAGCTTGCCATTTGCACCATTAGGCTTCCTACAACAAATGAGGCGCCGTATGTGATGTATAGCACTGGAGAGCAATCCCAGCTGTTTGTTTCTGTAGTACATAGGTGCTCTGCACCTGAGTCTGCAAATATTTATTAAGCCCTCAACAGTGAGGTTGAGATGCTCAGAACAGCTACTGCTGAAAACCATTATCTATGGATAATTAAGTATGTCAGGACACCGAGGTCCTAACATGAGGTCCTCATAATTCCCTGCTAAGGGGAAGACAGTACACTATCATTGCAGTATATCAGTAATATCTAACAAAAGGATCATGCTATTTTTGTTTTAATAAAGAAGGCTGAACACCAAAGCAGGGTTTAAATTATTATTTCTGATGGCACAGTTTAAGCAGTGCTCAACAAACCTCCCATTTTTGTTTTGACTAAGCAATGTGCTACAGCAACAAGCAAAGGATGCAATTAGAAAAGGTTTTACTTGTAAGCAAACAAAAAGAACTTGTGAGCATGCATGTTTTGTTCTTAATGCTTTTTTTTTCCCCCCCTCCCATCATTCACCTGCAGAAGCCTAAACTTATTGGGAAGAAATGAGAAATTCACAAAATATTCTTACTTTTCACTTGACCAAAATAATTCAAATGAACTTTGAAAGCCCTTGCATTTTTTCGAGCATTTTTAGAAACACCTAGTTAAAAAAAAAAATTCATCACGCAATAAAAAGGCTTTTTGACACATGAAGACAAAGGCTTCAGGCCGTTTATTAAGACTACTTCCTACTGTGTTGGGCTTTGTTTTATCTCATAATTAAAATCACACCTGAGCTGGGCCATCTGCGAGAGCGTATTAAGTTTCTTACAAAACATGAAAATCCTTTCGTATTTTTCATACAAAAGCCAATAAATCTTGTAGGGGTATGAGTGTGTGTGTAGAATAATATGCCTAAACAAAGGTCAGGCTTTAAGCAAAAAAGTGAGCAGGCAAAATTCTTCTGTGCATTCATAATCAATTATAATCTCTTAATTACTACATTTTAAAAATTGCACATTTAAACAAAAATGAAACCCTTTCTTATGATATTTGACAGTACGTTGCTTTCTTACAGTTTATATTTTAAGACAAAAGATAAAGTAGAAGGAAAAAGGATTTTCAGACTTGTATTTTCCATGCCCCTTTGCAATGAGAGTGTGCAGAAAAGGGCCCTCAGCACTTTTCAAAGTCAGCAGCTCTGTGAGCATGCTAACATGTACACTTCTAAGTTTTAGTTAAAAAAGAAGTTCTGTATTTCGTAAAGACAGATACTGACTAGAAGTCAGACGTACCTAAAGTAGTTTGCTTAGAACAGGTTCTAATTTAAACAGGAGTAATTCTGTTCATTTTGTCGCAATCTATATTCCTTCAAAGGAAACGACGTACACTCTTGAAATTATCTTGTTTAATGCTTCTGCTGAGCCAGAAGGCAAATACACATAGATGTTGTTTCTTGATCTTGTGACTTTAATTGCGCAATTAAAATTGCATCGTATTGTGGCACTCCGAGCAATCCTACTCAGGAAGGTTTACACTTCTCACCCAAGGCAATTTATAAAATGGCTCTTACACATGAACACGAAACAGATCAGAAGGCCCTAACACAGGCCCTAACACAGGGGTGAAGGACACTGATTTTTCCACCTCAGATGACAAAAGAGCAACATATGAGAATATTGCAAAATAAAGGAAATAATTTATTTCATATCAAGATACACTGTAAGAGGAGAGAGAATCAGTATCCACAACTTTTCATGGGCAAACTGAATGCTGAATGAGCGAGTGGATCAACTTCATGCAGGCATCCATTGATTTCACAGGAGTCAGTATGCACAGAGATCTTCCTACATTACTGGAACTTCTACTCAACTATTATCAAGTAGAAAACTCGATTTTATTTTTATTTATTTGCCATTAAGGTGTCATTAAAAATATAATTTATTTTCTTTATCATTTCCGAAGCACCAAGCTTCAGCACTTATCTCTGCAAACTATCACTGATTCAACTCTTTTGATGTGATGACTGTTACATGTGCCAAAGTACAAGTCAGAAAGAGTATTTACTAGGACCTGTGCCCTGATTCTCTTCTCAGATGCATTGACTTAGATCAAGAGCAACTCTCTTGGACTTAGCGATGTTGTGATAGTTTAAAATCAACCTGAGAAGAGACTATGATGGCAATGATAACATTCCCAGCTGGAGCGCAGAATGGGAGGGAGTGCTTTGGCAAACTGATGGACAACTTTTGTTAAAGAACTGACATCCTGCAGTGTAGGAGGTAATGACGTAGATGACCAGGTGCATCAGCACCACACTTTATGATATATGTCAGCAGCAGTTACCCTTTTTTCCCCCCCTACCTCTTCCATGGGAGGCGAGGAGAGAATGAAGCCTAGAAGGAACCTGACTTCTGAGGAGCAATGCCTCTGGGTCTGCTCTTGAGGTGATCTGGACTTTACACCTCCCTTTGCCCAAGGCTGTGCCTAATGCACAATTTTCCTCTGAGTAAGCTAAACAAATAGGAATACAGTATTCTGGTCAGTCGAAACTTCTGAGCTTCTTCTCTGTAGACACTGAAATGCACAGAGATGCCTCAGGGAAAAGAATGTCTAAAAGACATTACAAGGCACATTTACCATAAATTCCAAGGGAAAAGCAACAGTGAACACACATCAGAGGAGTACTAATATGCACTCTCTAATCAGCCTTTTCCCCCCACTTTGCAAACACGTAAAGGTCCAATTTACAAAGTCAGCATTATTTTCCAAAAAAAAATTACCACTGTAAAATGAACAATAATTAAAATGAAATAATAATAATTCAAACTGAATGAAGACTGTCAAAACAAATGAACAATATCTATTTGGATGCATTATCCTTGCTGGTTTTCATTATTGTGTTGGCTCATTTTCTCCTCAATTGAATTCCCAACATTCACCCATTCACAATGGTCTGTACATTCACATCTGCACAGCGGTTGCCCATGGAAATGTGCTCAGTGTCAGCTTTCAGTGTTCCTTCTCATGTGCCCTCCCAGCTGTAAATGAGGTTAGGAAACAGCACTGTAAACACAGAAGTCCTTTTGAAAGGTAAAAGAGTGGAAGGAAAAAAGCTCCACAGGAAATTTGATTTGTACTGAGGTTTCATTCTTAAAAAAAAAAAACAAAACACCCAAAGCTTGACAGCATTTAAAACCACTGAATACAGAATATTAAAGGAAAAGATAGCAGAATAAGGCATTATATTTTATGGTAGCCTTATATCATTGCTATAAAGAGAAGAATATGGCATTACAGGAATACTGCAAGTTTAATATAAAAACGCAAGAAGCACTGAACGCTCAGTTCATTGTTCTCAGTACTCACTTCTTTTAATAAAAAAATCTGTCCTTGCAATTCCTTCAGCAATAAGCAGGACACACATACAGATGTCATAATTCCAGTACAAAACCATGCTAATTTATTTAATGTGAAGCTCTAACGCAAATTGCTTCACAGTGGAACTGCACCTCCTCACATTGTGTGTGTGAAATAAAAGCAAGCAGATGTGCTCTTCCAAACCAGGCGGTTGCCACAATTACACCCGCAGTCATTTTACAAACCAGCGAGCTATTTCACGTGTGGCTCCGCTGCTAATCACCCTCCTCGGCCGCGCAGCCCAGCAGAACAGCGAGTTGTTTATAGAGTTATCCATCTTGCACTTTGCAGATGATGCCTAACGTTATGACAACGGTGGCAAGGTCTCCGTACCTGCCTACCTGAAGCAAGTTTCTGTAAAGTAATGAATAGAGACAGCTCGGGGACCATCCACCTGCCCCGCCTGCCTCTCGCTGCCTGCCGTGCGGGGCCACCAGGGACGGCAGCAGGCCCCTGTCTGACAGGCCAGGACAGCCTTCCTGCGCCGTGACAGCCCGGGCCGAGCCGCTAGGCCTGACCCACCGTAATTCCTTCACAACGCAGCGGCGAGGCAGCTGACAGTAGCAGCTGCACCTCCTAAGCGAGATGGATGGAATTTTCATAACTAGTTCCCCAAGTTACATTTTACCTTCAAGATAATTTATGAGCTGCCGTGGAGCCTTGAAGAGACAATATGCTTGCCATAAAATTAACTGTAACAGTCTTGTAGGTTATAATTAACACTGGGAGGGTAGCACCAACTGGATGGAACACATGGCATAATTGATGGTGAAACTGGAAATTAAGGAACCTAACAATATCATTACTGTGCACATCACTTCAGCGAAACCCATGCTTTCCAGGGGTTAATTACAATCCCCTCCTAACGTACACATTCTGACAGGGAGCGGACGAGTGTCGCGGCTCGGAGGAGGCAGGTTTGCTGGCAAGGCCACCTTGCACCTGGGCTGATGTATATATTGGTTTTTGCCTGGAAGAGATATACATGTCAAAGCAGCAGCACCAGCACCTGAACATCTGGCAGCAGGCACACCGTAGCTTAGAGACAGAAGATTGCTCAAGCCTCACAGAATGTTTCATTTTCTCTGCAGCCAGCACACTCAATAGCAAAGAAGAAAAAAATCCTCTGTGAGATTTCACTTAATGGCACACATTATTAATTTAAATGACTCGAGTAAAGAAAAACATTTTAACTTTATATTGCAATAACTTAGCAGCAAATTAAGATTTTTTTTTTCCAACAGTGTATTATCATCCTAGTTTATTACATTAGTCTTCAGAAACATGCAGAGCAATCCTTTTAGCTACTTGCCTGTCAAGGGGATACTGTACTGAAGAAGCAATGCTACTGAGCTAGTTAATGAGAAATAATATTATGAAGTGCTGCCATCTTTGGGAAGAAGAACATGCCATTAATCTAGCTGTACCTAGGACGCTATGCTTTAACACAGGCTTAAGAAATCATTAGTGTACTGTATTTATCTGATTCTCTCTCAAATTATTTTAATGAAACTTTTTTTTTTTTTTTTCTTATTTGCCCCTGGACAAGATATGTGAAAATGTACAGATAAATGATGCAACAGTGTCACCTACAGGCAAGCAAAACCTCCAACATTACACCCTCACACCTCGCAAATCCTCTCCTCCAGCTTCCTGCCCACTCCCATGCACAGCTCCGGGTTTTGGATTGGTACCCATCTCCAGAGATAAACTGAAGGCCAGACATCTGAATACTTTCTGGATGGTCTAATGTAGATAATTACGCCATATATACGTAAACTGTCTTAAAATGAAGATGCTGTAACAGCCAATGAGCAGATACATCAACTACTTCTCATCTCCTGAACACATTTTCAAACCCATCTTTATACTAAGAGGTTGAAAGTAATTCTAGTAAGATTCTTCAGAAGTCAGAAAGACCAGATGTTGGCTTTTTTAAACACAGCACACCCCATAGCACCTTTATCATTACTAGATGCCCCTATTGCTAAAATTAAAATATTGTTTGGGGCTCAGTAAACAGGAAGAAAAAAACCTTCGTTTATTCAGCCTAGATAAAGCTTGTTAATATCAATGGGAAAGCAAACTAAGCAGATACTGCAAAATAATGATTATTTGTATCAATTTCATAGGAAAAGATTTCAAATAGTTTACAGAATTTTCAAAAACCATTTTGTTTACTTGACAAATTAATGCACTGGCAGGAAGATCTGCAGAAATGGCAAATTTTAACATCTAATATTTGAAAATTCCAAATCATAAATTGTGAATTTGTAATCATGAGAATTCACTTTAGTTAACCAAATCTTTATTTCCTGGTCCAAACAGTAACCACACCTACTGCAGTGATGATACCTGGCAGATCAAAATAACTCTCACATGTTATGGGTTTGTGTAGATTCAATTAAGATTGATATTATTTCCATAATTCTCACAGATAACTCAGTAGGCCGGGGAATGTTGTCAGAATTTGACTGATAATTTTGAAGAGAAAATAAAAATGAAAAAACACCGACTTACTAAAAAGCAACTGGCAAAAAATTTAAGACCAAGATATAACAAACTTGCATAAAAACCCCCTCCAGCATAATTTGGAGCTGAATCTAACTTCAGCAGATCCATGGACATATCTGATGGAACCATTCAGCTTACCTTTGTAGAAAGTGGAAAAGCTCTTATTAGCAGATCTTAACTAACTTTGTCTTCGTAGTATTACTGCTTTCACTTCAATATTTGACAGCCCTTTCCCTTCTCCCCCACAAACTCTGCATTTTGAAAGACCGCTCTTCTCAGTTAAGCTTTTGGATACAATTCGTGCGTTTTGGTTCACTTATCTCAATTTCAAATTATATATTTGATATCTATTCATCTTGCTTTAACATGCTGCGTCCCACCTGCTGCACCACCAGCCCCGGCCAGATAATCTCCTGTATATGACGATATGGAAATACAATTAAGGACTGGGGATTATAAGGTGGGGTGTTGCATGCCTCTACAAGTCTTCTCAGTTGGCTAACCCACTCAGATTTTTCATTAATCTATAGTAGGATTTTCTTTTGCTACTCTTACATATGCTTCCCATTTGGGGCTGCTGTCACTTACAAAAAAGAGAAAAAGAATATGAAAACAATGCATGCTATGTAACAGGCACCTATGACCTCTGATTTTACTTAACATCAAGATGAAGAAATGCCAGCTTCTTTTGTTACCTAAACATCATCATAGCTTATAATTTAGAAATTCCACAGCAATTATACATTTCAAATTGAAAATTCAAGCAAAACAAAAATCAAAATAATCTAGCCAAAATAAAATGTTAAAATGCCATAAAGATCTCATAACTAGTCAAAATAAGCAATACCTCTAATTCTATTTTCCAGTTATTCTTAGTTTCTCTATTGAGAAACTAAGAATAACTGGAAAAACACCTCCACCCTACCCCTGGATTCTACTCCCCTCCTGGTCATGGTGCTCTCTCACCAACATGTGATTATCTGTGTATAAGTAACTATGCTACCATAACTTCCAGTGCAAGTCAAAATACAGCACAACGCAGCAGACCAACACCCTCTTTTTGCTTTCAGCGAGCTTTGATATCCATCAGCTTCTTGCTACCTCACAACCACGCTCTAGGCTGCTTAGAGCACTGACAGCATCTTGCTCAGTTTCTACATCCATTTAATTTTTGGCTGCTTTGGGAATGCCGGCAAGGGTACCAATTAGTGTCAGCTGTAACAGTTGCTTTACGTGATATACACACCTGCCTACAAGGATTGGAGAACCAATGCATTTTACATAGGCCATCAAACACAGATATCCAATGGGAATAATCTTTGGCACTATCTACCTGAACCACATTTGAACCGCTGACCTGAAAACAAAAGGCTTTGTATTTCATTACCAATCCCTGGAGCCATCAAGTTCTATATATGTGGAAAAACTTTAATAACACAAGGTTGACAGCATTTAAGACTGAAGTCATGAACTTATGTAAGCATCTGCTCATACACATCTCATGCAAAGACATAAGCACACCATTTGGCTAGGTCAAGTCTTTGTCACCCTGTTTTTTCCACACTGGTAATGTATGCAGGTTATTTCACACAGCTCTTCCAAATTCAGTTAGCTTTATCTGTCATAAAACTGAATTAAATGGTGACAACACTGGCACTAATAACCTTAAAAATAAAGTACTGCTTGGATAAAACACCTATCATTTTGCAGAAGAGAGAATTTCATCTTTAGACTCATTTAATCTGAAATACATACTTTCAGATAGTGTTTTAATTTATACAAAGTTTGCAAATCGTTTTTTGGGCATACTACAAACCATGACAGCAGCACATTTTGCTGAAAGCAAAGGGAAGTATAGACTGATACTGCAGAAGAAAGAAACCTCAGTGGATAAGGCAAAATACGTCTATGAGAATTCTTGATTCTCTTTGCAACACCATGTCTTTGGCTAGAACGGGCAGCCATGGAGCACTGCACAGCGCTCAGGATTCTCCCTGCCTCTCTCCTTTTCCCCTGCTTCTGGCACACACCATTCTCTCTTACAGGAACGATGACAGCTGATGCTGATGCTACTTTGTGGTTCAACTGTCTGATGATGTGGCTAACACTTTGTCTCCACAGATTATAAATTTGTCACCTCCGTGATCTATTCACTCCCCAGCATCCTGCAGTCCGGAAACGCAATAATCTCCATCTCCAGCATTCAGATCTCCCAGCGGTAGCCAGCAAATCATTGTCAAACCCCTGGAAAAACAACACTAACTATCCTTCTTGTACTGCAATCACAAAAGCTTAAATAAACAAGGAAATGTCTCACCCATGCTGACTTAAAAGGTCTGTCCAGGTGAAATAAATTCAAGCCTTCAAAAACCATAGCCCAACTATCAAAACATAACAATAAACAAATGCACTCCGGTAGAGTGGGAAAGTTATTCATCACTTTTAGTTCTGGAAACTTTAATTGTACTAGAAATAAAGACTAAATTTATGTCATTTGTCCATTTTGAAAGTGTCACTTTAAAAAAATCCAATCAAGAAGAAAAGCATGAAATCAAAAGAGGGATATGTCAAAAAAAAAAATAAAATATCTACCCTGTAGTTATTCAGGTATGGGATGATGCATCTCTTCATGGTTTTCAGAAACGGAGCATTGAAACTAAACTGAGTGGTAACATAATCCTCAGTGTAAACTTGGCAAAGTGGGATCACAGAAGAGCCTGACACACACGCAAGCTGCACAGAGCGGTCTGCGACTATTTGACTATAGTGTCCTATAATGCCATTTGTTTCAAGGCCCTCTATCAAAGAACGTTTTTTACACTGTGTTTGCTTTGTCTATAATGACATCATAAGGTAAGAAGTAGAATTTTCTGCAAATATCCAAGCTTGAAAATACAGATTTTGAGAGTAAAGGGTCAAAAAAGTTTTAAAGAAAGTAAGAGAGGTTGTTAACAATCAGCACTTAAGCAAGCAGTATTTCCACTGTTCTGTGAAGCACTCATAGCTACTGATGCCAAGCTGGGCTGCTTCAAAGGCTCCCAGTACAAGACACAGGTGAGAGAGAGCAGGGAGGGGCACAGGAAGCAAAGCAACCTGGTAATAGGCAACCGCAGGCAAGCCAGAGGTCAGTCAGGGCAGCTGATGTCTGAGCACGACTACAGCAGGAGACCTGACAACTTCATTGAAGTCTCAGTGCTTCCTACACTCATTTAAAGGCTGCAAGGCTGTTTTTCAGTCTGCCTCAAAGCATCTGCCCGAGTAACATGCAGTACTCGGCAGCATCATCTAAGACACATAAGTCAATAGTTTTCTGGAAAACTATTCTAGGTTACAAAATAGGAGCTGAATAGTTTAATGTTCTTCTTTGAAAGAAGACACACACACAGAAAATATCAAACAAATCCAAATCTAATCTTCTGCTGTCATTTTCCCTCCTGTGATTTCCTAAGTTGCAAATCAAAATTAGTTTTTGGTTGTTGCTAATTGTTATGCTTGATGCTAACTTAGTGAGCATCCGTTCCTGCTGACACACACATTGTCTGGAGTGGACAACTGTTACAGAAATCCCACTGGAGCTCACACAGCTGTGTGCGCTGAGATCCTTACTAATTTCAGCAAAAAGGACACTGGATTCACCCAAAAGAAAAAAAAAATAAATCTGTCATTCTAACATTACACAAAACAAGCACAGAAGTTGTAAACAACCTGGAGCAGTTGTAAGTAACCCAACACTTTCTCCTGCTGGAGCTACGAGTGAGACCCACCTCATTTACCCTCTTCAGCAAGACCTGAAATTCCAGTGTAGAAAGAGGTAAGGCTTAAGAAAAAGAATAACTTTTTCTTCAAAACCAAAAAGAACAAAATATATCAAAATCTGTTTGTGTCTCATTTAATACGCATCCTATTTTTTAGGATCCCACTCTCACATTCTTTTTTGTTCTTTGAACCTAACAACTCCTACAGGCTAGGACTCATTCTTACACTATGCCCTTACACAAGCGATTATGAATAGAATTGCAACACAAATTCAGATATCTAATATCCATGTAATAATCCAGACATCACTGCTGAGAGGTAGGACTATCTCAATAGTATGAGAAGCCTTTACTGTATCTAGAAAAAAATATGTACCTTTATATTGCTGTGTAAAAGAATTGTGTGACCTACTTATTTCTAGAGTTGGAGAAAAACAAGTACGGTGAGCAGAACACAGTAAGGGATTATAGCTGGGGTTTGACTTGAAACCAGAAGCTCACAGTTTGTCATGAGTAAGAGGGCCTTTTTTGAAAGGCTATGCAAAGATGGAAGAACACAACAACTGTTAAAATACACAGTGATCTGATCCATGAAACGCTGTAGCAATGACCTCATAAAATAGATTTTTTTCCACTGTGCTATTGCAAGGAGCCAAGGATTTAAGCTATTGATTCTTACAGGAAATAATCAATTAACACTTTTCTGCTGTTTATCTCATGAACCAGGAGAATTTTGTGTTTACTTTGCTCCAGATTATTTATTGAATGTTTATTCTGTTTTCACTATGTCAACTTGTAATTTTATGATGGTTTACAGAGAACTCTAAGATTTCAGAATCTAACTAGCACAACTATGAAAATATTACTATCATAAATAATTTTTATTTTTTTTTTCTATCAAACTTTTCCCCTCATTAGATCTTTATCCAAAGCTTTACACTTTCCCTTAGCTGACTGAATTTCCCTTAAGAGACTTGGTGCAAATTTCACTTAGTGCCATAGCATGATGGACAGCGGTCTGCCTCACAATAAAACCATTTCAGACTAATACTTTTTTTGCATGAAAAAGACTTATTTTAGTAACTATTTCACTAACTGTTTTGTTTCTTATGAGTTAATTCTTTCAATGTATTTAAACATTACCCGTTAATTCCATCTATTGCTGATTGCTTGATGACAAACTAGTTTCATAGTAAATGTATTTATAGCAAAAATACAGCAAAAATTACTATTAATTAAGCAGAATACGACATCCAAGCCTTAAAGACAATGTTATTGTAACTTGATACAAGTTTTATTCAGGGGAGAAACGACAAATTTTTTATTCAACTGCGCTGCCTGGTTCTGCTGGGCATTTACTGATGTGGGAAAGTGAAACCTCCTCTCCAGAAATTCAAGTACATTTTTTTTTTTCCTGACCAAACTTTCTTGATGATAACAACAACTTTTCTGGTTCCAGTTAAAAATAAAAAAAAAAAAGTCAATAGCATCATTAGCAGACTAAAAAATATTAAGACCTTTTCTGAAAATGAATCAGGTGCAGATATTGAACTGTACTTTTTCATCCTTTGTCTCACTTTTCAAATGATAATTTCTTCCACAGTCACCATTAAATCTTGATCTATTCCAGCTCTCTGTATGGGTCATTGATTCTAGATGTACCATGGTTATTTTTAAATGTTTCCCTTTCGTAGAGAAAAAGAAGGCTGTCTAGAGCCAGATGGGTAACTTCACACTTCATTTATCAAACCCAATGCGTCGGGCTCCACCCTCTCTTTCCCACTATTGCTGTTAAACTTCCATATAATTTGGTAACAATTTTCATTATCATACAGTGACCCCAAAAAGCCTAGGCAGGTTTGCACGGCTCGCCCCAAGCCCACAGCTGCTCCCTGATGCCTGCTCCTTACAGTAGAGCCGGGGCTCCCCGCACTCAGCGTGCCGAGGGGACCTCTGCCAGCCGAGGTCGGGAAGGGGTCAGTTCAAAGGGCTGAGCAGCTCTTACAGCTATAACAACCTGTCCGTCAGGCACTATCACGCAGCACAAACAAATCTGAGGTTTTAGGAACTCTGGACCATTTCTGTTAACACTTAGAGAACATCCACTGAGTCCTACCTGAAGTATTAGGGATGATTGCCCCTCGCACAGAACAGCTCGAATCCTTGAAGACCTGCAGTTACCTAAGGCACCAATGGCCTCTTTGAGCCAACAGCATATGAGAGGGAGGCTGTAACACTCAGTGTGCTACCGGGCAGTTTGGACTGCGTGATGAAATGGGAGCTCAGAGTATTTACAATTGGCTAATATGCAGAAATACTGGTACGACTTAAAAGCAAATGATGCAAGGACATGCTTTATCCAAGTAGACACAGACGTCAACAGCTCAGATACCCTTTTTCCTCTGAGAAAGGATAAGATTCAGTCAGTTTGTACTAACAATTTCCAGAATTTTTTTTTTTTTTT